>JBCNJP010000019.1:17105466-17201486 GCA_039602395.1 Deinandra increscens subsp. villosa | reverse complement strand
AATTACATCAATTTAATCTTTTTCTCTAGCCAGATTTATATAATTCTATGCGCATCCTTATAATCATAAACTCTAAACATATCTTTAAAAAAAATATCAAATACGACATTACGAAATCTATAAATACTATTTTGATTATTTAGAAAGAAAAGAATACGGATATTACCACATCTCTCGCTCAGTTATCACAAACACAGTGGTAAATCAGAGTTTCCTCTTTAGATCACATATTCTTTGTAAGCCTTTAGCCTCAGTGAAACTTGACTCATTATGTATTATCCTTATGGCTTATGGAATAGCACATAATTAATAAAATAGCTTCTTATTTTACTGCCAATGTATCAGTCATATAGTTTATCAAATATTAACTTCTAGTTAATCAAGAAGACTGATTACTAAAATATGATAAAATGAGCTAAATACTTTTCTAGTAACACAAAAGACCAATATATAATATGTTGTATTTTATGTATATCACTTGCTTCTTCAACACCATAACCAACATTTTACGACAATGGATACAAACAAATCTAAAAATGGGATGAAATGACGACAAGATATATCAAGATTAATACAAGGTTTAAAATGACAATAAGTGTAAAAGTAACTAAAAACATACAACAGGACATATATATTATATATGTTGTATGTTATATAACCATATTATCATCAGTCATCACCATGCACTTGTTTCTTCAACACCTTGTGATTAAAAGTTGGGACCAGCAGCAAGAATTTCTTGAGTGAGCTTATCATCCTTCCCAATCTTATGGTTCACAAACACTTCAAAGTTGTTCTTGAACAGCCCACCTAGCTTCAACAGAGTCTCCTTATGAGCCTTCTTGTCTGACCACTGCATTATTATCATTCAGTTTAATCCCACATCAAGACTTGTAAAAAAAACACCACCAAAAGTTAACGGGTAGAGATCGAAATTTGAAATGGTTAGCCAACTTACAGTGTTCACCGGATCAAGAATCTCTGAAGGCACACCCTCAACCTCAGTTGGAATCTCCAGCCCAAACACTTCGGTTTTCTTGTAATTTGCGGTCAAAAGTTCACCAGAATGGATAGCATCTATGATTTTCCGAGTGTATGCCAGCTTCATACGACTCCCAGCCCCATAGCTACACGGAAAACAAACTCAAAATACGTATATAGCATCATCTTGAAATGTAATTTATGTTCATGTTTTCATTTACCTGCCACCTGACCAGCCAGTGTTAACGAGCCATCCAGTAGCGCCGTGTTTCTCCATTTTGGTGGCAAGCATTGCCGCATATTTGGTAGGATGTAGCATAATGAATGCGGCTCCAAAACAGGCTGAAAATGTCGCACGTGGCTCCTTTACACCCTCCTCGGTTCCAGCCACCTTCACGAATAAGTAATATACTTGAAGTCAGTTTATTAATGCATCCTAAAAGGCATAAATGTTGAAACTTGAAAGTGTATTTGTACCAATGCTGTGTAGCCACTGATGAAGTGATACATAGTCTGAGCAAGGCTTAGTTTGCTCACTGGCGGAAGCACACCAAACGCATCACACGCCAGAAGTATAACGTTCTTCGGGTGTGGACCCACACATGGGATCTTAGCATTCGGGATGTACTCAATTGGGTATGCTGCACGGGTGTTTTCTGCGTGACCGGGAAAATATGTAAGATTGAGGTTTTTCTTTTCTAAAAAGATTTCCATCTCCAATAATAAAAATGATTTATGTTTTACCTGTGACAGATTTGTCTAGGTAATCCACCTCCCTAGTATGCTCGTCAAATACAACATTTTCTAGCACTGAAAGTGGAGATTTTACACGTAAATTAGAAAACATTAGACGGATTAAAACATTTAAAAAAAGTTCTATAAAGAACATACCAGTGCCAAATTTAATGGCGTTCCAGATATCAGGTTCTTTCTCCCTTGAAAGATCAATACACTTGGCATAACAACCACCCTCGATGTTAGACACACCCTTGTCACTCCAGCAATGCTCATCGTCTCCAATCAGATATCGGTTATGATCAGTAGACAGAGTTGTTTTCCCGGTACCTAAATATTTATAAAAAAAAATAAAAGAACTTGTTAAAGATCAGAAAAAACCAACAAAAGGATCGACATTCTCGTTCACATAAAAGTTTAGGCTGATATGGGTTTGAAGCGGAGATATGTGATATGACCCACATATGGACTGATGATCATTATCCTCACCGTCATTTATGATGATGGTGAGGTAGCGGGCTTACCTGAGAGACCGAAGAAGAGGGCAACATCTCCATCTTTGCCCATATTGCATCCAGAATGAAGGGACAGGATTTGACGCTTAGGCATGAGATAATGCATGACACCAAAGAGACCTTTCTTCATCTCCCCGGCATACTGTGTGCCAAGGATGACCATTTCTCTTCTACCGAGATTTAAATCTATGCTAGTGGATGATGTCATGTAGTGTGTGTAACGGTTACATGGAAACTGCCCAGCATTGTAGATTGTGAAGTCTGGAGTACCAAAATTCTCCAGTTCTTCAGCGCTGGGTCGGATGCACCTGCAACCTACCCAGTTATCCACTTGTACACACACAAACATCTTTTTTTACTAATTACCACTATCATATTATCCTTCAGTTACACACTTTCATTTTAATTGTAAAACTAAATAATTATTTATAAAAAAACAGGCAAAACTTATCTGGAGGGTCTTTGACTTTTGAGAATCTGAGAAAGACATATAGGATGATATGAATGTGTATGATATTATCAAATTTACTTACATGTTGTGCATGAACAGAGAATGGTAAGCTCTGGCCGACACAATTCGAACTTTGATTCGGTTCTCTGGGTCCCAGTTCAAGAACTGATCATTCACAAACACCTGAAAGTTCATTTAGGCATACGACTATTAAGCGACTGATGCCTATGTGGCTATGTAAATCACTGGATAAAGAGGTAAACAAGTGCTTAAGCGCAAGTCTTTTTACTATATTCTTCAATGTTTTTAGAATGTATGACTAATTTTCCAAGATCATCAAATCCAAAGGCGGGTCGAATATAGTGGGATGTGGGGATAGGCACTGTTGCACCGCAATACTTCTATTTTTTATTTATCTTTACAACTTCTTACTGCTAAAAGTGATAGAACTAAACTTATGCAACTAGAGCAATTTTGTAATTTGTGTCCTATAAAGTTAATGAATTTATCACCAGTTTGTTATTTTTCTTTAACCAACCCACTTGATCAAATCATGTAGTTCCATCCTTACCTTAGCTTCATATAAGGACAAAGATCACATATTTCAAGGCCAAAGGATGATATAATGATTATCAGTATGGCTGATAGAGGAAAGAGACAAGAATATCCTTATCTCCATTATCCTGCAATATCTTATCTATCATTTTCTGTCCTTTAGTCTATCCATCTCATATCTGTACAAAAAGGGGGGCTCTGTTTTCTTTTTCTTATTTTTCAAGTCGGTTCCTTTATTGCAAATTAACAAATCTACCTACCCATTTAAGATGAAAACTGCACTTAACTGTGTAACCAAAAGTAATCCAAACGTTCAACCACAATTGCGCCAAACTTAAAAATCAAGAACCATAGTCATTTAGTGAAAATACCCATTTGGCAAAAAGTCAAGATTCATACCAACTTCAACCTCAAAATCAAGAAAATGACGAAAAAAGATATACCTTTTCCAACGAATTCAAGTAATCGACAGCTCTCTCTCTATTCACCAAGAAAGTGTTCTCATCCATCTCAATATTCGGTGAACCCCTGCACCGATAATACAAAATTACTCAATTTGGAAATAGTATGTGCAGAGTAACCGGGTGCCGTCTAATTTTGGAAATGACAAAGATTAAATTAGAAAGTTGGGGTTCAAGAACAACATACTTGCCCCACCAGAGCTCATCTTCGGTGACGTCATCCCTAACGACACGCTTATCCTTCGGGGCACGCCCAGTTTTGGCACCAGATAAGGTTGCCAATGCACCGCTTGATGTTATGAACGACCCCTTTTCATATTTGATCGCCTGCTCATACAGCTCTGCACATCATCATTAGAATTAATTAAGAATCAAGAAACACCCCTTTTCATATTTGAACGACCCCTTTTCAGATTAGAATTAAGAATCAAGAAACGGTAGAAATTAGGGTTTTTTCGTTCGTCATTTTTGGTAATATTGTAAAGATTTACCGGCAGGGGAGAGATTGTAGAGGACATGGGTGAATTTGAGGGAGCTATCACTGGCGGCGAATGATGGGGTGAAATAGTGGTCAGGGGCGTGAACCACCCTGGGGGTTTCGGGTCTTCGGGCCGGGTCTCCTCTTACCAGTTTGGGCCCGGTTTCTCTCGTCAGCGACGCCAAAGATGCACTGTAAAATCACCAAATGCATTTTGTATAAAAACCCGGATCTAATTATGTCTTTGATATTATGGAATAATTTTATTATAGCTTTAATAAGTTGTTTAATTAAACGAGCTAAATTGATAAAAGAACACCGTTTTTCCTTTATGATATTTAATTATTTATAGGTTAGCATTATAACCTAATTAAGCTCCAAATAAAACTTTTTCTTAATTAAGTGACATGATAAAATGGTTTGTAGCCAAACGATTGAAAACTTTTTAGTAAATCTGTTTTTACATGTACGGTTGAAAATTTTAGTGGTTTTTAGAATAACAAAATCTATAACATTTTGAACGTATTATTTTGATAGAGTTCTGCTATATATACATAATATAAAATTATAATCCTATACCACTTGATAGAAAGTCGTCATCAACATATTGTATCATGTAAGATGAATTCAAGGTGTATGTATAGCAACACGTGTCTATAATAAGGTTGTATATGATTTTTAATTGGAAAATTGGCCTATATTAATCCCAGTTATCACTTATTGGCCGATAATAATCCCAGTTATTGTTTTTCCCAACAATAATCCCACTTATTAACATACTGGTCTGTATTGATCCATCGTTAAGTTATAACTAACGGTGTTAAATTTTTGCTGACCGGACAGCTAGTAGGATCTTACGTGGCATTTTAATTGAAAAAAGATTCTAATAAAATCAATAAAAATATTACGCGAATCACCATACAGATATGCATTATTCAATTGCACAACTTAATAAAATTAAAAAAAAAGCTTTTAATAAAATTAAAAAAAAAGCTTTTAATAAAATAAAAAAACCGTCAAACAAATTATGATACAATTGCAGATACATCAACTCGATCTGACAAGTTCCCGATCGCCCGAGGTATGTCGCCGGTGAAGCTATTAGCTCCGAGATCAGCATACTTCAGCCGTGATAATCGATCAATGTCGTCCGGCAACGTTCCAACAAAAGTGTTCTGTGAAATGTCAAGTTGAACCAGCTCCGGTCACATATCGTCGGCGGTAGAGCTCCGGTCAAGCCCTTGCTCTCGAGTTTAGGAACAATAACAGAGCCGTTGGTGTTGCACGTAATTTCCGACCAGTTGCAGGGAAATGAAGAGGCGTTCCAGTTGGTCAGTGACGGCGGATTCCCTCATTGTTGCTTGAGATTAAGCAATATGGTTTGTTCAGATATTAAGACTGCTGTGAGTTTACGTAGATAAATTCGATAACGATGATGAGAACAAAGGAAATTGTGTGTAGAGCTGTCGGTAGTGACGGTGGGGGTGATAGTTTCGGCATTTTCCGGTGAGTGCGGCGGCGATTTGTATCGCCAGAGAAAAATTATTGGGAAGCCAAGATTTAAAATCGCCAGAGAAAAATTATTGGGAAGCCAAGATTTAAGACAAATTTGCTATGAGTGATAAGCTGGTGACTTTCTATTCGTGAATAATAATGAAGCTTATGGATGACAATAATGAAGCTATGGATGTTAAGCTATTAATCGATGGAGATGGAGGGCTATCTTTTTTAGAGTGTTGGTTTTTTTTTTATTTATTAAAAGTTTTTTTTTATAATTAAAATGACATGTAAGATCTTACTAGGACGTTCAGTCATAAAAAATTTAACACCGTTAGTTATAACTTAACGACGGATCAATACAGGCCAGCATGTTAATAACTGGGATTATTGTAGGGAAAAACAATAACTGGGATTATTATCAGCCAATAGGTGATAACTGGGATTAATATAGGCCAATTTTCCTTTTTAATTAACTAATATGAATACTGCGTTGAATTTAATTAGCTTTAAGATATATTAAGATTATGCAACGATAATAATAATAATAAAAGGAGATGCTAATTTTCCAAGTTGCGTGTACCTGATGGACTGGAGCTGCTGTTTGTGGCGTTCTTCTTCCGTAAAATTAGCAAAAACCCCTTGAACGCCGTCAAGCGGCGTCGTCGGCGCCGACTTCTTCCTCTGCAGCGAGTGCAGCTCGTCGATCGTCTGCACATTCACCGGCGCCGAGCTGTCGTCGTGGCATACCCCGCTTCCGCCCTGCCTCTTCTGCGTCTGGATCTTCGGCAGCCCGTTCCTCCCGCCGCTACCTTTTCCCGGGGTCACACCGCCAGCATTTCCATTTCCGTTGCTTGCCATCTCGATCTCTTCCTTTACAAAAAAAAAATAAAAATTAATCAGCTAAAACAACTTCAAATTGTTACGTAAACGATCGAAACAGGATTGAAATAGGATCGAAATAGTCGGACGATTACTCACCGGAAAAAACGAACGATTGATTACAAGAAAAAAACAGGCACGAATGATTCGATCATCAAACGAACAGAGGTGAATTTGGTGAAAAGAAGATATGCGAGAAGGTGGTGAGGATGAGAGGGTGGATTTGGGTCCTATTTAAAGGGGTTTTGAGTGGGGCCTACACGCTACGTGCTATGATAACTAGAGTTAAAGCCGACGGTGGTTACTTGTAACCATGGTTAGGTTTTGTTACATACTTTCGTGGTGATGACCGGTAGTACATGCATCAATTTTATCCAACTGTGGGATGCGTGTACTGTACATAAATGCGTCTCAGTCGAATAAAGTGGAATAAATTCAACTTAGGATCCGATGTTTTAAACAAGTTTCTTTACGTTTTAGTTAGGGGTGTGTATGGATTGATTTTGACTCGTGATCATAATCGTAATCGAATTTTCTGTTAACCCAACAATGATAATTGATCGGTTTTGGTTAATCGACTTTTTCATTTTGATTTGATCCGGTTGTGGGTCAACCGTTAAATAGTTTTTTTTTTTTTTTAAACGGTTGAACAAAAAACTATTGTGAAGCATAATTTATGTGTCTTTCTCACTATGTATTGTCAAATATAAACATCAAGCATAACTAATCATGCTTCAAATTAGGGAGATTGGCGACGGCTAGATATTCAACTTCCGCACTGGAGCGTGAAACAATCAGTTGTCTCTTAGATGACCAAGAAATTAGATTATCTCCCATGTAAACACAGAACCCGGGGGTTGAACGACGTAAATCAAGGCATCCTCAGTCAACATCTTAGTAGGCAGTGACCACTAACCAGTGAGAGATGTAGAAGGAGATACAGTGAGCCAGAGACCATAGTCCAATGTGCTCTGGATATATCATAGAATAATCATCTTCATAAAGAGGAAATGAGGCTCTCATGGAACATGCATATATATACAGCTTGTTAAACAACATATGTGATATATGGGCTCGTGAATGTCAAGTACTACAAGGCGCCAGCCAAACTACAATATAGAGTGCAATCAGCCAAGAGATCACAATCGGTAGGTGTCAACAGGAATGATGTATGGCTTACATGTATGTACGTTGAAGAATCTTTTAAGCTAATGAGACTGTTTAAGAAAAAGACCATGTCTGTCACTCACAAGCTGCCTTGATACCCATTAAATGATGGATGGGAACAAGGTCTATCATGGCAAACCTATGAAAGTGTGTCAATAATAATGCGAAGAAAGGTTGGGTCCGACGCCGTCAAGATGATGTCATCCACATACAATAAGAAATAGATCGTGCGGGACCCATGTTGGTAGATAAATAATGAATTGTCACAAGTGCTACTATGGAAGCCCTTAGAGACTATAACAGTGGATGACTGGTTGTACCATGCAACTGGGGCCTGCATGAGGAAGGCGTCTTAAACATCGAGTTGGTGAATAACCCATGATCATGATATACCAAGTGTTAAGACTGTGCGTATGGTATCTGGTTTAACAACCAACTAAATGTTTTGAAACAATCGATGATGACAGTCTTTGATTTTCCGTTAACAACCAACCGAGATTTGTACTGCTCTAGAGAACCATCAACCTTAAATTTATACTGAAATAACCACATGCAATGAATGATTGGTGTGTCCAGTGACCATGAAATGAGCTCCCAAGTATCATTATCGTAGAAAGCACTATATTCATTTTATATGGCCTATAACCAATTTGGATTAAGTAAGGTTATTGGTACATACAGCCTATGAGTCAATTGATGTATCGTGTCATGTTTCTAACAGTTGCTAGAGCGTTTTGTGTGAGTCATATATTTTATATGGGAGAATGAGTCTCGCCGAATGAGTGGCGAATGACCACCAAATGAGTCATTCGGTGGGCAGTTTGTCTATAAATAGACAAACTCATTCGGGGCATAAAGACTTTGTCAGTTGAGTGTTTCATTCGGTGAAATAAAACTCAACTTGTATTTACTGTTCTTGGTCATCTTCTGAACTTGATACACTGAACAATATCCGCTTAAGACAACCACAAAGGCTTAAGGTAGGAGGTGGGAAATGGGGAGACAGTACAGTAGTTAAGGTGTGTAGGTTAAGTCGTGATTGGGGTTTCGAGGTGCCATCCTTCTACCGAGTGCTCATTTGATGATGGTTTGAAGGTTGCGAAGGTGGTGGAACCAAACATGCTGGGGAAAATTAAGCTAGGGTACAACTGGCATATGGCTTGTGTGGATGCTGTTAGGCCAAGATAACTGGAAGGTGGCAATTGAGTGGATGGTTGGGCTTGATTCTGACCAAGAATAAGGATGGGGCTGGTAAATGACTAAGTTTGGGTCGAGAATCGAGATAACGGTACCTCCTAAAGTTCGGTGGGTACCGAGGAAAACACCCCGAATAATTTAGGGGTGTAACTTGTGAGGTTGTGTAGTGGATAGGATAGGGTAGCATGCACAACCGAATACTTGGAGATGATCGTAAGTCAGCTCGCATAGAAAAAAGGCAGGAGTTGGATATTTGTAATTTCACTTTTTGGTTGGAAGGATGTTGTGAAGGTAAGCACTAGTATGTAACGCCTCCAACCAATATTTAGGTTGAAGATGAGCATGAATGAGGAAAGTGCAAATGATGTAGTTAAGGCGATGGATCATATGCTCGGCTTTACCATTTTGAAATGACGTATGAGGACAAGAAAATCGAAAGGTTAAGATGTGGATGTTGGCAAACGTATGAAAGTTGTGGTTATCAAACTCTCCCCTAAGATCACATGGAAAAGTTTGTGTTTCGATTAAATTATGTGAAAATTAATTGATGGAATTCAGCAAAAGTGGGGAATGTGTCGGATTTAAATTTTGTTGGATAAGCCCAAACGTATTGTGTGGAGTTGTCAATTAACACTATGTAATATGTATATCAGGTGTTATATATCAGGTGTTACTAAGTACTAGTGAAGTCCATAAATCACTATGTATGATGTCTAATGGTGCAAAAGTGATTGATTTAGAATCATAAAATGGAAGTCGTTTACTATAGGACAATTGACAAGAATCACAAGCCGAAAATGTTTGATTTTTTTTACAAAAAAAAATAATTAAATTATGGCTAAGATAGTCTAAAACTGGTGAAGTTTTGCGGCTATCCCATTTGACCCGTGGATGGTTGTTGTTGATTTCCTCGTGGTGCTAAATAACGACAGTAGAGGAGATTTTGTCGATCAGATAGGCGTTGCATCTCCAATTGATCCATACTTTGAGCCAAGTCCTAACTTGTGGAAATTTGATTGATAAGAGATGCGACAACATCATACTCTAATGGTAGATCTCTTACGAGTTAGGGAACGAGGTGAGACTCGCTAACAAGGCAATCCACATCGTTGAGAAGTTCATCCAGTTCTTTCAATCGTTGGAAATATCCGTTCGTAGACGAACATGATGGCAAGGTAAGGTTAGTGAATTCCTGGTCTAATGCGGTTGAGCGTGTTCCTTTGTTGTTCAAGAAAATGTTGTTGATATTTTTCCAGGTTGTTCTTCTAGTGGAACCACAATGTCAAGAACACAGACAAGATGGTTGCCGGAGATAGTTCCATAGATCTACAATGACACTTTTGCATCATTTTCGACCCGAGACTCATAGTTGGGTCGGATTCCTTCGGAGGTGTAGTACCATCGATAGTACAGAACTTTGTCACTTTACAGTGTAGTTTGAATAGCTTTACCCAAGAAGAATACGTTACTTTGGTGTCATATAGAACATGTATCATGTTTTGTATATTTGCTACCAAATAAATATGGGTGTAAATGAGCCGAGCTGAGCTCGAGCTCGTCTAGGCTCGAGCTCGGCTCGTTTAAATTTAACAGAGCTCGAGCTCGGCTCGATTCGAGCTTTATTTCTGAAGCTCGATCCCGGCTCGTGAAAAACTATTTAAGCTCGAGCTCGGCTCGGACTCGGCTCGTTTATTATTACTTATTATTTTTCTTATAAATTCTTATAATTATATTTGTATATATTTAGAATTATATTTTTTATATAGAAAATATTACATATTATTTACTTATTTTATCATAATTTTATATATAATAATTATTATTATTTAAATAAATTTAAAAAATTAAATAAATATTATATAAATAAAAGCTCGTTAAAGCTCGCGAGTCGGCTCGAGCTCGATATGTAAAGCTTGGCTTAAGCTCGTTAAGGCTCAGCTCGTTTCGAGCTTTTTATCGAGTCGATCTCGAGCAGCTCATAAGCGGCTCGACTCATTTACACCCCTACTTTGTTTGGCTGTGGCACATGAGTAGCTCTTATCATCACCCATGGTGGTGGTACGGTGACGATAGGAAAGAATGAATGATGTTTAGGGTTACTAGAGGAAAAAAAACTAGGCTCTGATTACCATAAAAATATTGTGAAAGAATAATTTATGTTAGGGGGCGTTATGGTGGAGAAAGAAGCCTTAGGCTATAATTTTTTTTCCCATTAAGTTAGTGCCACATGATAGAGGAGTATAGAGGAATTGAAGCCTCGGGCTTCATTTTTGGTGAGGGTGATTTGGGATTGGAGCCTTAGGCTTCATTTGGTAATTTACTGAAATTGTGTGAAAAATACCTAGGTTTCCTTTTGCTCAAACAAGTTGAAAAACTTTGATTTGGAAACCCGATAGGGAGGAAGCCAAGGAAGAGGAAGTGGAAACCGATTAGGGATTAGGCCGGAGAAGCCGAAGGCCACACCGTCCCCCTTACTCTCCATGGAGATAAATATCATCCCAAAATACAAGGACATAATTATATTATGAAGATAATAGCTGTTCAAAAAATAATAGTAACAAAAATTTACTTGGCTAACCAAAATAAATGAGGAACGACTTTATTTGAAAGCCATAAAAACAGAATTCTTTAATGCTTCAAGTCAATGTTGACCTGTTCTATCACTTTCTTATTTGAAAGAAAATTTACTTACATTGCTTCTTTTTTCCATTAGACGTGGCCCGTGGGATACAGGGATTCACAAATGAACTTTAAACTTTAAAGCCCATTCTTCACAACTAGGAAAATTATTGCACTCCATTATGGACCGTATGAAAACGTTAGGAACAGTTTAGTAGATTTTCACACCTATGAAAATGTGAATTAACTTTATTAACGTGTTTCAGTTATATCGGTTAATCAAAATTTCATATTTATAATCATAACTGATTGGTCGGTATCAGTTAATCAAAACTTCATAATCATAACCATCAGTTTTGTTGGTTATTGGTTAAGACGGTTCAGTTATATCTATTAAGGTTTTTTTGTTATGACGATTAATTTTCTCTCCCCCCCCCCCCCCCCCCGTTAATTAGTTGTTAGCCCGGTTAGATTGGCCAGACTGGTGTTCAATCCGAGAACCATCAAAAAACTGAATGGTGTTCAATCCGAGAACCATCAAACAAGCTCCAATCCATCATGTTCTCTTGAATCAAAAGGTATAATCTTTATATTGATTTTCGAAAAAACCCTAATGCTCAATCCGAGAATTCCAAGTGTTCTATGCACGTAATTGATTATGTTATGATGTTAGACGATTACTACATGTGTTGGTTTATGCGGAAAATTGATGTAAGCAAGCATAAAATCTCGAAAACCCTAATTCTCTTAAGTCGAGTTTACATGCTTCTATGATTATGATGGCTTTCTATGTGATCTTAGATGATGATTCTATGTATGATGTAATGTTAAATTCGATGGATTGATGATGAATTTCGCCACTTACCATTAGAAGAAACTTTTTGGAATTAAGTTGTTGCGTACTGTTTATGTATGAGTTCTAATTATGCTATGATGATGCTTACATGTTATAATGATCATAGGGATATGTTTTGCACATTTAAAATGGGTAAATTTCATGATTGTTTATACCTTACTATAAAGTAGAAACTTTTTTGGATAAAACTTGTTGTTGAATCATGTAATGTGTTTGGTAATTGTAGTTAAACATATAGAATGGTAAACAATTGTTTGTTTGATTGTTTACTCATGATATCGTACTTCGTTTGAGTAATTGTTCTTAATCTGCCAAATATAGTAACTTTATTTACTTCAGTGGTGTTAATGTGAATACTATGCATGCATTTGACAATAGCATGATTTCAAATGAGTTAATGTGAGCTTAGTTGCATGCTAGGATTTTTGCAATATGAATCTACATGCTACAGTTATCACTTGCTATTTATGGAAATTTTCTGATGGAAAACCTAAACTAATAACCGTCATTGAACAACACTTTGTTAAATGAGTAACCAACGTGTCGTCGGGTCAAACTTGGTCAACTTAGTGTCATTGATCAAACATAGGATTTCATGCAATATAGTCTTTCACACAAACACTTGGAAGTTGTTGGATGCAACAGACCTTTGGACCTACTTAAACATATGCACTCACACATTTATACATCTTAGGTGATTCTTAGAATCCACTCAGTTCATAACTTTTGATTTGTCGAGCACCTTCACTGTCCAGCTTTTTAAGTACCTCTTTTGGGCGAGAAAATATGCTTACAAATATTAGATCAGGTAAATTTTGTTATATCACTATCCATTTATGTGCACACGTATCACATTTAAAAGATCTTCAATATCGGACGTCAATTATGGCATTGTGAGGTAATCTTGAGTAGTACTATTGGTTTGACACCCCCCCCCCCCCCGGGTGTTAGTCGCGCAAACTCGACTAGAGGTCGAACGGGTGTAATATTGACCTAAACATTCTCATTAGCGTATGTTTAGACGTTGTGGAAAGACAAACAAACACTGAATAGTCAGCTTCGGTTGCAAAACACGTAGTGGCATTGAACATAGTTTAGCTAGCTATCGAGATAACTTTTTTTTTTTACATTTCTACTAACATTTGAACATTTATTTTATGTAAACCTTTGAACTCCACACTTTAACATGTTTTTTCTCAGGTCGCTAAGGTACGGGGCACGACTAGGATGCATGCATTTCGTTGGAGCTAAAAGCAATTTTAAAACATTTTGGTTTACAATTTAAAAACATTTTAAAATTTTATATATCATTTTTTAAATCTCATACGCCTCAATCCCCATATTTATCTTTATTCAATTAAATAATACTTTTTTATTACATATTCTATTATCTTTTCTCTCTACAACTCACAATTACCATCAAATAATATAAACTAATAGATATGGTGATGAATAATATACATCAAAACAAATATAGGGGGTGAGTTTGATTTCCACAAATACATGGGGATGTGGAACCAGATGGAGTGACTTTTTAAGGGTTCTTTAGTGTTTTCTCTAAAAATATAGGGATGAGGTGTAAATGAATGCTCTAAGCATTCAATAATATGTTCTTCATATTCATCTTTATAATTTAACAAAAAAACATATTTTCTAAATTTATATATCATTTTATAAAATCCCCCTCATTTCATTCTCCATATTTATCCCTATTCAATTAAATACCATTTTTCTTTAGGAAAATTGGATTTAAATAATACGAGTTATCACTTATTGGCGAATAATAATACGAGTTTCAATCTTGACCTACAATAATACCAATTTAACACATGGGTGTTATCAGTGATACGCCGTTTAAATTGATTTAACGGGGTTAGTGGGTTGCTGACGTGGCAAGTCTTGAGGGACTGGTCATGTAATTTGTTAAAGTTTAGGGCTTATTTGTAATTCTTTAAAAATTGTATTTTAAACAACTTTTAACAAAATCAAACTCCCACTAAGCAAACCCTAGCAATGGTACCAGACCACCACCTGCCGTCGTTCAACCACCACCTGCAACCGTCCGCCACCGCCGTCATAGGAGTCAGGAAGCAAGCAGAAGCGGGAGTAGGTTTGTTACGGCTAACCGCCGCCGTGGTAGAACCACCTGCAACTCCAGCCGCCACCACTCCACCAGCGAAGACCCCAACCCTCCTTCTCCTCCCTACGACCGACGTAAACCGCAGCTAGGGTTCCGTCGCGTGGATCCGAACCCCCGAGCGGCGTCTGGCTAGGGTTCCGACGAGGACGGTGGCGGCGCCGCTCGTCTTCCTTTTCTATTCGCAACAACGGGGAGGTAGCGGCTGTGGTCTGAGGGGCGCCGTCATACATATCGGACATTCACAATCTTCCCCCTCTGTTACTGTAACTGTTGTTCTCGCAAATGGAGGAATTCCAACAGAAACTTACATTTAGGGGTTTAATATTCATTTGAGGTCGACTGATTAGATTCGTTCCTTGCTACAAAGATCTTGGGGCTATCCACTGCCCTTCGGTTTTCCGGCGACGGTGAGGTGAAGAAGTGGTGAGGGATGTCGGAGGTGGATGTGATGGATGTGGCTGTGGTGAAGATCGAACAGCCCTCAGCGCTCTATTTTTTTTTCTTTTTGATAACTTTAAACATATGTAAATTACAAATAAGCCCTAAACTTTAACAAATTACAAGACCAGTCCCTCAAGACTTGCCACGTCAGCAACCCACTAACCCCGTTAAATCAATTTAAACGGCGTATCACTGATAACACCCATGTGTTAAATTGGTATTATTGTAGGTCAAGGTTGAAACTCATATTATTATTCGCCAATAAGTGATAACTCGTATTATTTAAATCCAATTTTCCTTTTCTTTATTTCATATTTAATTACTTTTCTCTTTCTCTACCACTCACATTCACATACAAATGATATAAACTAAAGAATTGAACAATATACATCAAATATGGGAGTGAGTTTGATTTTTCTCAAATATATGGGGATGAGGAATGAGATAGAGTGACATTTTAAGAGCATTGAGAAAATGAGAGCCCATTCTCCATCCCTTTCTTTATCATTTAACTAGAAAACACTAATTTCTAAATTTATGTATCATTTTCTAAAATCTCTCAGATCCCATTCTACAAATTTATTTCTATTCAATTAAGTAATATTTCTTTATTTGAGTCTTTATTATTCTTTCTCTTTCTTCCACTCACAAAAAGTACAAAATAAGAGCAATTGGTATACAAGCGTTTTGGGTGGCGTGGAGGTCCACCACGCGGGTTCCACGGCATGGAACACTGTCCCCATCGGCATTTTGGGTTGGCGTGGTTAGAGGTCCTGGACAATCTCATGGCTTTTTGGCTTGGTTGATGATCGTTGAACAATCACATTTATGACCGTTAGACCTTAATTAAAAGAAAAACTTTTTTTTACCATTTTCAAAATATATATAACCTATTTCATCCATTCCCCTTTTCTTCTCATCTCTTCACAAAAGTTATTGATTCATCCAACAATTCAACATCTAACGATTCATCCGACAAGGCCGTCACCATGTTTTTTTTAAAATGATGGTTCATCATCATCAACGTCGGCTTAACACACTAGCGAACTGAGTATTAACCCGAAGAGCTCGTCTCAGTAGTCACCGCGAAGCAGGTCACCAGAGTCTTCTTAGAGATTATTTTAATGAAGTATGCATCTACCCCGCAGATGCTTTTCACCAACGTTTTTGTATGTGTCAGGATTTATCTTTACGAATTGTGAATGATTTAGAGAGAGAGGTACTTTGATTCACACAAAGGACTGGCGCGAGAGGTAGAATTGATTTTACTCCTTTACAAAACTGCATGTCGGCCTTTCGTATGATGGCGTACGGTATTACGGCCGATTGCTTAATTTGATGAGTATTTGAGGATGTCCGACCAGATGATGGGGTCACACAATGGACTGGCGCGATAGGTAGAATTGACTTTAATCCTTTACAAAAGTGCACGTCGGCCTTTCGTATGATGACGTACGGTATTACAGCCGATTGTTTTGATGAGTATTTGAGGATGTCCGACCAGATGATGGTTTCGTGTTTACAGAAGTTTTGTAAAGGTATTATTTAATATGCATTTTTATGATAGAAGAATTTAATTACTAGTTTTGATTCTTATTGCATTTTAATATTAGGTGTCTACAAATTGTGAAAAATAAATATTTTCGAAGACATATCGGAAGCGATTTTAGACAACTTTACGAGTAGCATAAAAACAAATGGGGTTTCCGTGAAATGCTTAGTAGCATTGATTACACACATTGGGAGTGAAAGAACTGTCTCACTGCTTGGGGAGCACAATTTATGTGCGTGGCGAGCACACACATGACACATCCTACCATAATGCTCGAAGTCGTTGCTTCGTATGACATGTGGACTTGGCATCAATATTTTGGTGTCGCAGAGTCCAACATGCAGCGACATCAATGTTTTGGCTCGATCACCCATTTAGGATGATATCATAGAGGGACGTGAGCCCGACTCCTCATTTGAACTACGAGGTGTCACTTATAAGCGAAAATATTATTTAGACCGGGGTGGCAAAACATATGAGCTCGAGGATCGAACTAGTGATATCTCAGTCAACTAATTTTTCATCATCACCAACATCACCACGACAAGTGCTAGTTGGTTCGAATCAAGGAGATAGGTGTGGGTCGTTGGTGGTAAGATGGGGTTTGCTTTTGTCAATTTACTTTAGTTTTTATCTTTTCAAATAACAAATAGTAGTGAGCGGTTCAATTAAGGACCAAATATAGTAAAGAACTAGAGAACCATAAATGAGCGACCTTAAAGTTCTCAACAAAATGCTAGTTTTCAATAAAATGTATATCCCAGTTAGGTTATAGTCTAGTAACAGGAGGTAACGCCCTCTTTGATGGAGATTGAAGTTCAGTACTTAGGAATGGTGAATAATGGTGTGTAATTAGCCGTTAAAAATATAGAATGTATGTTGATATTTTGATTAATTTATAACTTAATTTATAATAGTTAATAGAAAAATAGATGTTAGTTTAATGAAGTGAAAATACTGAGAAATAAAAAACAGTGAGTGAGAAACTAAAATCTATACTTTCGTCAAACTACATGAAGGAAACTTTCTTTAGGTGTTATAATCTTATATAATTTTCTATAAATTTTAAAATTTTATAAAATTATTTTAAAATTTTATAAAATTAACTTAGGTAAATAAAACGCATATATGAATGTTGGTTCATATTTGATGATTAACTTTTTAAATTGAATAATTATTAAACTTGATGATTATTTAATAATTTTTATTGTATTATAATTATCTCATATGTCAAGTTAATTTTAAAAAAGTTATCAATAGTAACCAAGTTTCATATATTTTTATTTGCCTAACTTAATTTTATAAAATTTTAAAATTCATAAAAGTTATATATAAGATTAAAATATCTCATCAATGTTAGTTAAAAAAAATTCTTTTAAAAAGTTAGAATGAGTAATGAAAGCCGTAATATTACTGTTCTATAAAGTTGTTTTTTTTTCTTCTTTTTATTGAGCTTTAGATTCAAGTTGAACGACCCGGGGAATCAGCACGAATAATGGATCCAAGTATTGGAGTCTGCGGAAAAAGTGATGATTTTCATATCCAAATATCTGGTCAATTCCTCTTTATTTAAACTAAATATATAATTTTTTAAAAAGCCAAATATATTAAACAACTAAGGGCATGAGGTATACTCATGCCATGTTAAATGTTAACACGCGCCACGTAGGCGCTGACTGTATTCTTAACACCACTTAATATAGATGGGGTATACTCCATGTGGTGTGGTATGGTGTGATGTGGTGAGGTGTCAAGAATCAAGATGTGAATGGATGGTTTTTTTAAAGCTATTGGATGTGTGTGTGATTGTGTGTGTTTAGCGGCGTCAAGAATTTGCACCGTGAATCTGGCGCAACAAGTTGGCGGAGGATGGCGGGAGAAAGGGGTGGTTTCGGCGGCGCCAAAAGTGGCGTGATAGAGTTTAGCGCCGTTTGGCGCCGAGCATACTGTATGCTCTAAGAAGAGGCTAGAGGGATAACACGTCAACAAGAGAGAACAAAAAAATTAAAGAGAAAATTTACACCACTTCTCTCATTCTATACCTCCACTATTCTCTCTATGTTTAAACCGAAAGTAACAAAGAGTTTTAATTTCCCCAAAGATTTGATGTGCCCAAGAAGACCGTAATTTGAAAACAAGATCATTACGAGATTTCCAGACACACCACAAAGTGGTTAAAGAAAATCCCATGGGGAGTATTCTTGAGACCCCTGAAACACCACAACTTTTATGTACTTAAAGGATGTCTTTGACCGAAAGCAAAATAGACGGAGAGGTTTTGCACCACCCGAAGACCAGTCCCCCCCCCCCCCCCCGGGGGGCGCTCTGAAGAGTAAATTTACGCGTATTTTGTTCAAAAATTTTATAAATACTGAGTCGATCCTTTTTGTTTTTCGTTCAGAAGTGTAAATTTTATACATATTGACTTTCAATCATCCCTGTATATATTCAAGCTCCGCTACCGCATGCCATCACGCCACTTTTACAGTGAATAAGCAAGTTAAATTAAATATAATATAACTACGAAAGGAGCGTAACAATTTTCTTGTAATTAAATATGATATCTTAAGGAATAAAATAAACAAGGCTTTTTTTACCACTAAAATTGAGCAGTCACCCACCACCTTCCTTGTTGCAGGTTCTTGCGGTGGAGGCTCATATGAACAAAAAATAGTCCCGATAACAATATAAAATATTCATTTGTTTTGGGTTTAGGCAAAATATGTAAAACTTATTATTATGATATCCTACATTACCTATATATTATTAGGCAAGTCAAACAAGGACCAGTCCTGCTACCCTGCTACCCTGTTGACTTTTTGTTCAAATTATGTAGAATGTTTTACAAACTATTTTGTAAAGTTGGAGTTGGTAGAGTGGGAGATTACAATGTTTCTATGCATAAGGTCCCTTGTTCGAAACATAGGAATGATTTCTTTTGGCCGATTTTTTTTTTACCTTTTCAATATATTATATAAAATCGCTTACACATAACTTTGTGATGGTGGAGATGGGCCAATGGTAGTATGTTGTATTTGCAAGTTGGGGACTAGGGTTCAAAACTTGGCAACCCCTTTTTTGGCAAACAAAAAAAAAAAAAGATTATTTCCTTTTTCGTGTTGCATTTTTTTCACGAACTTTATGTTTATTAGTGTAAAAACATTATTTTCTTAAACTTATTTTTCTTGCGGATCTATATTTGACAAATTAAAGATTATATTGTTTCGATATATCATCACGTTTGCGAGTTTTTTTACGCCTTTTTATACCCTTCTTTTTTATCCTACTTTTTCTATACTTTTTTTCCTACTCTATGCTTTTTAAACGATAAACAAAATGGACGCCGCATTGCGCGTTCATGCTCTTTACGTTCACAGCTACGCATGTCACAAAGCGTAGGGACCAAAAATAAAATTTTAATAACCTCTTCTCTTTTTTCTTTTGGAACAAACAATTATTTTACAACATTTATATTATTATATAAACTACGCATGTTCGAGAACGATTTGATAATGACAACATGATTAGATATTGAGATTCTTTATTTCTGTTTAATATATAGTTTTTTTGTTCTAAAAAGTTAAGCTTATTCATACATTTTCTTGACCCGGCCGCCGCAACGCGCGGTCAGTTTGTAAACCTAGTTCCTATTAACACTACACTAACCAATTTAATATTGAAAATCAGTATTAAAAAAGTTTTTTTTCATTTACTTTGAACACAAATAATTGTTATATGTATTTGTTATTACTATAACTATTATATAGTTCGTTTGTGTTTTATTATGTGAGAGGATCACAACGAACCAAATCATATTCAAATCGAACCTAAGATAAATGAGATATCAATCTTCTAAATTGTGTGGTTGAAATTTGAACATTATAAAAGTGTGATTGTGCGTTTCCCACGTTCATAGAATGACAAACCTTGAATTGGTTTATAAGTAGGAGTTTCTATAGGAATGTATTCTCATATAACAAGATGTTGAAAATTGTTTCAATCAAAACAATTAAACATGATTTGATTATTTATTATTTACCGAGTTGTTGGTCAAATCAGTTTTGGTCATGCTCGATCAATACTGATATAAGAAGGGTAGAATGAGAGTGTTCCGTTATCGAACGAATTTAAGAACAATCCTGGAATATAAAAACCAACCTGAAAGTCGCTGAATGAATGAGAGTATTGCTGCACGGAATAGCTCCTTTCCTTAAGGATTTTACGGCCTTCAATGCTGTTGGACTCTCGTAAATTCCCAGGATTTAATGCAGAAACTAATCTGACTTTCAACAGTAATGAAAGCAGATTATAACAGAAAGCTGTGAGCAGAAACAGAACTTCGATAGAGGAAGAAGGAGAGCTGCGAATTTGGGGTGGTTAAATCTGGTTGCAGAGGCCTCCTTTTATAGATTCGAATGGCACCCGAAAGTGAGAAAAATTTGCAAGTAACCAACTCGCAGATAATGCAAACGTGGGTTATCCCCTCTTCCCCAAGTTTCGGATTTTTCAGTTTTCTGTTAGCCAAAAAACCGAACCTGCTGGACCATCCTAGCCAAAAATAAAAGCTCCTCAGCTCCCAGCGCGAAGTGCAAAACCTGCTGGACCATCCTAGCCAAAAATAAAAGCTCCTCAGCTCCCAGCGCGAAGTGCAAAGTGCAAAGTGCGCCTCAAACGCGCCCATTCACGGAACTCGCGTCTCGCCTCGCCTCGGCGCGTGTTTGGGCTTAGTCATTTCCTTAAACCCCCACAACTTTTGGAAGTTGATAGAAAACTAAGGCTTATTAACCCACTCAAAGTTCTTCCTTCCACCAATGTGGGATAGCCTAAACATGCCAACTTGCATATTATAAGATAATCACACTTATAATTCCAACACAAGACACACCTATTGGTAGTTGGCAAGGTGCGGAGTTCTCACCCTACATAGGCACGAGACTGGGACGAGGCTCTAGGGCGATGGACATAATGTGACGTTTTTAATAACGCACTTTGCACTTATACATACTTCAGTATACATAGACAGGGGCGGACCTACTTGAAGGGCAGGGGTAGCGTCCGCTACCCCTAAACTTTACTGCGATGTGTAATTTTTTTGTTTTCAGTATTTCGCTACCCCTGAAACGAATTTTCCGCTACCCCTCGAATAAATTTTATGGTTTTTAGTTAGATCCCGACTTGAAAATATGATCAAAAGCCCGTTAATTACCTAAATTTTTTTCCGGGGACGCTACCCCCGAACCCCCGTTAGTCCCGGCAAAAAAAAATTTAACGCTACCCCTGAATTTTTTCCCTAGATCCACCCCTGTACATAGAACTTATAGAAGAGCATAGGTACCCCAGTTTAATCACTCGAATCGGTTCATGTTTCGAAAATCACACAATGAAGAATTCCCTGCTTTTCTACCTTGCACGCTTTTTTTTCAATTAATTTTCTAGGTGTTTGGTTAATTCCGACAACATAATCTGCTTAGGTTGTTGTATCTTGGGAAACGAGTTTATCTGGGTATCCCGAGATATGTTTTAATAGACCTTTGTTAATTTCAACAGAAATCCTTGTCCAAATCCGGTTTATTTATTTATTTATTTTTATATTTTATAATCTATTTATAGTTTCATTTATGTTCATCTCTGTATTGTAAATCGAACAATTCAATAATATAAATTTTGTATATTTTTTGAACGATATTTCTATATTTAATCATTTAAAACACAGTTAACGTTGAAAGCCTTAGGCACATAATGAGTGAAATATCGAATTTAACCTAAAACATCTATCGAAAAAACTCAAACGTATAATAATATGCTTGTATCCAGTGTTTTGGTTAAGCGTGTGAGTGTTATTGGTTGTATTAATGAAACTATTTGTGTAGTATTGTGTGAATGAAACAAACTTAATAACCTTATGAAAATTATTTAGCAAATGTGAGTCTTATTAATACACTCTATTATTAGGAACTAGATAAATCTTGTATATATTACACGGGCTGTATATTAAAAGATATATTTGATAATTCATTCATACTTATCATGAACCAGTAGGGGACAAATCTGGTACCCGCGTTATTATTATTTTTTTTATTTGAAACGTTTTAGTTGTTACACATTTTTTATTTTTGTCTCCTTTATATAATGTTATACCAAATCAAATATAGTGTACGTGTGGGTTACAAAATATGGTTGACTTCTATCACCAAAAGATATATCTATTAAATTCAAGTTAGTTAGAGATAGTAGCTTCACGCTTATAACGTTCGTAGTACGGATAAAATGTTTTATACAATCACTAAATAATTTATCTAGATACAAAGTCAACTAGTTAGAGATAGTAACGAGTTTCATCGGATCCTTGACTTGCCATTTTTTTATAAATCACTTATTTAAGTGTTCCTTTGGTTTTAGATAATTGTTATTTTTTAAGTAAATAATTTTGTTTAGTGTTTCATTTAACTATTACGACATTTATATCAAGTCATACATAACCTTTAGGTCGTAGGTTCAATACCTGTAACGTTTGACTTTAAATTTTAATAACGTTGCATAGTTTTTTTTTTTTTTGTATTTTTACTTTTTTACATTACGATTTAACTTTTTGTATTATTTTCTACATCTATATTATCCACACGGTGACTTGCGACTAGTAAATCTAATGAGGAGTAAAACCAAACTGGTGTTATGTAACGATTATGGAAAGGATAAAAAAGGAACGGTCACGATTCATTGGAGTAGACTTACATAGGGGATCTCATAATTATATTACTTTTAGTTATCAAAATGATTTTGATTTAAAATACCTAATTAATATATATACATGTGGATATGTGTTACATATGATGCTCTATCCAAGATTGTTAACAACATGGGCGGTACCCAAGGTGTCATGTGAATCTAATATATACTTCTTTTTAGTGAGAATCTAATATACATGATCGTATGGGTCTCTACGACCCCTGGTTTGGGTCGTATAGGTCAATACGACCCATTAAAAAAGATTGATTTAACTGGCTGTGGCGTTTTACGTCAACTGATATTCTATCAGGTCGTATCACTCAGACAATTATTTAGGGAATGTTAGTGTATCAAATTTATGTGTTTGTGTATCCCTAATCCCTATAACAATTACAATTTAAACTAGATGGAGAAAGCGTCGATCATCTGTTACTGTATTTGTTTCTCTACCACTAACCAGTACGTAAAGATAACATGGATCAATAATTATCATACCTTAGACTTTGGATTCATTGTTACGAAGGTGTTGGTAGTTATTACAGGTTCCTCGATCAAGATTGTCAATAACAATCAAACATGACTTAACAATATTTTTTTCGTTGTTTCTTTTAAAACGGTTGATATTATAAAAATAAAAACCTTAGTAGCAACAAACTAAACTAGAAAACATCAAACAATTACAATGACAAAAACAGGTTCTTTAACCACTCTACAAAACTAATCCTATTCTGTTTACAGTTTATACCTACTATCAAACCATAAAAACGAGTAATCGACTAGCTATTTGACTATGTTATAAAAAATAGGACCTTGATTCTTCGTAGATGAGTTAAAGAGCAAATCATTACGATACATCCAAAGAACTCACTAACTCATCATAACCATAGTCGGCCTCAATAATCAACTTTCTAACCAACCAGATCTAGTCACCAATAACATTAGACTAATACTAAAAACACTCGTTACACACAAATCTAGTCACCAACTTATGAGCCATACATGCTAATTAATACACTAAAAAGGTTCCAACGAGCATGCTATCAAATCAAGTTCCATAATAAAGAGAGATATGAAAATTCAACGACTCGTTTATTGATATAAGACATTATTTCAAAATAAGTTGAATGCCATTCATTTAGTTGAAAAAATGCTAGACGTTATATGGACCAAGCATAGCGATTGACATTACAACGAAGGCTGACATTTTCAAGCCAAAATTACGGAAATTAAGCAATAAAAAAAAGTAAATGACTATATTTAATATTCAACAATGTAGAAAATTGTGTATACGTACGTTATGTGGACCAACATATAATAGTAATTGACAATTACATATTATATATAGCATAGCCGGTGATAATGTGTTATATAATGGTATGTATTCTTGTTGATATTTTGATGTGTTTTAATAAGTTTGAGCTAGTTTTGTATTGTTTTTAAAGTTCAGGGGCTGTAGTGTAATTTTTAGTCTTAGCCGTTAGGATTAGTTGCAGCAGCTTCGTGTATAAGATCAATAATCCCAATCTTCTTGTTACTTCTTCTTTCTCAATAAAATTTCATTTTTCTCTGTGTGTGTAATTCGAATTTCTGATCTCATTTGGTATCAGAGCAATCAGGGAGGATTGCTCCGCCATTACCGCTCCGACTAAGGAAATTGCGTCTCTGAGATTCTCACCGGAAAGAGAATCAGAACCTGATTTCAGTCGATCCTTCTCTCCAAGTGATCGGAAATCATGGGCGACGTCGGTGGCAATCCTGCGAACAATCCTAGGCAGGTAATTCGAGATAATTACACAACGATTCCGTTACAATGCCCAATTCTCACTCCGATGAACTACACGATATGGTCTGTCAAATTGAAGGCAATTTTCAACGTACATGGGCTTTGGGAGACGGTATGTCCTCCAGAAGGGGCCGAAA
Organism: Deinandra increscens subsp. villosa; assembly: GCA_039602395.1. Taxonomy (NCBI): domain Eukaryota; kingdom Viridiplantae; phylum Streptophyta; class Magnoliopsida; order Asterales; family Asteraceae; genus Deinandra; species Deinandra increscens. Next base: position 17,176,313 of record JBCNJP010000019.1, on the reverse strand, counting down.
TTGATTCTAAAAAGGACAGCGCGGCCATAGCCTATCTCTTTCAAGCTCTGCCGGAAGATATGATTCTTCAGGTGGCAAGACTTGAGCATGCAAGTGAAATTTGGGCGGCGATCAAGTCAAGGTTTATTGGGGCAGAGAGGTTGAAGAAAGCGCGCTTACAAACGATTAAAAGTGAGTACGAAGCCCTCCGAATGAAGGACACAGAAACTATTGATGACTTTGTGGCAAGGCTTAGCGCAATTTCGTCCAAGGTCTCTGAATTGGGGGAACAAATAGAAGAAAGTGTTCTTGTGAGGAAGTTGCTTGATTCAGTGCCAAATCAGTTTATCCAAATTGTTGCTTCGATAGAGCAATTTGTGGACCTTGAGACAATGAAGTTTCAAGAATTGATTGGAAGGTTGAAGGCGTTTGAGGAGAGAACTGGATTAAAGAAGAAGGTTGATGTAAGTCAAGATCAACAAGTACTGCTGACATATCAAGAATGGCAATCAAGGTACAGGCAAGCCAAGGATAGTGGTAAAAGTTCCAAAGGTAAGATCTCTAAGTCTTATAATAATACGACTAAGTCTGATGACAGGGAAGATACAAATCACAAAAATGGGAAAAATATTCAATCTAGTAGGCCTAAAAAGGATAAGTCTAAGATTAGATGTTTTAAATGTGATGTTCTAGGTCATTATGCTAGTGAGTGTTCTAAAGTTAAGGCTAAGAATCAGGAGAGTAACTTGACTCAGACTGATGGGTTAGATAATGAGCCAACTTTGTTAATGATTAGTACTCAAGATGATCATAGGGAAGTTGTCTATTTGAATGAATCTAAAGTAATGCCTGATAAGTATGGTGCTGATGATAGTGAACAGGAAACCTGGTACCTAGATAATGGGGCTTCTAACCACATGACTGGTAAGGAGTCTCAATTCTCATTTCTTGACAAGAATGTGGTTGGGAATGTGAAGTTTGGTGATGGGTCTAGTGTAGATATTAAGGGCAGGGGTTCCATAATTCTGCAGGGTAAGGGTAATGAGCATAGGGTAGTATCTAATGTTTATTACATCCCAAACTTAAGAAGTAACATCCTTAGTTTAGGACAAGCAACTGAGAATGGTTGTGAAGTAAAAATGAAGCAAGATAAGTTGTGGTTGAATGATAGGGATGGAAATTTGATTTTAAGGGTAAAAAGGTCACCAAATAGGCTATACAAGATCAATTTAAAAACAGGGTCACCCCAGTGTTTCTTGACAGGAATTTCTAGTAATGAATGGTTATGGCATGGAAGGTTAGGTCATGTCAATTTTCAGTCATTAGAACAGGTTTACAGGAAGGGTGTGGTTCTTGGTTTGCCACATATAGGACAGGTGAATCAGGTGTGTGATTCATGTATGGCTGGCAAGCAGGTTAGAGAGAAATTTCCTAGTGAGTCTCATTATATGTAAGGCCCCATTCCTTATTTCACGTATTAACATCACTTCAATGATCAGAGTTTGAAAATTTCATAATATACTATTAATTCCTTCAACCATTAACACACCACATTTACAAAATCAAGTGTTTACCACCGTTAACTTCATAGTAGTTTAACCCAAACTGTTTACATCAACAAGACATATACATCCGGTTCCCAAAATGTATGGTGTTCGGTTCCATGATTCCATGATTCGATCCTGACCCTTCTACTGCTAATTACCTGCTATCAACACTAGTAACACATTAGTATTGAATTAGGACCATAAAACGTTAGTATAAATACGAGAAAAACATCAGAAAACTGAAGTTCAAAACTGCACCCACCGTAGCTTACTCTGCCACCGTAAGCTACGCTGGGACTGCTAGCTTACGCTGGCTCAATTCTGTGCCACGGTGGGGTTTTTGAGCTAGTGGCCACCGTAAGCTACGGTGGCACCGTAAGCTACGGTGGTCACAGCTCACATACTCCCTTTTCTCGCATTTTGATCAATCCATGCCACTTTTTAGTGACCCAAACCCGTCATTGTGCACTTGTGATCATAATGCACACAAACACAACATCGAAATGGCCCTTTTTCAAGGTTAGCACCTAGTTATATCCAATAATTTAGTTATGGGTTCCCATTCCCAACCCATTTAACCCGTTAAGGCACCCATAAGTTTTCAGCCTACTTAACACTTCTCCACCTGCAAGTTGCCATCATATTAATGTCTTGGCACCTGCAAGTGATGCCAATCTGCTCTATTCTCTTAGCGAGACAAACTTGGGGACTAAAACCTCATAGTTCCTCAAGGGTCTATTTGCTACAGCTTAACCCAAATGGGTCATCGTTCACTTCAACTCAGCTTGATCATACTTTATGATCATTATCATTGTTTTCATTGCTACCAATTAGAGTCCTCACGTCATTCACAATTTTGCCTTACCAATTAGACTCCTCACATCATTCACAATTTTGCCTTATCAATGCAACATACCAAACAGTCACATTAAAACTTTTAGTATATCACACAAGATGATATACATTCATCTTTACCCAAAGGGGTCACATTATAATGCTCCACATAAACACACACTGTAATTCATCATATTTACCCTCACCCCGGTCATTAATTATATTCCCTTTATACACATACTTTCATTTAACATACTTCATATATATATATATACACAACATAACCCAAATGGGTGATATTACTCGACCACATAACATCATTCGATAATATGGCTTCAATTTCTATTTGCACAAAGGGTTAAGTAACAAGTTAGAGAGCGTGAATGAACTCATTCTAACCTGTTTGACCCGTTAGCCCCAGCTATAAAATTACCCGTTTATACTGCTCCCAACCATGACATTTCCATCTTACACATTGCCCTTGGCACAATTACAATTGTACCAAGACCACTTAATCATTCAAAGAAGCATCCTAGGATCATGATCACTCATGAATCTCTAGGCATGCCTAAGTTTTACTCTATGGACATTCACTTACTTCCAGCTTAACCCAATCGGGTCAGAATCCACCCATCTCATAACATTCATGTAACACAGTCAATTTTATACTTTCATCTTTGACATTTCACTTTCTATAATAGCAGCTAATAAAAGTTAAATTAGGATTACTCACATCCCTTATAGTAATCAAATATACCGCTACATGTTACCTTTAAGAGTTTGATCTTTCCTTTGCGTTGAGGACCCGCGTGGCCACTTGATTCACCTATAATCACACCATTGTTTAGATTACCATCCATATTCAACAATCCATACAATTTACATTAATACCACCAACTAAATTTTGGTGAAGACACCTTACGCAAGAATCTATTTTCACTCAAGCATTTCATCAAACACCTTATGTGCATACATGGTGTTCTAGCTATCAAGTAACTTATGGATCATCAATCTATCCCATTTTTATCACCAATGTATCAAATTCAGCTTTTATACATAATTTCACAACTTTCATCATACAATTAAAGTTATCTAGCAACAATCCAACCTACTTAACCACTCCACCACTATGGAGATCGATTTCTAAGTGATGGGTTTTAACCCCCATCACTACATCTCCCACATTCATTCAATTACTAGCATGCAAGGTGAAATCTTACACAATCTACTCACAAGAACACATATCCATCCTATTTCCTACCTCAATTTAACCTCAAGATGAAGATTTCAAAATCACACAATTCTACTAATCACTTACTTGATAATAGATACACAACTTGATGATAATTTCGCAGCCTAGCAACCCTCAAACTCCTGGATTTCGATTTCCCTTTTGAGAGTTTCCACCAACAAGACCCGATTTTGAAGCTCAAGACCCAAAAGCTATGTTTTCTCCCCCTCCTTCTTCTCTGGTCGTGATTTTCTCCAAGGGGGAGGAATATCCAGCTTTTGTCTTATAACAAATTACACTTCAGCCCCTCATTTATGATTAATGATCTTTTAGAATCCATAAATTCTATTTACACACAAAACCTCCTATTTTTCTCTTATTTAACTATTAGCCACTAAATTTTTTAACTTAGTAACTAATATTTCTGCTAACCGCCTCGGGTTATTTACTAAATTCCAAATTCCCAACCAAAACCCGGCTAAATTATAAATAAAATAATACTACCACAGCAAGACGAATTTTGGGATGTTACAACTCTACCCCCTTAAAGGGAGTTTCGTCCCCGAAACTTATCCCCAATCTCCACACTTGTGGAACTATTCCCATTTAACGCTACCCCCTTTGTTTTACTTCAACTTGGTCCTCGTGAAGCTTATTCGTGCTGCTTGCAGAATACTTCGCCGCTTAAACGATAGATTACAACTCATCATTATATCCTACTCCTTGCCATTCATCCACATACATTATCTATTCCACTTTCAAATTCACAACCTACTCCGCAACTTTCCATGAGTATGATGGTCATGACACCCGTCATCTGATACACCTCACTCCTCCTTCCACCCTTAAATCATGCTTCATATCTTGACTGGTTTGTATACCCCAAGTCATTGACTAGTAATACATTGTATCCACTCTTCTACTTGGATCACACAAGTAGGCGTCTCCACTTTGTATCTGCAACATCAATTCCCTTGCTGCTTAACACAAATAGGTCCTCAGAGGAATTTACATACCCCCATTTTACCTCCTATTTGTTACCGCAAAATAGATTCTCCTCACGCATAACTCTCGACCGTCGTACCTTCTATTCGGCTATCATAATCGTAATTGAACATATACATTACCCCACTTTAGTCGTCGCAAAGTTGGGGTTCACCACTTTCATCTTATCTGCACTCCATTCTACCTAGCTAGCATGGGGAGAATTTCACATCTTTACTTAATCACGTACTTCATTCCACATTTCTGCTCTCCATGAGAACTCAATCGCTTAGTCTCATACACACCTTATCCGACATGTTCTATACATGTAGGATTTCACCACTTCTGCATCCACATACCCTTTGTTATCACAATACGTTTGTTCCACCTATACATACTTACATCTGTTGTCCTACATGACTACGTCGATAGGAGTCCATCATTCAGAAAAATTTCCAACTCAACCCTACACGACTCATACAAGTAGGATTTTACTATGCTCCTCGTTCACACTTTACAGCTTACACGATTTCATTCATGCAACTTTCCTCTACATACTTCATTCACACTCCAAACTAACAATCATATGCGATACTAGTATTATCACATTCCCCTCTAACAATCATATACAATCATGTTATCATTATCCACATTCCCCTTTATCATTCATATGCATTCACATCATCATTTTATTCCGCTATCAACAATCATGTACAATCATGTTGTTATTATCACATTTAGCTTTATCACTCATATTCAGTCACGTCACCATTCTATCCCGCTATCAACAATCATGGCATCATCGTCACGTTCCGCTCTAATAGTCATAAATAGCCATGACATCATTGCATAGCCATCACACCCTGCTTTGTTTCACATTCACGATCGCCGCTTTTCTATCACATTCAGCTTTACCGCACATACACAATCACAACTTTACAATCATGTTCAGATTTACCGCACATACACACTCACAGCTTTACAATCATATTCAGCCTTACCCCACATACACACTCACAGCTTTACAATCATATTCAGCTTTACTGCGAATACACATTCACAGTTATACAATCAGATTCAGCTTAACCGCACATACACACTCAAAACTTCACAATCATATTCAGCTTTACCGCACATACACATTCAAAACATCACAACCATATTCAGCCTTACCGCACATACACATTCACAGCTATACAATCAGATTCAGCTTTACCGCACATACACACTCAAAACTTCACAATCATATTCAGCTTTACCGCACATACACATTCAAAACATCACAACTATATTCAGCTTTACCGCACATACACATTCACAGCTATACAATCAGATTCAGCTTTACCGCACATACACACTCAAAACTTCACAATCATATTCAGCTTTACCGCACATACACATTCAAAACATCACAACTATATTCAGCTTTACCGCACATACACATTCAAAACATCACAACTATATTCAGCTTTACCGCACATACACATTCACAGCTATACAATCAGATTCAGCTTTACCGCACATACACACTCAAAACTTCACAATCATATTCAGCTTTACCATTCAACCACAGTAGTGATCATCACAGCTCATTAATCAATTTATAATATTAACAACATATAATTCATGTATGGGTCACTTACCGGGAGACAAGATCGAGCCTTGAACCGAACACCTTTTCCCATCATGAGCACTTGGTTTGAGTTCAAGTGCCCCCATGACACTTGAATCCCTCAAACCGTGGCTCTGATACCAACTTGTAAGGCCCCATTCCTTATTTCACGTATTAACATCACTTCAATGATCAGAGTTTGAAAATTTCATAATATACTATTAATTCCTTCAACCATTAACACACCACATTTACAAAATCAAGTGTTTACCACCGTTAACTTCATAGTAGTTTAACCCAAACTGTTTACATCAACAAGACATATACATCCGGTTCCCAAAATGTATGGTGTTCGGTTCCATGATTCCATGATTCGATCCTGACCCTTCTACTGCTAATTACCTGCTATCAACACTAGTAACACATTAGTATTGAATTAGGACCATAAAACGTTAGTATAAATACGAGAAAAACATCAGAAAACTGAAGTTCAAAACTGCACCCACCGTAGCTTACTCTGCCACCGTAAGCTACGCTGGGACTGCTAGCTTACGCTGGCTCAATTCTGTGCCACGGTGGGGTTTTTGAGCTAGTGGCCACCGTAAGCTACGGTGGCACCGTAAGCTACGGTGGTCACAGCTCACATACTCCCTTTTCTCGCATTTTGATCAATCCATGCCACTTTTTAGTGACCCAAACCCGTCATTGTGCACTTGTGATCATAATGCACACAAACACAACATCGAAATGGCCCTTTTTCAAGGTTAGCACCTAGTTATATCCAATAATTTAGTTATGGGTTCCCATTCCCAACCCATTTAACCCGTTAAGGCACCCATAAGTTTTCAGCCTACTTAACACTTCTCCACCTGCAAGTTGCCATCATATTAATGTCTTGGCACCTGCAAGTGATGCCAATCTGCTCTATTCTCTTAGCGAGACAAACTTGGGGACTAAAACCTCATAGTTCCTCAAGGGTCTATTTGCTACAGCTTAACCCAAATGGGTCATCGTTCACTTCAACTCAGCTTGATCATACTTTATGATCATTATCATTGTTTTCATTGCTACCAATTAGAGTCCTCACGTCATTCACAATTTTGCCTTACCAATTAGACTCCTCACATCATTCACAATTTTGCCTTATCAATGCAACATACCAAACAGTCACATTAAAACTTTTAGTATATCACACAAGATGATATACATTCATCTTTACCCAAAGGGGTCACATTATAATGCTCCACATAAACACACACTGTAATTCATCATATTTACCCTCACCCCGGTCATTAATTATATTCCCTTTATACACATACTTTCATTTAACATACTTCATATATATATATATACACAACATAACCCAAATGGGTGATATTACTCGACCACATAACATCATTCGATAATATGGCTTCAATTTCTATTTGCACAAAGGGTTAAGTAACAAGTTAGAGAGCGTGAATGAACTCATTCTAACCTGTTTGACCCGTTAGCCCCAGCTATAAAATTACCCGTTTATACTGCTCCCAACCATGACATTTCCATCTTACACATTGCCCTTGGCACAATTACAATTGTACCAAGACCACTTAATCATTCAAAGAAGCATCCTAGGATCATGATCACTCATGAATCTCTAGGCATGCCTAAGTTTTACTCTATGGACATTCACTTACTTCCAGCTTAACCCAATCGGGTCAGAATCCACCCATCTCATAACATTCATGTAACACAGTCAATTTTATACTTTCATCTTTGACATTTCACTTTCTATAATAGCAGCTAATAAAAGTTAAATTAGGATTACTCACATCCCTTATAGTAATCAAATATACCGCTACATGTTACCTTTAAGAGTTTGATCTTTCCTTTGCGTTGAGGACCCGCGTGGCCACTTGATTCACCTATAATCACACCATTGTTTAGATTACCATCCATATTCAACAATCCATACAATTTACATTAATACCACCAACTAAATTTTGGTGAAGACACCTTAAGCAAGAATCTATTTTCACTCAAGCATTTCATCAAACACCTTATGTGCATACATGGTGTTCTAGCTATCAAGTAACTTATGGATCATCAATCTATCCCATTTTTATCACCAATGTATCAAATTCAGCTTTTATACATAATTTCACAACTTTCATCATACAATTAAAGTTATCTAGCAACAATCCAACCTACTTAACCACTCCACCACTATGGAGATCGATTTCTAAGTGATGGGTTTTAACCCCCATCACTACATCTCCCACATTCATTCAATTACTAGCATGCAAGGTGAAATCTTACACAATCTACTCACAAGAACACATATCCATCCTATTTCCTACCTCAATTTAACCTCAAGATGAAGATTTCAAAATCACACAATTCTACTAATCACTTACTTGATAATAGATACACAACTTGATGATAATTTCGCAGCCTAGCAACCCTCAAACTCCTGGATTTCGATTTCCCTTTTGAGAGTTTCCACCAACAAGACCCGATTTTGAAGCTCAAGACCCAAAAGCTATGTTTTCTCCCCCTCCTTCTTCTCTGGTCGTGATTTTCTCCAAGGGGGAGGAATATCCAGCTTTTGTCTTATAACAAATTACACTTCAGCCCCTCATTTATGATTAATGATCTTTTAGAATCCATAAATTCTATTTACACACAAAACCTCCTATTTTTCTCTTATTTAACTATTAGCCACTAAATTTTTTAACTTAGTAACTAATATTTCTGCTAACCGCCTCGGGTTATTTACTAAATTCCAAATTCCCAACCAAAACCCGGCTAAATTATAAATAAAATAATACTACCACAGCAAGACGAATTTTGGGATGTTACATTATACCTCTAAGAAGTTGTTAGAACTGGTGTCCATAGACTTATGTGGTCCTATAGAACCAGCTACATCAGCGGGCAATAGGTACTATATGCTGATTTTGGATGACTACTTGATGTGTGTGGTTTTAGATATCAAAAATGATGATTTTCGGGTCAAATACGTGGGAAATATATGTTAAAATTGTTAAAATGTGAACGTTTCTGACAAATATCATGAGTTACAGGTGAAAACTGGCTTGGCACGAAGAACGAGACGAGAAAATGAAGAAAAGTGAGAAAAAGTCAAAAAGTCAAAGTTCGGGTCAAAAAGTCAACCGTGGAAGTCAAAGTCAAAATATGGTCAAAACTGACCCAGGCCGTGAGGTTCATCCCACGGCCAAGCTCAGACCACGGGGTCAGCCTGACCAGATCGTCACAGGAAACACAGGCCGTGTAATCCATCCCACGGCCAGGAACTCATCCCACGGCTTGATCTAGGCCGTGTGGCTCATCCCACGGCCGTGTGAACCAGAGAACCAGACCAGCAGAATCCCACGGCTTGAGCCAGGCCGTGAGGGCAATCCCACGGCCGTGTAAGCATCCCACGGCCTGACCCAGGCCGTGTAATCAATCCCACGGCCGTGTAATCCAGACCAAGGCCACGACCTATTTTTGGCAATTTTGTGATTTCGTCCCCTATAAATAGAGGGCTCATTTTCACCATTCAGAACATCTTGGAGAGCAGAAGAGAAGCCAAAGAAAGACCTCGTTGAAGCCCTTTGAAGATTTGAAGTTTTGAAGCATTCAACGAGTCGAGATTTAGCGTTTTTCACCATTTCGAGCTTCCATTTGGTATTGTATTTATATTTAGCCATGAATTTCTATTTGAATCAGATCTATATATGTTTAAACATTAACATGGTTGGCTAAACTCATCGTATCGCTTAGGCGAGGCGAATCCAACCATGGTTTGACTTTATAAGTATCGGTTTTTCGTTTACATTTGCATTTATGAAGTAAAAGTTGTGATTGCTTTGATTTGGTTGATGAATTGAATTCCTTATTGTATCTAGTCAATCTCTGGTCTTGTGGAACCCTAACCTTAGCTTGCAAAGCCATCTATCATTAGGGAACTATTGTATAGCCGAACAACAGAACCTGCGGCGTACGCGTGAACTAGAAATAGTCACGATCATCAGGGAAACCCTAGAATTCGATTAGGAGTCCACCATAGAGTTTGAGTGAGAAATCACCTTACCCTTAGCTAGTAGCTACCCTTCCCATTATCAAGTAGTCAAGCATTCACCGATAACTCGGGTCTGTTCCTGCTTAGTCGTGTCTAGGACCTACTAGGTCAACCTATCAACCCAATTGTAACCGCTTCACAACTATAGGACCGTTAGGGCCATACCTACCCTAACCCTTCGACCAGTTGTGAGTTGAGCCACCGATAACTCGGGACCCAGCCTAGGGCACTTCATAAACCGCAACCTTATCAGTACTTCACCATGGACCAGTAGTAACCGTGTAGGGCGTGTCTATAACCCTAAACGTGAACCTATCCATAGGAACTAGGTAAGTCTTGTCTTAGGACCCTAGTTCACCTCAGAGATAAGTAGTAACGCATTACCGATACACCTGTCAAACCTAAGTTGGAGGAGCCATGCCTAAGTGATCCTTTACCAAATATCTGTTTTTCCAAACAACATTTCAATTACTGTCATTTTCAGTTTTCTAAATTAAAATTAATTTTCAAAACAAAATAAAATCCGGCTGAATTACTAATCAAACTGTTTTCAACAAGTTCCGTGTCCCAGAGGTTCGACAACCCGGTGTTTACCAATACTGTGCTACGCACGACAGGTATACTTGCCTTAGTGTGTTGTTATAGTCCCCTGGTGAATAACCAGTTTATAAATTTAAAATTTGATAGTGTAGAACCCCACTTTTTATATACACTAAACAACACATCAAGTTTTTGGCGCCGTTGCCGGGGACACGGTAGCGTTAAGAATAGTCGTAATTAGTAGTTTAGCTTTGTGAATATTTGTTTTCTTTTATTTGTGTATATTTATTATTTTTTATTTTTTTTAATATATTTGTCATTTTAATTTCTTCAATCCTATCTCGCACTCGTGATCTTTTCGATTTGAGCGACATTTGCGATAATTCCCATGGAGATCTACTACGGGGATTACTACCAAGAATACTATCGTGATCATGAGGAAATGTATACAAGCGAATGGTGCGAATTCTGCGGGGATCCTCACAATACACAAGGCTGCCCTTATACAGGGGAAGGACCTAGCCTCCGTGAGATGATGAAAGAAATGATCGAGTATATGAAGAGTCCGAGTCTGCATAACTGGAAAGCTACTGAGCGATCTGAGGAAACAACACACTATACACGGTTCTGTCCTTATTCAGAGGAGATCTCTGCAGGATACGATGGCTACTCGCAATCGCAACAAGACTATACGGAAATTATAGAGGAAGGACCCAGCCTTCGTGATTTGATGAAAGAGATGATAGAGAATACAAAGAGTTCGAGTGAGCATATCAAGAGAGTTGCTGAGGGATCAGAGAAAAGAATGCAAAGCTTGCAAGAGCTTGAAGTTCAGTCTAGAATTTCGGAGGAACTATCTAGTCGCATAGATGAGCAACTCAGAGAAATCACACAGCGCATAGGGGTCACCGAAGATGAATACGAGAGTGATGAGCAAGCCTTCACATATCATAATATAAGTGATCAAGACATGAAGCTGGAGACAGCAATGGACCAGGACACATTCGATTATGAAGACCATTCATCATATTTCATACTTCCAGTCCCACATTACCTAAAGCAAGAGGAACAGGTCTACAAAGTTGTTGAAGATGACGCGCTTGAAAGTGACCCGTTTGAATCACACACATTTGGCGAGAAGGATACACTACAAGACTTACCGAAGGAATCCCATGAAGAAGATGAAGTACCCGAATCTGAAGATATGGAAGACACCAAGTATGGGGATCCTGAAGAAAATCCGCCAGACGAAAAAGAAGCCTTTGAGGCTGAAATGCTTGCGGAGTTCGAAGATGAGTGGTTAACTGCACCATTCGAGGTTGAAGAGACTGGGCCTTTCGATCCAGAACATGATCTCGCGAAGATTGAGGCACTGCTGAAGCCTCGGAATGACTTAGAAGAAAAGCCACCTGATATGGCGGTGGAAATAAAACCGCAAGGGGAGGTTTTGTATGAACCTCCAGAGATCATGTACCACCTAGCCGTGGCGAAGCATGAGAGTGGATCGCTAACAAACCTTCAGAATCTATGGAATGCAACACTTGCTGAGGAGGATCGGCCAAACGTTCAAGTATGGGGAGGCCTAAGCATCCCTAATTCTATTGACCAACTCCTTCACTACCTCCGGTCAATCAAATTTGGATCGGGTAAATTCAAGAGCTGGTGGCCAGATGAAATGCAATGGTACAAACCCCACCCACTGTCTACTAGAAAACCACCTTGGGGTGATGACACAAGGAAGAGTCCACATGGTCTCGGTGGGAAGCAGATAAAGGAGAAGCCGCCTGATTGAGGTGGGCGGCCGAGTCTAGCTAACGACTCGTTAATAAATTAAGCGCTTCCGGGAGGCAACCCGATGGTTTAATTTACTTTTTAATTTAATTTTATTTTTGTGTGTTTGTTTTTGTGTTTTAGTTTTCAGGAATTCGACTGCTCGAGACATGGAATGATGAAAATGTCAGGTGTTCGATGTGTGTGGAAGTGAGGATCATGGGCAATCACAACAATTAGGGAGTTCACTTTATCCAACCCTTTTTGCTTGATTTTATTTTTCTGCATTGAGGACAATGCAATCTTCTAAGTATGGGGATGGCAAGGGTTGGCTAAGCGAATAGAATATATCTCCCTCACCGCATCAAAAGTCTGAAAATCCCCCAAAATTTTGAAATTTTTTCCCAATCTCACATGACACGAAAGTACACCGCTTTTAACGTAAATCATAGATAAATTATTTATGTCTTATCGTGTCTGCAAGTCGCAAGAACGGTTTTCCTTAAAGGTTTATTTTTATAAAAATCACATGATCAAAGTTTCTCAATCGAGTTTTGTGAACCATCAAATAACCCATTCACCCGATTTCCCTTGTGAGATTAAGCCTACAAAAAGAAAAAAATATATATTTAGGTAAAAAATGAAAAAAAATCATAGTTATGAGGGATGTCGTATGTCTAAAACATGTTCTAGGTTTATGTTGAGACCGTGTCAAATTAATCGCCTTGAGTCGTTATGGATCTTCTCCGGGTCGTCAATTGCCCGAAGATACTGGACTTTCTGCATAACTCCAGTATATTTATATATAAGTAAAACAAAAAAAAAACAAAAAAACAAAAAAAAAATCAAAAAAAAAATTAGTCTTGCATTGAAAGGTTGCAAAACCCTAAATCAAGCTAAAGAAAAAAATAGATATGAATAAATCACAATAAAAATTGTGAAAAGGCTGTACGTATACGCCAAGATATACGTTTGGGTGGTAGCTCACACACCCGTATATGTGAGCAGACGTTTGAGTATCCCCCTCCATTTTTTGGTCGGATCCCATAACGAACTCGGCGGCACGATCGTATATATAAACCCAAGAAACAATTAGATATGCTTGACTTGAGCGTTCACTTCAAAAAATCAAACCCATAGGTCGAGTGAATTTGTGAGATGTGTGAAAAGAAATAGAAAATGGTTCGCATTACTTGGTTGAGAGATTTTGTGAGTTTTCAAAAGCAATAAAACTTGCGAGGTTGTAAACCCTAGTATTGATTGTAAATCTTGCGGACCAAATATGTACACTTAAATGTCTATGTGGTTAAGATAGAGTTGTAGTAGTGTCGAGATTAAAAAAATGGATTGCTTGGGGACAAGCAATGTTTAAGTATGGGGACAAGCAATGTTTAAGTATGGGGTGTGGTTCTTGGTTTGCCACATATAGGACAGGTGAATCAGGTGTGTGATTCATGTATGGCTGGCAAGCAGGTTAGAGAGAAATTTCCTAGTGAGTCTCATTATACCTCTAAGAAGTTGTTAGAACTGGTGTCCATAGACTTATGTGGTCCTATAGAACCAGCTACATCAGCGGGCAATAGGTACTATATGCTGATTTTGGATGACTACTCTAAATATATGTGGGGTTATATGCTGCAAAGCAAGGATCAGGCATTTGAAGTTTTTAGGAAGTTCAAGGGTGAAATAGAGAACAAATTAGGCTGTAAGATAAAGTCATTAAAGTCAGATAGGGGGGGTGAGTTCACTTCTACTGAGTTTAGTGAGTTTTGCAGGACTAATGGGGTAGAAAGACTCTTGACAGCTCCTTACTCTCCACAGCAAAATGGAGCTGTGGAAAGAAGGAATAGGTCCATAATGAATATGGTTAGGAGTTTACTTAAGGCTATGTCAATTCCTAATAGGTATTGGGCTGAGGCAGTAAGGCACTCCATTTATATTCAAAATAGGCTTCCCACTAAGTCTTTGGCTGATAAAACTCCATATGAAATGTTGAAGGGTAGAAAGCCAAATATTCAACATTTGAGAATCTTTGGTTGTATAGGACATGTTAAGGTTGTAAAGCCATGTACCAAGAAACTTGAGGACAGGAGTACCCCTATGGTGTACTTAGGAGTGCAAGAAGGTTCTAAGGCTAGTAGGATGCTAGATGTTCCTAATGATAAAATTGTCATAAGTAGAGACATTAAGTTTGAGGAGAATAGGAAATGGGACTGGGGAAAAGGTATAGCTGAAAAGGTTGATTTTGGTGCCAGTATTAATAGTACTGAAGTGATGGAAGTTCCTTTAGAAAATAATAGTGATCACATTGATCAATCTAGTGATGATGAAACTCAGGGTGATGAAACTGATCAGGAACATTATGAGAATCTTAGTCATGATGATCACCTTGATGAGCAAGAACTCAATGGTGATAATGGTCAAGACCAGGGGCATAATGGTCATCACAGTGACTCAGGGCAGAGTAGCTATGTAAGGAAATCTACTAGAAAGTCTAAAGTTCCAGGTCATTTGAAGGATTTTGTTTTGGATAATAGACTTAAGCAATTAGAGAAGAGGCAAGATGAGCAAGATCAAGTTGAGTTGCTTTTAGTTCAAGAAGAAGAACCTGTTCAGTTTAGAGATGCCATAGTGAGTGCTGAATGGAAACAGTCCATGAGGGATGAGATTAATGCTATAGAGAGGAACAAAACATGGTACCTCACTGATTTACCAGAAGGTCACAAGCCAATAGGACTTAAGTGGCTTTACAAGATTAAAAAGGATGCTAGTGGTAAGGTGACTAAGTATAAGGCTAGGCTGGTGGCAAAAGGGTATGTTCAACAGTTTGGAATAGATTATGAGGAAGTGTTTGCTCCAGTTGCTAGGATAGAAACCATAAGGGTATTATTGGCATATGCTGCTAAATTGAACTGGAAGGTTTATCATTTAGATGTTAAGGCTGCCTTCCTTCATGGTGAGTTAAAAGAAACTGTTTATGTTTGTCAGCCTGAGGGATATGTGAAAAAGGGTCAAGAGAAAAAGGTTTACAAGCTTGAAAAAGCTTTGTATGGTCTGAAACAGGCTCCTAGAGCCTGGAATCAAAAATTAGATCAGGTTTTGAAAGAACTTGGCTTTGTTAAGTGTCAACATGAACAGGCTGTATATACTAGAAGGAATGGTAAGTCCATGTTAATATTAGGAGTGTATGTGGATGACTTATTGGTTACTGGTAGTGATATAGGAGATGTAAACAGATTTAAGTTGCAGATGCAAGATAAGTTCCAAATGACAGACTTAGGGTGTTTGTGTTACTACCTAGGAATGGAAGTAGATCAAAGGGATGATGGCATAGTGATTAAACAAGAAGCTTATGCTAAGAAGTTGGTAAAGCTTGCAGGTTTAGAAGAGTGTAATGAAACCAGAATACCTATGGAATTTGGTTTAAGGCTTAAGAAAGAAGAGGGAGGTGAGGATGTGGAAGCCACAAATTATAGGAAATTGGTAGGTTCATTAAGGTACTTGACTCAGTCTAGACCTGATCTGTCTTATTCTGTTGGATATGTTAGTAGGTTTATGGAAAGTCCTAAACTTGCACATCTCAAGGCTGTTAAACAAATCATCAGATATGTGAAGGGTACTGCAGGCTTTGGGATCAAATATGAAAGGTCAAATGGACAAGGGTTAGTTGGATACTCAGATAGTAATCATCTTGTGGATAATGATGATGGTAAGAGTACCTCTGGCAATATATTCTTCTTTAATGGGTCTGCTGTTAGCTGGTATTCACAGAAGCAAAAAATAGTGACTCTGAGTAGCTGTGAAGCAGAATTTGTTGCTGCTAATGCTGCAGCATGTCAAGCTCTTTGGTTAAGTGGTTTATTGAAGGAAATAACCAAGGAGGAGCAGGGTCCTGTGACATTGAGAGTTGATAATAAATCGGCTATATCTCTTATGAAGAACCCAGTTTTTCATGGGAGGTCAAAGCATATAGCTTTGAGATATCATTTCATTCGGGAATGTATTGAGAATAATCAAATTCTAGTTGATTTCGTCTCAAGTAATCAGCAAAAGGCTGATGTGTTAACAAAGGCATTAGCAAGGGTGAAGTTTGAAGAAATGAGGCAGTCAATAGGAGTTGCAGATTTCAAGTAATCAAGACTGATTCAGCTTAGGATTTCTTAAAGATGGGAGCCTCACACATTAGCACAATTACATCCATTGGATCACTGCTGTGCAATGCTAATGTGGGGTTGTTATTGATAAGGAATTAAGGCTGATTGTGGTTAGAGACATTCTGCAAGTGAAGATTGGTATTAGGGGGGTGTATGTTGATATTTTGATGTGTTTTAATAAGTTTGAGCTTGTTTTGTATTGTTTTTAAAGTTCAGGGGCTGTAGTGTAATTTTTAGTCTTAGCCGTTAGGATTAGTTGCAGCAGCTTCGTGTATAAGATCAATAATCCCAATCTTCTTGTTACTTCTTCTTTCTCAATAAAATTTCATTTTTCTCTGTGTGTGTAATTCGAATTTCTGATCTCAATTCTAAAATGGACGATGGGGTAAGTCTTATCCTTTAGATAATCCCAAGTTTTACCTATTAGCCAGTAATAATCCTACATTTTAAAATCCTTTCCAAAAGTCCCAACTTTCATCTAATTTTTTTCAGTGGACACGATGTTAACTTTATTAACACCGTTAGATAGACGCTAATGTGGCATGCTGCCATGTATTTTTGTTATTTTATTTTTATTCTTTATTCCACGTCATTTTCAAATCACTTATTCCTTTTATTATCAGTTAAAAATTTGTTTAATTCCTTCCCTACCTAAAATTAGGAGTGAATTTTAGTAGCGTATGCTTCCCATAGTATAATTGGTTCTTGGTGTGACTTTAAACCTTTGGGTACCCAGTTTGATCTTTGTTGTTTTTGATTTTTTTAATTCCTTCTTTTGTATCAAACAAAAGAAACACAATTTGTGATACTAAAAAACAAACGTAAAGCTTGTGGTTCAACTTGGGTCTACTTCCTATAACCTTTAGCCCAACCAATTACGCTACAATTCCTGATTGTTAATTTTATGAAATTTTATTTAGAATAAATTGCTATTTTCGTCCCTGTGGTTTGCTTAAAATTGTCAATTCAGTCTAATAGTTTAAAAATTGCCAATTCAGTCCAATAGTTTAAAAATTGTCAATTCAGTCCAATAGTTTAAAAATTGCCAATTTCGTCCCTATGGTTTGCAAAAATTGCCAATTCAGTCCAAAACCAGCAATTTTTTTGAACTGGATTGACATTTTTTGCAAAACCATAGAATCGAAATTGTCAATTTTTTATAATATTTTGGACTGAATTGGTAATATTTTCAAACCACAGAGACGAAATTGACAATTTTTAAACTATTAGACTGAGTTGATAATTTTAAGCAAACCACAAAAACGAAAATAGCAATTTACTCTTTTATTTATATATAGAGAAATCAAAATATTTAGATGCCCATAAACCTTGTGTAATTTTACACCTCTTCGGCTCTAGACTTACCCTCAACATTTAAAACAAAGTTCTTGTTAATTAAACACCTATATATATAGGCAAATTCTATACTCACACCCCTTGATTCTATTTTAACACCCTTTTACGACCCCGTAAATGTATTTACGCCCCCGTATAGCTAAAAGACAAAATTTCTAAATTTACACCCCTTTACAGCCCCGTAAATACATTTACACCCCCGTAAATATTTATTTTTTTTATTTTTTTATTTTTTACCTATCACATTGTACTACCTCGTAATTATAATTACACCCCCGTATGAACTCACTCTATATACACTTGAACGGTTCATTCCAAACTCCCCACATTTTTTCATTAAAAATCTTAAATTTTCCACTCCAAAACCCATAATAACTTCCACTAACCCACGTTTGTATTCGATTCGTTCGCCTAATGATCACGAGGGCGGGTTATATCCCGAGGTTATTAATCAATAATGTCGTACTGGGATATGTTTTTTTCCTACAGACTCATCTTCTACCAACCGGGTAATTATTATTATTATCATTACCGTATACTTATTAGTATTATTACTATACTTATTGTTTTAGTAATTTTTAGATTCCGTATTTATATCTACAGAATTATTATTATTTTATTAAATTTATTTGATTATTATATTAATATTATTGTTAGAATTATTAGTATTAACTTTAGATTTGATATTATAAAAAAAAGAATTATTATTATTATTTATTTTTTATTATTATTATTATTATTATTATTATTATTATTATTATTATTATTATTATTATTATTATTATTGTAGAATTTTTAAACTTTACGGCCCCGTAAGTTTTGTTACACCCCCGTAATACAATCAAATCAGTCAGGGAATCTCTGAATTCCTCGAAATTGGCGTTTTACGACCCCGTAAACTAATTTACGACCCCGTAAAATGTTTACGACCCCGTAAATCAATTTACGACCCCGTAAAGGGGTGTAGAAAAAATTCAAGGGGTGTGAGTATAGGAGGACCCTATATATATATGGCTAGTTAAATTTAGATAGAAATATTAAGGAAAAATAACAGCTTTCGGTACTTGGTAAGGACTCAAGTCTCTCGAAGAGCGGTCCATTTTTTTTGGGTTTTCCTATTTTTATAATCAAGCCGAATATTTTCTGAAATTTACTTTTTATATATAAATAGTACCGTTGTCATGTTGTGGGTTCGTCTTTGGAGACCACCAGCAATAGGAGGTCATCTGTTGGGATTCCTCTAATGGTGTTAATGTGAGTTCGAGTCCTTATAAGCGGAAAGACACAATGATACGATACAATTTTTATATAGGATCTCGACTCAAATTTAGCCCGTTAAAAAATCATAAATTTA
Source organism: Deinandra increscens subsp. villosa (assembly GCA_039602395.1). Taxonomy (NCBI): domain Eukaryota; kingdom Viridiplantae; phylum Streptophyta; class Magnoliopsida; order Asterales; family Asteraceae; genus Deinandra; species Deinandra increscens. The sequence continues at coordinate 17,156,886 of JBCNJP010000019.1, read as the reverse complement.
TATGTTTTTTTAAGATTTTAAAAGTTATTAAAAGAATATAAAACATCTTTTATTTATAAAAAAATTGAATGACATTTTCAAGGGTAAAGGCGTAACACCTCCATTGGATCGCATATCTTGGCTCCAAACTCGTGCTAGGTTGCTATCTTATATCTATAAACACTTTAACGTTTTTTTACAGCCAATTGCATATTAGTTTAGTTCATACATAGTAGGAGATTAGTACTAAAGAAAAATGTACGTACTTATGTCTTTTTTAGTTTAAATGACTTGAATCAGTTTAAATGTCCTAGTATACCCAAAAAAAGTTCTTATAGCACAATATACTACTTTGATATTTTTGTGGTGTTGGTTAAGTTTCTTTGGTCTAGCCATATCTTGATTTGATGTTTGATAAGATTTTTTCTTTTTAAATAGTGAGAGTTTAATCTATATGATAGACACAATAAAAAATAAAATTAAAAAACCTTTAAAAAACTAAAAGATCAAGTCTACGCATCATTTAAGAACAAATTTTATTCTATCAATATCATCAACAAATAATAATTTAGTTTAAACTCTCATGATTTTTATAAAATAACATTGAGTTATGGAATCATATTATTATTAATTTATTTACATATCGTGAACATTACTTGATATTTTTTTTTAATGGCGTTTGGAACTACTCTCTAAATCTCCAATACCCGAGTGAGTCTTTCTGAGACAGGATTGTAACCGTCTATACTGATTTTGACACTCTAGGTTTGGCTCATCCAGGAACACCATTAAAGAGAAAACTCGTCACTTGAAAAAAACATCTTTAAATCAAGTTTAAACTTGAAACCTTAAGGTTCTCAAGCTCTAACATTCATTCCCATTCTATTAGAACAAATGCCCCAAAGTATACTTGCTGAAAAATTTAGTGAACTTGAGGCCCACGGTGTGACATGTGCTTTAAAGCTAACAATAATAAGGATGGGAAATACCGAAATAATTTGTGTGATGTGGATTGGTGTGGTTGCCTTTTGTCTTTCAACGGGGGAGGTTTTCTTGAACCAATCAATATTCGCCATAACTCTCTTACCTTCATTTATAACCCCTATGAATTGTTAATCTATCAAAATTATTAGATTTTGAATACTGTTACTAATGAAAGTTATGTTTTATATTGGTATTAAAGAACATAATCACACCACTAAGTTAGCCTAGTGGCAAAGGTGTATGACCCCTTAAGTGGAGGTCTTGGGTCCAAGTCCCACTTGTAACAAAAATAATAAAAATGGAGGTTACAAGTTGGGCCAGGGGGTTTTCCCACGAGTGGTGAGTTTCCTCCTGATGGGGATTGGAGATGATCAGGTGGGTGGTGTAATATCTCCGTCAGTGATCCAAATTTGCCGTTCAAAAAAAAATTAAAGAACATAATCAAGTAATAAAGTGTTTGTTAAATGGTTAAGGGTTGCAATTAAGAGTGATAATTTCACACACACCTTGAAACAAGACATTAAAACATCATGTATTTAATTAGGCTAGGTTGATGTAGTTGCTAAAATTATAAGTTTGTGATTGAAGAGACCTAGATGGGCAATGAAGGATTATATTTTGTGCTTGATCCTGATCAGTCATAAGGGAGTGTTTATGGGCTTGCCCGGTTCTCGCCGTATGGTGTTAATGGGGCGCTCCCGGGTTCCCTCACTATGAGGTTTGGACTCGGGACAATAGGTAGGTCCATGGTAATCAGTCCCGATACTCGGCTGAGCCAAATTGTCGTTCAAAAAAAATTAGGATATCTAACCCGTTTAAAAATATGTATGTATGGATTAACATGTTTCATCAAGTGAGTAAGCGCGGATTTATTTGTCCTTCAGCGGGGTGGGGGGATTTGGGCTAGTAGTAGAATTTTCTTTATTGTATCATTAAGTAAATAAGTATGACTAAATTAATTTACAACATCATTAAGTAAATAAGTATGACTAAATTAATTTACAATATCATTAAGTAAATAAGAGTGTATTATTTTTCTATGACCCATTTTAACCGGGCTTATTTTAGCCAAGCATTTTGACTTGATTTAATTTGAGCCGACCTAGTTTGGTCGACGTTTACTAAAAAGTCTGGATCCGTCATTTAATGAGTTGTTTCCAAGCTAACATGTTTAACTTGTTTAGTTAAACATGTCAACCTGCAACCTTTTTAATGCTATAGAATCACATCAATTCAAAAACTCGTTTAACTTATTGTCTTATAAAAAGGGTGTAAATGAGCCGGGCTGCTCGTGAGCTACTCGAGATCGACTCGATAAAAAGCTCAAAACGAGCCGAGCCTTAACAAGCTCGAGCTTTGAAACAAGGCTCGTTTACTAAACGAGCTCGAGCCCGAGCTTTACATATCGAGCTCGAGCCGGCTCGCGAGCCTAAACGAGCTTTTATTTATATAAGTTTTATTTAATTTTTAAATATATTTAAAATAAAAATAATTATTATATATATAATTATGATAAAATAAGTAAATAATATGTATTTTTTTCTATATAAAAAAGTATAATTCTAAATATATACAAATTTGATTGTAAAAATAGATAAAAAAAATAATTATTAATATCAAACGAGCCGAGCCCGAGCCGAGCTCGAGCTTAAATAATTTTTCACGAGCCGAGCTCGAGCTTTAGAAATAAAGCACTAATCGAGCCGACCTCGAGCTCGAGCTCTGTTAAATTTAAACGAGCCGAGTTCCAACCTAGACGAGCTCGGGTTCGGCTCGGCTCGTTTACACCCCTACTTATAACGTACAAGGTTAATTAACACATTTAGAAGTAGGTCAAGACATCAATTAAGTGACGGGCTAAATGGGTACGTTGTAGATACGCACCAACAAAAGTCGTCGTTGTCATGACTATATACATTTTGAATTTTGTTACCAAAAAAATTATATGCTTCAATATTATTTGAATTTTGGACTAAAGGGTGTTTTTAGGATTTGAAGTTTTGAAAGTGGTTATTTGATTGATCATTTAACAGCCAAATAAGGAATAGTTCAAATAATAAAAGTTGATTTTAGAAAAGTTCATAAGGAAATAGAAGGAAACGGATAAAAAGTTGCGTCGCTAAACATTTTTAGTTATGTATTTGTTTATTCCTTTTTATATTTTAAATAATTATAATTTCAAACTTTTGAGCATGTATAAGAGTTTCAAACAAATAAGCACTTCAAACACTATTTTCATTATTTGACGAGTCGGTTCTAATACATATTCTTGTTGAAATCATTTCAATCAGAGTTCCTTTGAAGCGATTCCTCTGTTCCTCTAATTCTTTATGGCTCTCTAAATAATATTTGTCAGCCGTAATTATTAAATATCTCATTATTAAATAAAGTTATGGGCATTTACATATCTCCCCCCTCTAAACTTGAGAAATTGTATATATTCATGAATCATGCTTAAAGGGCATTATACATTATGTATTAAAAACTAGTGTTTTAAAAAAATTACAATTTTATTCTAAAGTAAGGGGATATATGCAATTCCAAACTAATATGAAACTAATATGAGAAAGTCAAGAGTTAAAACTTGGGTTGCCTGAAGCCCAAGGCATTCCTATGAGTTGGGTTTGTTGTGGGTGTTAGGACTTCAAGTCTGACCGAACCAAAACCCCTCTTTCCTTTGGCCCACTTCCATCCAACGAAAACTGATCACACTCCTGTTTTATTATTTAGGCCCATGCTGCGTATGGGTTAGGTAGGGTTGTGTTGGGCCTTTTGGGCTTTGTCTTCTGTTTAATACTATCACCTCATATTTCAATATCCTGATTTGTTCATCACTTTTAGAAGCCTTGATTTGTACATCACTTCAGTTATATATACTTTGCAAGCGACACAACTTATTGCTTTGACATAGTTATCATATGTTTCTTGATTACATATATGCTCATAGCGCATTATGTATTTTTTCCTATACTTCTTTTATCAATGTTGTAATAATCGGTCTAAGCGGTCGAGTACTCGTCGAAGAGTCGTTGGGTTGTCGAGACGTTTTTGCTATAATCCATCTACGGTAGCGCACTCGGTCAACGTCAGTGGTAGGCGGTCAACGTCAGGTATAGATAGTCAAAATCCGAGTTTGATCGGCGACACTCTCATTCCCTCTCTTCGTCGATGCCAGGGGCGGACCTACTTGGGTCCCAGGGGTAGCGCCCGCTACCCCTGAACTTTTACCCCGACGTGCAAATTTTTTTTTTTTAATAGGTTTTCGGTTTTTCGTGACCCCTGAAACAAATTTTTCGCGACCCCTGGAAGAAATTTTATGGCTTTTACTTAATAATATGATCAAAAGCCCCTTAAAAATATGATTAAAAGCCCGTTAACTACCTAAAAAAAAAAATTCGGGGGCGCTGCCCCCGAACCCCCGTTAGTCCCCGCTACCCCTGATATTCTTTCCTGGATCCGCCACTCGTCGATGCTTATAGTTCTTGTTATGCATACCAGTAAAAAACAAATAACTGATATACATTTATAAGTGTAAAAATTATAAAACTATAACGTGATCTTCATTAAACAAAAAGTTGGTTCCGCCAGTATGCAACACTCATATTAATGTTAATGTATTATTGAACATTTATTGACATGTATTAATGTTCACGTATTTTGTTATAGAAATTAGTATTTAAACATGTATATAATTTCTAGATTTTTATTTTCTTTATAAATACCATGTCCGAGTACTCCCCGCCTAGACCGAATACTTGGAACTCCCCAATCAACCGACCTGGTAGCGCTTAGCACTTTCTGGAACATTGCTTTCTATTACGTCTTGCTTGTACTCTAATACCCGAGATATGACTACATATGAAGGTAATCATGTACATGTCATTGTGTCGGCGTGACGAGAGTATGACAACTCCCTTTATGTGCTATGATTTCATGTTTGGTAACAATGGAAGGTGATATATTCTTATTGGAGTACACATGGGGATTAGCCTTGCGTATGTATTGGACTATATATTATTACGTATACGCTCTGATATCATGATAGAATGTAAAAGTTGCATTTTCTTCTATTATTCATAATAATCTAGTTATAGAAGTTATCGTTTACACCCCTAAACTATACGAACATTTACATAATAATATATAGTCTAAGAGTATGTAAGGATGGTTACTTATATAGCGTTAGGTTCATCAAAAAACTTTTTGTTTTGAGAACCTCAACCATTAATTTCAGAGAGAGAGAGGGGGGGGGGGGGGTGGGAGTATGATTCATGAAGGGGGTTTTTCTTATATATAACTAGTGATTAATGTGGAAGCTCACAACCAAAATCTAAAGATTCAAGATTAAAACCTTGCAAATTAGGCGTATATGTCCTAGAAAAATCTCGAACTATTAGTTTAAAAAATTGATCTCGACCCGTTTAAACACACGGAAGCCCAGCCCAGTTATTATGAAAAATATTACATTATAACATGAACTACTTTTTATAAGAAATAATATATAAGGATGATTTTGAAGTTTTGAACAAACCAAAGAAACCAAAAACATAATTAAATCCAGAGTTAAATCTGTTAAAAGCTTTGGTTTGTAAGAAGCTTAAGATAGATTTTTTAAAAACTCATAAATCGGCCCAAACAAATTCCGATTGAACTTATTCTAACGGTGTTGGAATCGGCTCGTCGAACTTTATAATCTTAGCTTTTTGGAGTTTAGCTTTTAACTTAGGTTATAGAAATTTTTTTCCAACTCCTTGTGTCTTTCTACTCGTTATTGTTTTTTAAGATTTAGTTTTATATTTAGGATTTAAGGTTTAGGGAACAAATTATTTTTAGTAAAGAAATAACTTGATATAATGATGTGGTAACTACATCACACTTTTGTTCGCACAAAATCTTACTTTATTCTAATAAAGAATGATTTGGTTGATGATAATGGTTGTCTTGGCCTTCACAAATACATAAACTTAAACCTATAGCTAGGGTAAGTAGGGTGTCAATCCAGAGGAATTAGTTGGTTACTATGATTTAGATTTTTTAACTAAATAATTAAATTAACTAACTAAATTCAGATTACTGTCAGTAGGGTGTCAATCCAAAGGAATTAGTTGGTTACTATGATTTAGATTTTTTAACTAGATAATTAAATTAACTAACTAAATCCAGATTACTGTCAATAATCTGAATTAATCCTAAACTAAAATTAAACCTAATTTATGAAGTTGGAAAGAACTAATTTTGATACAAAAATAATAATAATAAAAGATTGATTATTCAAGGATCTCAGTTTATTACATATCACCTTAATCCAATTACTTGACAAAGAATACTACATAGACATAGTCTTCAATTGTTTATTCAACCTAATAACTTAACACTTATTAATTCCTGGAGCAAGGAAATCCTAAAATATGACGGGTTACCACATTCACGCTAGACGACTAGCTATTTTATAAAATTAACATGCAGATGCTCAACATTTACAAAGAAAACCGGAACAATTTATAGTCAAGAACATAAATAAGTAAATATAATAATAAACCGTTCACCCGGGATAATCAAAAGTATTTACCCTAGGATTGTCAATGCATAAAACATGTCAAACTTGAAAGAAAAGTAAGAAAAATCAAATCTTTGAAGTCTCATGGAATGGTTAGCTTTCGAAAACTCTATGCGATCTCTAAGGGAGGAGGGAGTGGTAAAGTTTTGAGGTAGATGAAGTTGGAGGAGAACCAATAGGAGTGTGCCACGCAGGAGAGAGAAAAAGTAAGGATTTTGAAGGATTTTGAAGGATTTTGAAGGATTTTGGGAAAGAGTGGTGAGGTTTTTGAGGAATTCTAGGTGAGTTTATTTTAATGTTTTTATTTATTTCTTTTTTTATTTTATAAATTAAAAAACGTTAATTAATAAAAAAAAATACATTAATTAAAAAAAACATTACATTTAAAAAAAACATTACACTAAATAAATAAAAAAAACATTACAATAATTAAAATAAAACATTACATTAATAAACTACTCCTCAATTTCCGCCTGCGTTAAAACAACCTCGACGTTCTCCTCAATGTGCATCTTGATATCATGTCGAAGTTGGTAGTGTGTTTCCTGATCTCGTAACTCCACAAGGATATCCGGATCTATGTTCACACGAACGGGAGGGTCTCTGATCCAAACCGGTGATATTGCATTCCCTTCATCCTTTAAAATCATGTTGTGTAAAATAATTGCCGCATATATGATTCTTCCACATTTCTCTCGTGTCATTGCTCGGGCACCCCGTGCGAGTATGTGAAACTTACCTTTCAAGGTACCGAAAAAACGTTCAACGTCCTGCCTTGCCGCTTTTTGAAGTTTGTTGAATCTTTTGTCGATTAGATCAACCGGATGATTATATGCCTTCACAAAAGTGGACCAAGTTGGGTATATACCGTCGGCAAGGTAGTACCCCCTCTTGTACTGGTGACCGTTAACAACAAATGGACACCTTGGTGCTAACCCGTGCATCTCATTTTGAAACACCGGAGATTGGTTCAAAACATTAATATCATTGTTTGAACCTGCAACACCAAAGAACGCGTGCCAACACCAACGATCCTGTGATGCTATGGCCTCAAGCATGATGGTTGGGTACTTGTGGTCACCCCGATGATATTGCCCCCGAAGGTTTCTTGGGCAATTTCTCCAGTCCCAATGCGTACAGTCAATACTGCCTAACATACCGGGCAAACCATGGTATGATCCATGTGCCTGATATAATAGTGCAATATCATGGCTTGTGGGTGCACGCAAAAACTCATTACCATATAACGCAAAAACAGATGTAACAAAATGATCAAGTGTTTCACGTGAGGTTCTCGCGGACATAGCTAAGTATTCATCGTATTCATCAGGAACGTTACCTGATGCTAGTTGACGAATGGCAGATGTGCATTTGTGTATAGCGGTGAAGCTATCCCTTCCCCGGGCGTCTATCCCCTCTTGGAAGTAACTGTTATGTGCTTGGACATCGTCAACTATCTTCAAAAATAAACGCTTTGACATCCGAAACCGATCCTTAAACACCGTTTCGTTGTAGATCGACTCCTCATCGAAGTAGTGTCTCATAAGTCGGTCTCTAGCTTCCATACGTTGTCGGTAAACGTATTGTCTTTGTTGTGGTTGAGTAACTAGTTGCTCATGAGCCGCTACAACTAGTTCCAGAAATTGCGTATCTTCCTCGTCGGAGTCGGTCGATGAATCGGAACTTGAAGGAGGAATAGGTATGTTGAATGGAAACCGATCCATTTTGAAAGAAAGTTGAATTTGAGTTAGAATGAAGAGAAGTTGTAGGAGTATTTTGAAATGGGGGTGGAAGGGGGTATATATATTGTTTAAAAATAAATTTTTTTTTTTTTTTAATGGAAATAGCCGTTCAACGGCTAGAAGTGGCCCCCACCCTTGCTTTCCTTCACCGGCGAAAAGTAGTTTGAAATGCAAGTTTTTGGCGGCGCCGCAGGCCTGGCGGCGGTGTTTGCCGGCGACGCCGCCGGCGCCAGCGACAAAATGAACCCCACTCCCTCCTGCCTAAGAGCCTTGCGGCTCCCTTCTTGTCGTCCTCCTCCGAATGTCCTTTTTCACCGTCAAAACCCTTTTTAGTTGTTTTTTTTTTTTTTATTCACATGGACCCATAAGCCCACTTGAACTTCAATCTTCTTTTCATATATTTTCTCTTTTCTGTTTTAAGTTGGTCCAAGAGCCCATTTACAATTCTCTCATTTTGCTGCTCCTGACATGTGAAACACAAGTAGTCCCAAATCACAATTCATTATGACTATTCTTTATTTTTTCATTTGCATTAATTGGACATCACAATTTTATTTGAAACACACGACATAAACCATGCATAATTAATATATCCCCATTTTTAATGTTCATTCATTCTTAAACAAAATAGCAATTAATAATTTAAGTATACTCGTTAGCACAAGACGGTTTAGGAGCAAGTTAACCACACTATCTAAACACATTTATATTTATCCAAAGCTTCTAAAAACCTTTAAAACTTCATGTTTATAACTTTTTAACTCCAAATACATAAAACACAAACCATAGTAAATATGATGAGAATTAATATATTATAAATAATTAAAATATGGAATTAAATAACAGAAACCGTTACAAATCTAAAATTCCGGCTCACATCTCTCCCAAAATCAATGTTTTAAAATCGCATTTTAAACTGGACTGGACTTGTATCAAAAAGAGGCTCAACCGGTTGATCTAGAAGGTTGAACAAGATTGACTATTTAAATATGTAAATTTACAATTTATAAACTTTCAAATACGACAAATATAAAAAAATATATATATATGTACTTCAATAAATTCCTAAACAAATTACAGTTATTAAAAAAAATCAATATAAGTTTTAATCAAACTATATTTATCCAAAACAAATTACATTGGAGTGTTTTATGCATCAAACTCTTCATCATTTAGCGTAAGTGCGTTATTTAAGTTTTAAAAACCGGTTCAATTAGCGGTCCAGTTTCGGGTTTCGACCGATTGAACCATAAAACCTGCCGGATCAAAATTATCTTGAAATTAGACTAAACCTACAACAGACCGACTTATGTTCTGGTCACCGGTCGAAGCGGTTGGTTCAAAGAGGGTTTTAAAAAATTGCCCCAAATCAATCTTCTCCTTTCTGTTTAAGTAACCGTCGACCCAAAATCGACGAACTGTTTAAGTAAGCGCCGACTCAAATTCCTCTTAACCGACTTACGAAATCTGACCACAATCGACGAACTGGCGTGTATCTTTAATGAAATCATAATCTTACTGGTAAGTGTACCATCCTTTAAGTTCTTCAGTCTGTAATCCAGTTTATTTAATTTCATGTTTTGGAAACACGATTTCTAGCGTTTTTTTCATCTTTTCATAATTTGTTGTATGTGCGATATGAGTGCAAAAACGAAGGAGAGATGTGGAAACCCTAATCTTAAATATGGAATCAAACTTCAGTTAGGTGTGAATCTTTTTCGGTTCTTTCTTATTTTTTTACATGAATTGAATTGAGGTATTAGGTAATCGATTTACAGGTAAGATTACAAAAGCTTTGATGATAGTGTTACTGCTTGTAGGGTACTTTATATGGTTATTTTACGGTCATTATTTTATCATTTAATTTGAAAGTGATTGTGATAATCAAAATTATATTAGATGTAGTAACAAATAGTGTTTGGATGTACTTAAGTTGTTTGAAGTTGTAATAATTGGATTTAATACACCATGTAAGAAATTATTAGTTTTGGATTCTCAGTTTCACATGGAAAAATTTACAAGGTAAACAGTGAGTCCAATGAAATTAGAAGGATTATATGAGAATCAGAGTGGTCCAATAATCTTATCTCAGGTAGTCAAAATCACTAATTTACTCTATTTGTGTAGATTAATAATAGATAACGAACTAAATGGATTGGGTACATGGTCAATAATCTTATCTCGTGAAATGATATATTTCTGATTCAGCATTACTATGATTTTGCATGATTGATTAAGTAAGTACTGTGTAAATACATCTTTGATTTGTTGAATAACATGATGAATAATAGTTGTGAAAATCGAAAGGAAGTGATATTAGGCAGATACGTAATATTAGGCAGATAGGTGGTATTGTCATTTGCGTTAGACATCCGGGTTCCCAACAGGTTCAACTAGAAGTAAGCATCAATACAAGGGTGGTTAGATTTTGCTGTTTTGTTAGGCCGTGCTCAATGCTACAATGGGGAAAAGTGACCGATAACTGATTCATGAAACGGGTAATTCAGATTGGTTAATCCAGAACAAGTAAATTTTACTCACCTTTCTTTTTAATTATGGCAACAAACTTTTGGTAAACTTATGAATATCCATTCCTCATGCCTATTTGGTAAACCTATTAGCTATTCTACAAAGTGGTAAAGACCTGGAGCTCTTTGTATACCCCTTATTAGTCGTGCCAATTCTATGACAGTTGGTATGTAATCTCTCTGAATTTGTGATCAGGAAAAACTAATGATTGGCAAAGAGGTTTTTATAATTTATATGAACAATTGTGAATAAATGTTTTTACTTGGTACCATATGCAAAAGGCAGGATGACGAATACTTGCCATGCTACCTGTGATATGACTGCCACTGTTCCAAGAAGCTGAATCGTTAAATATTCACGCCATCCTATTTGGCTCATCAAGGTACTGAGTTAATTTTGATATATTTATTGCAAAAAAAAATTCATACAAGTAGTGTGGGGGATACCTTTTTTATTCTTACAGATGTGCAGGTGAGCATATGTGTGTTTTGTGTCAATACTACATTAATATATTTTTATATTTTTAGTATTAATATTTTGGTTCATAAGATTAGATTGATGTTTTGCTACTAACTTACAAGAGCATTTTTTGTGGAAAATACAAATTGATTAAGTCCTTCATGGACAAGAAGACATATTTGTGTCATGGATTTCGGAGTGAAAGTTATAGAGGTGATTTTTTAGTGAAAGTTGTACTCCTTCACATCTTTTTCTATTTATTTGATTTATTCATTCACGGTACATAACAGTGACAAGAGGCTCGAGGTACTTTTTTGATTGAACATGTTTTTCTATGCAATCATTACTTTATTTGATGATCACGCTATCTTGCTTCTATTAAGGCTTTTAATTATCACCATTTGCTCATTCAAATATTTTCTTGATATCGTCTTACGAGTCATCAAATACTTTTGAACATTTGTGTTTTCAAAGATTTTCTTGAAATTGTATTAAAAATTACCAAATAATTAGTGCAAGATAATGAGACATATTGTAGAGTTCTAAACAAGCACTTCCCATATATGTGAGTAGGTGATTGTGTGTTTTGATTACCTTTTATTTGACTATTTTAGGGCTATAATGCCAAGCAAGCAATTCTGTACACAAATTCTCAATGATGCTAACTGCTAACCAAGCAATTCCCATATATGTGAGTCAACCTTTCCACGGTGCTCAATCTGGTGGTGCACCCATTAAACAAGTTGTAGTTGTGGTTCCATCTATTGGTTCATTTCTCGCAGGAACCACCAAACCATGTTATGGAATTTGTGTTGTTTTATTATGTTTTAGGATGACTTGGTTGGTGTTTGGATTTGAGTATCATACAAACAATTTTTGTATGACCTTTATTAATATTTGTGTGATTTTATTCCCTCATGCTATGTGTTTAAATGTTGATGATTGTGGGATGGCCTATAGGGTAAATTTGCAATTGACTTTGAAACGTTACTGGATTCTTGGCTAATGCTTATATAACCTATGCTTATGAACTGGAAAAGATACATATAGTCGTAGGTGAAAGGATCCATACCTATCCATATGGCTAACTATAATGGTTTTATCTGTTTACGTTACGAATACAAACTTAAAATTACAATAATTATATTAGGTATGTTATTTTTATTTTTCAAACTCGTGTAACACGGGTTTTAAAACCAGTACACTATAAAATTACTATTTAATTATGGTGTAGACTATTGGTACCCTAATAGCTTCTTTTATAGATATTTTAAATATTTTAAAGTAATGAAATAATTTAATATAGATGTTGGTAATGTGATTAGTTTAAACGTCGTTATATACAACAATATTTTAAACCAATTTTAATAAAGTTTCAAGTAATTCCATCATACATAAATCACAAACTTGTAGGAAAGAAAAGTGTGTGGGGTGGGCCGTGGGTGGGGAGTAAGAGCCAATATCTTAAAATTGTCTGAATATAGTTTTAACGTCACATCAGTTTTCTTACCAAACTTTGTATTTGCTAAGAATAGACTCATCAAAATGTGACATGAAGAAATTTGTATGATTGATAAGGCTATGTAACCATAAAGTCCCATTAAGTCTTATCTTTGAATATTTTCTACCATGTGACAGATAACGTGACAAAGGGTTTTATGGTTTAAGCGGTGTAGTGGAGTGACTTTATAATATAAATCTTTTTATATAAAAAAAAGAAGCAAAAAGTAGCAAATTAAAAAAGATGAGAAAATGATGGACCAATCAGGGAAAGTATGGAAGAGATGCCTGAGATATAAAGCGCCTGGAGGGGGATTGGGGCCACAAAATGTGATAATGTAATGTGTTTGGGGTGTGATGGGCTCTATGAAGCCCCCATAAAATCTGCTACATAGTCTAAAAATATACATACATGTCTCATTCTTTTATTTTTTTTTAATTTTAACAATTAAGGTCAAAATATTACGAAGAAAGTTTGTATGATTGATAAGAATATACATAAAGGTTTCTTTTTTTTTTTTTAATTTCAACGGTTAAGGTCTAATTGACAAAATTGGATAACCATCAGGGCTGACTCTCATTTTCTATCATTATTCATTAGGGTCGAGTAGGAGAGATCGATGTTAACGATCAGGAAAAACGGGATCGAACTCTGTCTCGTAATACTCTGGCCTCACCGTACTTGCTTAGTTGGTTAGAATCTCCCAATTATATATTCATGTTGCATACCCAGAGAATACTCATGAAATGCGAATATGCTCAATCATATATTCCTTCTACAAATCTTAACCGCTTTTGTTATTTCTAACAAAGGCTACGTGATTAGTTTATTGTTATACTCAAGAGGAGATCCCGGTCTTTAGCGTTTTTCGCTCAAAAGTCCTGAGAGTATACGTATAATTCGTAAAAACATGTATATGTATTGAGTCGGGCCCAACTCAATTTCTTTTATGTATTTAGTCGGTCTCCCATTCGGAAAAATATATATAAACTTTGTGTAATTTGTAGAAAAGAATTTTTATATGAGAGTCGTATTTTAAATTGTACTAAAGTAAAGGGGTTATGGGAATATTAGATTTTTTAGATGAAAGTCTTTTTCATAAATAACAAAATAACCTTAATTCAAACAAGAGGCAAATGTGCAAAACCAATTAACCTCGTTAGGTCATTAGTAAAAAAAAAACAATCGACCCAGGAGCCCCAAAAGAGCAGCGATGAGCGAAGTTCGAACAACCTAGAAGCAAAGTAGCAAGCATGAGCCATTGAGTCAAAACAAAAAATTGAAGTAGCCAAGCAAGTTTCTCACATCTCCTTTTAACTCTTTAAGCTTTTCAATTTGGCACTTCCACCATTGTTATACCCTTATTTGTTAAGAATTACAGCCTAGGGTTTTCAAAGGAACAACTTTTTTGATGAAATTAGTTGTTGTATTGATGATTAATTGATTATTGTTAATGGAATTAGATGTTTATATTTAATACTTTTATGGTGTATGATGAAATTATATGTTGTATACTTCAAGTTTTCAATTCTAATGAAATTAGATGTTTGAAGTTCAAGTTTTATAAACTTGTGTGATGATTTGTATGATGATTATAATATTAGATATCGTATACTTGTAACTTGCGGTTTTAGATGTTGTTTGAAGTTCAAGTTTTATAAACTTGTATGATGATTTGTATAAACCTATTGATTGATTGCTTCTTTTTATTAGGTTTATTATGGGAAAAACAAAAATTATTGATTCTTTTCTCAAAAAGAGAGTAAATGTCACAAAAATTCAACAAGTGAACGACAAGAGTATATAAATCAACCATAGTCAAATCAAGAAAAATACATAAGTTGAAAAGTAGATTTAATGCAGATGCGATGTAGTTGTTATCTCTTAGTTTTAGTCTAGTTTTAAAAGAGATTAATGTTAATCAGATTTGTGTACTTGTAGAGAATATCCTGAAGATCTTACGGAGCACGAGATGACTCGATTATGATATTGGTTGGAAGTTTTTAAGGTTGAAATGACAAAAAACACCAAGCTAGGTGGGGTCTTAACTATTTCTGATCAATGCAAAACTCTTGTGGAAACTCATAAACGTGAGACATAATATTTGGTTGATAAAATAGTTCGGTTAATCTTGACACTTCCAGTTTCTACTGCAATAACAGAGAGGGGATTTTCAGCGATGAAAATATTCAAGAATCTCCTTCATAATAAGATGTCAATTGACTATCTTGTGGATAACTTGGTGATTTACGTAGAGAAAGAAATTGCTTCAAAATTAGGTATTTATAGTTTTTATTATTTGACCTCACCAGAACCGGACCGTCGATCTGAACATATACATCAAAACATATCAATAGAGAAAACACCACATATAATTACAAAACAATACACTTTTTAAAAGAAAAAAATTAATTTTAGTTCTTTTTACATATCAATAGTACTATACTCAAATTAAAGAGAAAAAAATACTCGATTTTATGGTGCAATTTTCATAAAAAATAATGTTAAACATTTAAAAAAAACAAGGAAACTTAAAAAACGTCAACAAAAAAGGTTATACCAAAAATATACTTTGTTCCACCTTTTATTTTACTCTTGTTTTATTATACGTGAATCTCAGCCATTGATTTAAAAAATTAATGGATCAGATCTCTTACTTTCTTTCTTTTTTTTTAGATAAAATGTGTTTTGTAGTGTATCCGACCCTATGTTTTAGAGATTAGTGATTCTCACGTTAAGATATTATATCTTGATTTTCAAAAAAATATTAAAACGCACAAAGCATGCTTATGAGAATAGCATAATTATTGGCATCTTGAGAATAAACACAACTATAGTTTTTAGCTTAAACAAATGTGTAGCTTATCAAATGTGTTTGAACTTTGAAGTGGCTTTATTCCTTAGGACAAAATCACTACAATCTTATAAAATTCTAAATATTACTTTAATATACAATTAATCTTTATATATATATTTATATATATATATATATATATATATATATATATATATATATATATATAATATAAGACTAATATATATTATGAACTTCTTATGAAAATTAACTAACCAAACTCTTAACAACAATTAAATAGTCAATTTATGATAGATTAGATACCAAACTTGGGCCATAACAAATTAATCTTCAACCTAACCAGCTAATGGTCAAAAACAAAAACCTGAACCTTATCTAAACTCATGTTGGTTAGTTTCATGCTGCAACTAATATACAATCTTTTAGCGGATAAATTCTACAAGCAAAATAAAAGTAATTTAGATATGTATGAAGTATGTAACAATAATAATATGCGTTTAACCAATTAACCAATCATTTAAAGTATTTTGTATTACTTTTAGGTTATTATTCTTACGTCATCTGTATTCTAATCTCACAAGAGTCTTTGGACGGGCGCCTGGATTTGGGTTTGTTAGAAAAAGTCACGCAACTTTTCATGATCCTTTTTTATTCGTCTGGTACATTGTCGAGTGGCGTTTAAGTCGGATTATTAGATTTTCTGATATGTTAATAGCAGCACGAAAATGAAGTGGGTTAAAAAACTTAGAGAAGATGGCGACTTTATACGACAATACAATGATACATGCTTATTGGATTCGGTAAAAAATTATGATTGTGAATTTGTGATTAGGGTTGGGCCAATAGTGTAACGAGTAAAGCGGGAACTTTAGACCCATAAATTTTAGGCCCTTTATTTTTAGGTCTCATACAATTTTTTGTTTAATTAATAAATAGGCTTCACGAATTAAAGTAGGCAGGTTTTGAGTTTAGTTGTAGAGATTGGTCTTTATTTTTTTTTTAAGTCATTTTTTCAGAGTATTTTTGTAATAGTATTTCAATTGTTTCCCCAATTATTTGACACTTTAAGTCAACTCGAAAATTATTCATAGATGAAAATCCCAAGAGCTAATAACCCCCTCCCGAGGCAAACATCGAGCCTCAAACCAGTGACATCTCATAAAAGAAGTCACCGAGCTACTACAAACCAGAAAAGCCTGTAGTGACTATGGGTTATTATTAGTTACTTTTTTCTAATTATTCATTTCTTTTATCATTTTAATATCACATCATTATATTTTATATGATAATTACTTCTAAATCTTTTATTTTTTGTAATATTTAAACAATAAAAGAGAACATATGAGAAGGGAGTGAGAAAGAGTCTAAGAAAAGATAGTTCACCCAAAAGGGGTTTATCGCACACCAGTGTATCAATTGATCCTCTCACATGATGTGGAATACGCGTTAGGAGCGGCCTAATTTCAAAACATCTAACTAGCGGTCCCTCAACATAATTAATTTTAATAATGGAAGCTAAAAATGCTAAAAATATTAATGTAATAAACACATGATTCTTCCTATTGGAGCTTTGAAAATCATTCAAAAGTCGATGAGTTATCAGGCCCTTCTACCTTCTTGGCCTCACCCTACAAGATGGAACAAATTCATCTCAAAAAAGGGTAAACATTTTGGTTTGGAGGGATCAGTTTGACAAACTTTCTACATGGTTGAACTTAAGTCTTAAAGGACTTGATATTCCTTCTATTCTTTGTTCGATTTTGTGATCGGCAAGTGGAAAATAGTGATCATGGTTTTGCTCAATGCGTCATTGCTGCGAAGACTTGGAATCTGGTGATTGTTGAGATGGATTTGAGTTTGATTTTATTGGCCTCCCCAAAGACGCTCATGGACCTCTTAGATTCTTCCCGACTTTACATCAAGAGGAGATCATTGGTAGAGACTGTCTGTTTTATAACTTGGTGGGTTCTCTGAAAAGTTCAGATTTGAGATCTTCGTTTACATTATTCATTATTCCTTTTTATCATTCGGTAATAGGAATTGAAAAGTTATTTTTACATGGGATGAGACTAGGACTAAAAATCACTTCGTTTAAATGTAATTTTTTTTTTCTCCAACCCGCATAACCCATGCCGCTTTTTATATAAGATTATGTAGTTCAAAAACCTGAATAAATGTAATAAACCCAAATTAAAGTTAGTACAAAAATATTATAATAGTGATAAATTGGATAAGTTTAATATACCTTGAGATGACATGATACAAATCGATTACATGATCTCCCTCAGATACGGTTTTTCGCATAAGTCTTTATAAACTATAAAATTGTATATAAAATGCACGTTAGTTTATTATTATATGTATATATTGACTTGCCAAATATATTATTATATGGCAACACAAAAAGATATTCTTTGAAAGAAAGAATAAACGTCCAAACTAGAGACAAATGACCATCGCATTCCCATGCATTCTGGTGACCATTGAGATCCCCAAAGGCCATACCATGCATCGTGGTTAATTCATTTTTACTCGTTGTTGCTTAAAAAATCATATATTTTTTAAAAATGCCACGTTTTCAGATACTTATTGCCATGTGTTTTGTCTGACAAGTCTACTCATGTTATCAACTAGCAGCAAAGATAAGTATCCACACAGTAACCGATTCAACTCAACTTATCTAAACAATTGTGACCGGGTTTGTTACTCTTTCATCATTATAAAAGTGTTTAAACAACACTTTCCAAACTTTATATATAGGATATATAAGTAACGACCTTAATTTTATAAGATTTAAACTTTTAGTTGTGACTTGTGAGACCACCACCTAAGCAATATTAATAAGTTACCTTTTATTTTATTGATGATTTTGTGTCATTAAACTATTTTGATATAATCGGATTGTTATTAGTTGGATATTTTAGTGTAATTTAAGATTATGTATAACATTCAAATAAGACTGTAAGTTGCTTGAATGTCATCGAGACTAACGGGGAATCTAAGGGGGTACCGCCCCCGAGAGGAGCGGGGTTCAAGGAGCGGCAGCCCCTGGCTGGGTCCAAGGGGCAGAAATTGCATTAATGAAACTTGAGGGACTAAAAATGTATTTTATTCAAATTCACATTTGCGGTTATTTGGATAATTGCAAATACGCTCATGTTCCTGATAATTCGATTATTGATTCATGAAATCGATTCTGGTTCCTCTAAAATTCGCAACTCTCAATTCATACTAAATCTTGAATCGTTCTCATTTTATCCAACTGAATCATTGATAGTTAATCACTCAAATTATTTGATCTGAAAGTGATTTTACACGACTTCAGAATCTATCAAATAATTAAGTTTTCTCAAGCATATGATTCTTAGAAATTCCCAATACGGATTTGCTTAATGCCAAAAAGAAAAATAATAACCATATACATTGTACAAGTTAGAAGATACGATGAGGTCCAATAAACACGTTATTAGTTTATTTTGAGTTACTTGGATTTCCTCGTTGTATAGAAAGTTACTTCAATTGTTTTTCGGAAGTAAGTTTCCTCAACAACAATTATGTTCTTTGGAAGTTGTGGTGGTGTTCTGAAGTAACATTTTCATCAGGAAACAACTTTCATTTCTAATAGGTTCATATGTCACTAATTAGTAATTATCAGAGTAATATACTGATCTAATTGTCGACGTTTGTAACCATCAACTGAACTGTATAGATGGTTAATTTAACCCATATATAAGGATGATATTTGGTTAATTTACTGTTTTAACTGCCGTTTCAAAAAAAAAAAATACTGTTTTAACTGTGGTAAAAACAATCTCTTCGACCACTTTCTTTTTTCCTTTGATAGATGGTTAGTATCAATCCAAGTGAGAACTTAGGTAATGGGACTGCACCCGTTATATTCAACCAAACTATAATTTCCCTCCAAGTCTGAACCGCCACTTGACATAGTCCAAACACATGATCCGTAGTTTCAACCTCTGAAGAGCAGAATGGACACATAGTAAACGGATTATCAAACCCTTTATTGCATAGATTGGCACGAGCCGGTACTTTATCTAGAAGCATTCTTCACATAAAAATATTATTTTTTTGGAGCCCTTTATTCCACCTTGTAGACATACTAGCATCCGGAAGCTTTTTACTTTCTATAGCTTTCCTCACCCGTTTTACTTTGAATTCTGAATAATTATCAAACTCTCGACCAACTCCAAATGTCATCCCTATCCACCCATTGTTTAGTATTAATTAAAGTTTTTATCCACAACAGTTAGCCTCTTCGACACCCCCTCTAATTTTACGTCTCCAATCCCAACACCATCTCTCATTAATTCTTCTATGGCTTATCACACAATCTTTAGGGTATTTGCAATGGGTTCCTATCACATTTCACTCCTCTCACTTACTTTTTTGCCAACTTAGTGTCACATCACCACCCCACACTTCCCTCACTTTCACCCCCAATACCTTCCTATCACCCTTTTAACCCCTCATTTAAACTTTAATATTATTTTAATCAATTAAAAAAAAAGCCATGAGAGAGGCCATCGCGGGAAGAGGGTCGGGGAGCGGTGCCCGCCCTTTCCACCGAGACCAAGTCACCGAGATGATGTAATGGGTTTACCCAGCTTGACTTTTGCCATATCACCCACACCAAGGTGCTCGGTGTGGGTATTGCACTTAGCTTTATTACCATCAAGTGTAAAAAGACGAGAGAAAGATTCCGCCAAAGTTTTCACCAATCCAAATATCTTTACAATTGAAAATTCCTTGCGAAACTATAAATATTGCAAGGACATGTAAATATCAAAGTTAACTGAAAAAAAAAATAAACGAATAAATAATCCATGTCTAATTATTTAATTTACTTCCTTTTTATACGCCTCTCTTCTAGTTTCTTACACATGTACATATCGGTGAGTCTAGTCACTCTAGTGGGATGTGTTTTACCAGTTATATTATAATATTAGATGAATAAATAAATGATTTATTTATGTAAATTAAATAAATAAATATTATAATACTCTTGATTTTTAATTATATATATCACATATTCTTTTTTTTATTATTATAACATCCTTATCAACT
This sequence comes from Deinandra increscens subsp. villosa, assembly GCA_039602395.1. Taxonomy (NCBI): domain Eukaryota; kingdom Viridiplantae; phylum Streptophyta; class Magnoliopsida; order Asterales; family Asteraceae; genus Deinandra; species Deinandra increscens. Next base: position 17,136,235 of record JBCNJP010000019.1, on the reverse strand, counting down.
TTTATACCAAAGTGATAGGTAACCGATGAATAAACTATGTCGTCATTCTCTTTTTTACAGCAAAACCAATCCTACTAAAATAAAGTTTCGGTTCTTATAAGCAGTCGAGAGATTACTATTCACAAACTGTTGAACCTTTTTTAAAATTCAACAGCCTTCAAGGCTAAGAAGCGAAATGTATCAAAAGCAAAAGGATAAACACGTACTAATTATCTAAACGAGCTTTTATCATGTTCAGCGACATTGCCAGATTCTTTAATTCGAAAAAATATTGTTATATTCATGATGTTGATAATCACATATTTTGACTTTTTAGATTTCACAAAATGAGTAAAAGAAAAACACATGGTTTTGCTTGTGACGCCAGAATAAGAGTTTTATTGTTTTGGAACCCGCCAGTTTTTCATGTTTGGTTTTAATGTTGGCAAATTTAGGCTATATATAATATATTACGTCATGGACTCATGGGTTGTATGCAGGTTTCAAGTTGATGGTTTTGCTTAATTGAACGCAAATTGCCCATATGATCGAAATATTGAATTTACCATTACTATTATAATCGAATTTGTTTTTATGGTCCGTCATTTTTTTATTTAAATTTGATGAAGGGGTGGTTAGTATTTCAATCGAAATGAATAAACTAAAATTTCAATTTAAATTAAATTCAACTTCAAATTTGCTTTTTGAATTTTTAAAACAAATTAGATTCCCTTCCCCTTTTTTTGTTTGGTTGTTTTAGTACGTTTCCATGTTTTGTTTTTTTCAAATAGAGTATTTAATTTTTTAGATACTTATAAGTTATAACTCTTATTTTGTTATTTTCAAAGTAAGTTTTTTACGTAATTGAACAAAATGATATTTGGCTTAATAGTATGAGGATGATGACTAGAGTTTGAGAATTTGAAGTCTCAAGTTCAAACATTACTCAAAGAGGGTTTTCACAAGTGGTGGGTTTCCTACCTCCTTAATGGTGTTTTTAGGAGAGTCAACTTTTGATTGTCAAATCCAGTATGGAGGGTTACAATCTCGTCTCAGGAATACTTACTTAGGTATTGAAGCATTAGGATATTGCAAACACCGTTCAAAAACAGGTTTTAATTAACTTAAAATGGAGTATTTAGTATTTACTATTATTCATACTCATAGATTATACATCTTTATCTGAATTTCGTTAGATATCGGGCACGACTTACATTGTATAACGCGGATTTCAAAAACAATCTTTATGTAATGTCTTCTATGTTTCGGAATGAATTGCATTACTTTAACTAATTATTTTTTTTATGCCTATTTGATAGAGGTCTCCGGTTCAATCTTAAGCCGGAGTAGTAATTTGTAATTTAAGATACATTACTGAGTAGAATAGTTTGCTTAAAAAAAGTTAGAGCAAATCTACGAGTATGATTAAAAGAAAATCCGCAGCATCAAAGGACAAAGTACTTATCATAATCATACTCAATTAAAATTTAAAAGATAATAATCTTAATTTAGAAACGCTTATTTTAAAGAAGCGTACAACAAAAGTCAGGCCCTACCCCCACTGCCCAGATAAACGCCTCCTCCTCCGTACTGCAGCCGGGGACAAAAACGAAAAAACTCCTTACAGCTGTACTACCCTTCCCATCTAAAACTACTAACCCTCCACGTTCCGTTATATATACCCCCACCCCCACCCCCCACTCCCTCATCACCCCCAACCTCCCATTCCATAAACGCCATTGTTGCCACCAATCGAAGCTCATAGCTCCTAGCTGCTACGTTAATGGAGACTCCTTCTTACTACGCGCCGCCGCAACATCATCACTCGCCTCGTCCAACCATCGGATTTCCACTCGGCACCGCTCTGCTCCTCATCGTCGTTTTCAGCATCAGCGGCATCTTCTCCTGCTGTTACCATTGGGAGAAGCTTCGTCACCTGCGCGGTGATTTTTCCGACGAAGATCCCGATTCGGACGGCTCGCCTTCCAAACCTAAACCTATTTACTCGGTAATTTTTTACTAATTTGATTCAATTCTGCCTCGGATCTTAAATTAATCAGAACGAATCGTGATTCGTAACTTTTGGATGAATTTCTGTGATCATTCGTACAGTTGATCTGGTAATTAAATGTGTGTTTAATTGAAGCAGGAAAATAGGCGAGAGGAGGATCAGAGTTTACCGGTGATAATGGCCGGAGATCAGTTCGCGAGGTTCATAGCAATGCCCTGTCCGTGTGAACCACCTAGATATGGAAGTTCCATCGCCATCGTCGAAGAGATCCAGACGCCACCAAAACCGCCGCATATAGCCGTCGGGATGCCTTAATTACATCTAAATTCTTCTCTGTATATATGTCAGATTTACTTTAAAATCGAATTTGTGATTCTTCTGCATTCATTTTTGGTCATTTCTATTTTGACTTGTGGGGAAAGATTTGAACGATCGAAGCTAATTTTTGACTTTTAGTTAAACCTGCTAGAAAACAAAAGCAGTTGCGCAAACAGTCAAAGATGAATTCTCGGGACCATTATATTATTTTTAGCAAAGTACACTCTTTAGATATTTTCGTCAAAATTGATTTACTTTTGTGACGCTCTATAAGGCTATTCGTAATGGGGCGTTTTTAGGCTTCATAATGCCCATAATGCCCCTTATAACGCCTCGCCCCCAGTGGCGTACCCACCTTAGTGGGTTGGGGTTCGGCCGCACCCCATGAATTTTTTTTAGTAGTAGGATATGTACGATTCAATCTCGACCGACCCCCAATAAATTTTGATACCGACCCCCATGAAATTTTCAGACCAACCCAATGAAATTTTGATTAGACCGACACAAAGAAAAGATAATTTAAAACATTAAAGTCTTTTACTATCGGTGTCGTCCCTCTTCCGAATTAGATTCTAAAAAGCTTCAAGTCTTTTGTTTAGGTAACTTTTTTTTAAGTTTTCCTTTATTATCTGATAATTTGATTAATTGCTAAATTTATAGAATGTTAGAATGTTGGTTTTTTTCGGGAATACTAGATTGTTGGTCAAATATTATATTAATTTTATATTAGTTTGTCGGTCAATTACTTGATTTGGATTTAAATATGTTAATATGACTCGATCCAACCCAACCCGACCCGAATTGAACCGAGAAAAAAAAATTATTTAGTGATAAATAATCGACCACTGAAAAGTTCCGAACCCCATAAAAAAAATTCTTGGGTTCGCCACTGCTCGCCCCACTACGCTTAGGCGTTATGGGGCGTTATGGACGAAAAAAAATTCTCGGGCATTAGCCAGGTAACGCCGAGAGAGGGGAGAAATCAAATGATTGTGGGGCGTTATGGGGGCATTATCCACTACACCATAAAGCCCATTGTCCAGTCACCGTCCACATGGCGGATAATGCCCCATTCGAGGCTTTATGGGGCCTTATCCATTACGGGTAGCCTAAAGGCTATTTGGAATTGTTTTTTTTAACGGCGATAGTTTTAGGATCCTAAAGTCACGTGTATATTCAGGTGGTGTTAAACTTTAACCAGTGTTATATTTGTGATGACTGGATTGTTAACATGACATAACATGGATGCGGTATATAAGTTATGTGGTGTGGTGTTATAGAAGTATTTAATATATATAAAATAAAATAAAAAAATGTTTGTCAAATTGTGATTGGGTGATCCTGAAAGTACACGGCGTTAAACATATGGCGCAGTGGAAGCATGGTGGAGGATGGCGGGGGACGGGGGTGGTTATGGCGGCGCCAACATTAGCGTTAAAGGGGCATGGCGTCGGTTAACGGCAACCATACCGTATGCCCTAAAGGAAGTATTACATATTTACATCACCCATTCAATCATATCCACAGTTTTACGTCAGTTTATGGAAGAAAAGCCTATCACAAACATCGGGACTCGAGTAAACCTTAGCCGTGTCAATGCGTCAAAGCAGCAACCCCTTTTATTTTTACCTTCCACCTTTTTTGACCTTATATTTTCTTTTTTAAAAGTTTTGGTATCACTACCTTTTATTTTTAGATTTTATCTTTCTATTTTTATAGTGTAAAAATAGAATCACACTAAATAAATTTTTAAGATCATTTGGGACATACATGTTAATTGGTGTTATTTTATCAAAATTTTATATAATGATTCCCCATCACATAAAAAACATACTTGAAAATCGTACATAAAATTTCCATTTTACATACGAGGTTAATAGGTGTAAAGGGACCCCTTGGGCCTTACCCAATTTCGCCCTTGTTAACACACATGACACACCTCGATAACTTCTGGATGCTCTTTAGTAACCAAATGACTTGTAGTGAAGATGAATCTAGCGGTGGAGTTAAAGACTTTTAGCTTAACAACTTATACTTGTCAGTATTTATTATGTTATTTTTGTTTAACGTTGATGTATTTACATGTATTTTATTATTTTATTTAAATTGGAATATCTTTCTGTTAAGATGTTAGGTGTTGCAATGTCTTCTTATTTCTGTTTTAAAATTTTAGGTCATGTTGTCGTCAACTTGCCTCCCCGAGGTTCAGAAGGGATTCCAAGAATTACCCCCCCCCCCCACCCAATCAGGCGGGACCGCGTGTAGGAAAACGGAACGGCTTCGTCGTCCAACAATGTCGACTTTGACGAACGGTTCAAGGAGATTAACACAAAATTCAAAAAATTACACGATCTTGAAACTCAACGTCTCGAGGTGAAGGAACGACAAGTTGTTCTTGCGAAGGAACAACATATGCTCAAGGATCTCGAGCAACTTCTCAAACCGCTCCCGGGCGACTTACCGAAATGACTACTCGCCATACTCATTAATGATTGGATTAGAAAAAAATGGGGTATCTAGTTCTTTTTTCTTGGATTGTTACTTTTTTTAATGAAATTATATAAATTTTTTTATTTAATGAAAATTATGTGTGGTTTATTTGGTATTGAAATTAGGAAATAAAATAAAAAATAATAATTAGGTAATGATGAGAGAGAGGGTTATAGAGGGTTATGACTACACACGGTCTAAATCTCTAAGGGTGCTTGTAGTGGTTAGCTCGCACCCTGCGGCCTCTTCTTCGCCGCACATCCGTCTTGGTGTAGCAGCACACCCCTACACGCCACATTAGCCCTTCCCTTGCGATTTCCCTTCTTCCCCTCTTTTCCCCTTTTCAACATTTGCCCATCAGTGTGCGGCCTCCCCGCCTGGCCCAACGTCGTACCACTGCGGTTAACCCACTTCAAACAACTAACTCCTACCCATTTACCATGACACCCGACCCAAACCATCATTATCTTCTTTTAACAACAAATTTGTATTTATATCAATCACACCATTGTTTGTGTTTGAACCTAAAATCTTCAACTAAAATAACAGAGCTTCTATTAAATTGGCTAATCCCATGTTAACCCCAACCTATCATTATATACTTTTGAAAACTGATGTCCTGTCATCATTAGCGAAGCTTGACCGAAAAAGTCACTGGAGCGAAAAGTCTTGGATCTTAATCCCGAGAGGACGGTTCTTAATATATAAAAAAATTAGAAAAAATCACAAAAATTAACACTACGACAAAAAAACGAGCCCGCTCCCTTATATGCTTCACCAGTGCCTGTCATAAAATACAACGTGTATCCATTAATACCATTTTAGGGAAATACCATAGTTCACATTATGCCAAGAATGATTTCATTTTAATTTATATAAAGTCACACTGTACATAAACTGGAAAAAAGAGAAAAATTGAAGGACGTAGACGTAAATATTCAAATACTAAACGACAAGAAGAGTTAAACGGAAGAAATTTAGGTAATAGATTGCGATCACAAAAAATCTAATTGAATGTGCATCTTATTTCATTCTTTTGCACCCTACTATAATTCTTTGACCTAATTTTTCCATCAAACAAACAAAAATGATTTTTGCGTCCCTCCCTTCTTTTTTACCCAATAGTGAATAGTTACAGTAATATAGAAAAACGTTATGCGTAGGAAAATGTTAACAAATATGTATGGGTGTTGTGATACCAAATTATATAGAAATTGTACCTTTTTTAATTGTTTTTAGGTTTAAGTATAATAATATATATAATGTATAAATTGGTGTTAAAATTTAAGAAAAAATTAGTCGTTCAAAAAAATTAAAGTTGGGACTTCTAAAAATAGTAACCATTTTTTCATCTATTGCAATTTTTTTAGCAATATGGACATTTTTAAATGTAATTCCTTCTCTAGTTTTCACTATTCAGATCTATTAAGATTATTCCTACAAAAGTTACTCTAATAGTTCATACTCACACACTCTAACACTACTACTAACTACTAAATATATATATTTATCATATTGCTTATTAACGGTTAATTGGGTAACAAACTTTTGATATCTTAACAATTTAACATAGTGAGTGGTGACGATTGATTTGTCTTTTTAAAAATGGGGTCCCAAATGAGTACATGTGTACCCGCAAGAAACGGCAAAAGGCTGCTACTCCCTCTTTCCATATATGTAGTTGATAAAGTTTTAAATATGTTATTATTTATAAACTTTTTTCTTGATTTTTTACTTTTATATTGGTTTAGAAATGCTTTTACCTTCTGAAAAGCATTTTTTTGTTTTTAATTAATAATCAAACGACGTCAATAAATCATATAAACAAGTTGAGCAACAAAATCAATGAGGTAATTTTAGATTTTTGCTATTAAAACACCCCAGGACGCTGCGTTTTACCTAAAACGCAGCGTTTTGGGTTTAATTAATGCGATCAGAAATTCCAACGCTGCGTTTTACCCAAAACGTTGCGTAGTAAACAACATAATCACAACATAATCATTGGTCAATCAGTATTTAGGGTTTAGTGTGTACAACGCTGCGTTTTAGGCTAAACGCAGCGTTTTATATCCCAGAAATTTTTTTCTATTTAATTACAACTTCCTTCACCATTTTTCACACACACTTAAACTCAAAAATCCTTCTTCTCATCCTTCTTCTCATCTCACACCCTTCAACTTAATATTTGTAAACACCTTTTAAGATAAAATCCATTAAAGATGTCAAAACGTCACGAGATTAACGACGATGAATATCATTCACAACCGACCCCAAAATCTTCAAAGTGGATTCACCCCAAATGGAGGCCAACAAAAAAAACCGGTGAAGGATCATCTGTTAGACAAGAAGCGGTGGAAGAAGTAGTTGTGGAGGAAAAAAGAAATCCACCGAAGTGGGTATTTCCAAACAAGAACTCCGATAAGTGGTCAGAGAGCGTTTATAGTTTCTACAACAACGGCGATGCTCATTTTTGTTATTCTAAGTTTCTTGATGACACGAAGCTCGACGGTCGATTCTGGGGTGCTCTCCTTGGATACCAGGAGAACGGTGAACTGTCGGGGAAGGTATGTAATTTGTTGATAATTTATTATATTTACTTTGGGTTTTAAGTAATTTTTATTTTATTTAAATTTTTTACAGCACATTGAAGCGTGGGTTTATAGGATAATGCGTCTCAGACAGGGAAAAGTTAAGAAAAATGGTCCGTCAGGGTATCGTTGGTCGATCGTACCACCACAGTTTAAGGATGAAATTTACGATAAAGCCGAAAATAACGTTGCCAGATATGCAAACGGTTCGGATGAACTATTTCCCCCTTTTTGGGAGGTGGTGTACGTGTATTTGCCTGTATATGTAAGTGCCGTTAATGAGTGGTTGTTGTGTCGTATCGACATGCGGACCTTGGAGATGGTTCAGTTTTGGACGAACCATAGGTACTTAGAAGAGTACTCATCGTTATTATTTAATTCTGAATTATTTGATGTCATGGGTACTTGTTTTACGGCGCTGTTGACGTCCATACGTTTTTGGCGACGGTACAACGGACCGTATAGATACCCGAGTGAGAAAATTATGAAATTCACTTCGAACTTAGACTATCTACCAAAATATTCAACCAGTCTAGGTTCGGATTCTGGAGTGGCTGCATGCTTGTTGATGGATAAACTGGTAGAAGGTAAGACTTTAAATGGGGGCGACGATTTGAAAGATACATGTGCGGCATACCGGAGGCATATGACCGAGCAAATATATCGTTGTCGTTTTGAACCATAATTGTATTGTTGCTAAGTTCATTTTACTACCTTGTCATTGTAACCGTTATTTTAAAAGTTTAATTATAACAATGTTAATTTCCCCCCGTGTTGAGGAATCGCAATATTTAAAAACACACAAATACATTAGATTCATAAAATAATAAATAATCAAAACAACTTTTTGGATGCCTTAGAGGTTGAGGGGTCCCATTTCCCCCGGGTCTTCGGGTAGTTTTCTTCAGTCTTTGCTCCAAGCTCACTGTCAATGACGTAGACGTCAATACTTCTTATCTCTTCATTTATGAATGAAACAAGACGACCAACGTCCATATTATTTGTTAGCGGTTCGAGACCACTATCAAGATCAAGATAAGGGTTTTTATAATAAAACCACATGTTCTTTGTATTTTCGTACCCCAGATATGGCATGATTAGACTCATATCATAGAATCTAAACTCATCTACATCACAGTAATCCGCCAATGTACAACGCCCTAAAACAAATCTCCTTCCTGGTAAATCTGTAAAATGGCCGTAATGATAGATATTTAAGGTAAAATAACCTGGATTACGGGTGTATACATCATCGACAATTAAACCTAGGACATCTTCGTTTGTTGATCGAATTGACCACGATCTTGTCCGGAAACTCATGCTGGATATGTAAAGCACGTTCGGAGAGTAAGGAAACGATTTATATAATGAAACGTTATAAACGATTCATATAATGAAACGTTATATATTTTGTTTTCGGAAAGTTGGTTCTTATAAGCAGGGCTAGATATTTAAACCAGAGATAGCACAGATGGTGGTTGTGGTGGAGTCTTGTCGATGTCGACCTCAATTAGAAATAAATAGTTTATACCAATTTAATTCATTCTTTATTCAATTGTGTGTAATTTTTTGTTCTAACCAAGGATTTTCATCACTATAATGACAACAAGTAAAAATAAAATAAAACTAAAAATATCATTTTTTTTTATTTTTTACAAAACGCCCTAAAAGCTAGCTAATATGCCCCATTTGAAAAGAAAAAAAAAAGATGTATTTTTAAAAAATCTAAAAAATTCACATAAGCTTAATAATAACTTATAATCTATAAAAAGTTGATAAAAACCAAAAACAAAAAAAAATTATATATAAGTAAAACGCTGCGTTTGGGCCACAACGCAGCGTAGTGGGCCTGCGCGTTCTGTTATAACGCAGCCGCTAGGGTTGCTTCAAAACACGAAAATTGCAAATCTCCTTCTTCTTTTTCAAGCAGTTCTTTGCGATTTCGGTCATCAAATCCCCTAAAAAGGTATGTTTATTTCAATTCTACCACGTTGTTAACAAATAACAAGTATGTTCAATTTTTATTTGCTTACTTTTTAGTTTAACCCCAATAGTTTGTTTAGGTTTTTCTTATTTGAATGATTATTGAACGAAATTGTTGAATGTTTATTGAACGAAAATGTTGAATCTGGTTCATATTCCTCTTTAATGTGAATATAATTTTTTGATTGCGGTTTGAGGGTTTAAAAATACAGCCTGCGAATTAAAAAAGACGAAGAACACAACTCTGCGTTTTCTCCAAAACGCTGCGTTCTGTTCACAACTCTGCGTTTTTAATATTTTTTGCTTTCCTTTAATCTGCAACAAATTTGTTTCGTTGAATTTATTTAGTGTTGTTTGTAAAAATTATTGTTAGCTATTATGGCCGGCGTTGACAATCACCCGTGGCTCCAATTTGACCCGACGACTGACGAGGCAAAAAAATTAAATAAACTAAAAAGATGTCGAATAACGAGTACGATGTATTTGTCTGAGGAGGCCTTGGAAAATTGTGGTGGTACAGAGCGCTATCTTTCATATGTAGGGGAGGGCCCGTGGAGGCGGCTATTTAGGATGACTCGCCATCCCAGTTACTTTTTTCTGATTATGGAGATGCTATCCACTTTTGTCTACACCCCGAGGAAGAAGGGCACTCCAGTCCAGGGTCCCTTCAAACGGACTGAACCTGAAATAATACAGGTCCGTTTCCGTCTGGGCGGTGTCCAATATGCGTACACCCTGTCAGAGTTTGCGTTGTTATCGGGGTTATACACGCCGGAGGAGTTGCGTACTGCATTATACCGACAGGCTGTTAGTGCCGTTGACCAGAACATTTTAGAAGGGTGGTGGAGCACAATGACGGGTGAGATTTGGGTTGCTTCATCATCAGAAGGCACCAACCGGATCACGGGATTTTGTGACTCTTTCTTTAAGTTCTTCCAGAAGTTGATTGCCAACTCAATCGCCCCGCGCAAAAGAAGTCACGATGTTGTATCACAAGCGGGTTTATTTTACTTGTACTGTATAGCTCACCAGACCCCATGCGCACTTGCACACTGTCTTGCGGAACTTTTGAGCACCCAGCATGCCAACAAGGGGGGCTATATTTCTTGCGGGTCGTTGATTACTAACATTGCTATTAACCTTGATATTAACCTGGATGATGTTCGGGTGGGTTATGTTACCAGACCTAAGATTATCGATGAGGCTAAGCTGGTATCGATTAATGTTGCCATGAAGTTGACTGGTCCTGATGGGGTTTTCTACCAGTTGTGTCATCCGGTAGCAGTGGAAGGACCCGGTGTGGGAGGTGGGGCTGGTGGGGCTGGACCTTCTGGTGTGGGTTATGATTATATGGCTGATGAGGGAGTGGTACACTCCCAGAACGAGAGACGACATCAGTATCCAGCTCTCACGCTACCTAATGCTTTTATTGAAAGGTTAGACCGCATTTCTCTATGTTTTGTATTAATTTTATTCTTTTATTTTAAGTTACTAATTAACTTTTAATTTATTAATTTTATTTACAGGTTCGACCATCTTGATATGAACATGAACGATATGAGGCAGATGCAACATAATATGAGGCAGACACAGTACAATGAGATAGCCTGGAGCCACCATTGGCAGGAGTACCATTCCAGAGTGCAAAACGATTATTATATGAGTCAGGGATTTATGCCCTACGCTCCTCCGCCGCAGGTACCAGAGTTTGACTACGGGCAGAATGACCCACCTTTCAACCCTAACTTCGGACATAATCGCCGGGATGATGACGATGACGATGACGATGACGAGGACGAGGATTGAAATTTGGTGTTTTATCTATTTTGAACATTTATTTGTCTTTAAACTATGTTATGTTTTCTTTAAACTATGTTGTGTGTTTGCGTTTTTTAATTTTACTATATGTTTTATTTAGTTGTGTATTTTATTTGAAATCATGTTTAGCTAAAAAGTTAAAAAAATTTATTTAAAAACCCTAAACCGTATATGTAAAAAAAAAATGAAAAAAAGGTGTATGCTTGTCTGAAATGTTATTTCATGTCTGCAATTTCATTTATTTCATTTCATTTCTTGTGTATTTTATTTGAAAAAATTTGATAAAAGTTAGTGTGTATTTTATTTGAAAAAATTCTAAGTTTCTTGTGTATTTTATTTGAAAAAAAAGTTGTTTCCAAATGGGGCATATTAGCTAGCTTGTGTATTTTATTTGAAAAAAAAGTTGATAAGAGAATGTCACTTTTTACGCTGCCTTTTTTTCATTTTTTGTTAAAAGTTAATGTGTATTTTATTTGAAAAAGTTTAAAAATCTTGAAACCCTAAACGCAACGTTTTATTCAAAACTCTGCGTTTTATGCCATGTATCAAGTCAATGATCAGAGAATGTCAGTTGTCGGTATTCACTGCACAACGCAGCGTTTTCTCCAAAACGCAGCGTTGTAAAATGTAAAAAGTCTTTTGTCTTTTCCGCCTGTACAATTAGCTGGCCCGTTTCTTTTTGTTAGTAAAATGAAATGTTGGTGGTCGAAACGTACGGATGATAAGCAAAGTTACAAATAAGGGGGTAGCTGTAGCCTGTAGGGGTGCACATTAGCACATGGGATCGTCGCCTACCAAGTCCAATAGTCAACGTTTGGTGCACTTAAAACGACAACAAGATTTGAACTTTTAAATTTTTAATAAAACTATAATTTTAGCTTTGGGCAAAGTTTGATTACTATATATTTAAGGTTGTTTATGATCTTCAGTCATCAAATCAAATTTGAATACCGCTTACAATTTTTTATATAGGTTGTTAATTTTTTTTAAATAAACTAAAGAAATAATAATAAAATATCTATTAAACTTGTAAGATTTTTTTTGGATACATGAAGACATGAAGGTAAAGGTACCAAATGAACGAATGCACAGATTAACAGGTGGCGCTTGCAATACAAAATATATATTATATCATTAGAGTGACGAGAGTTTATGATACGGATCATGACGCGACTTGAGTTGTCGAACTCGTTTTGTTGCAACTTTTCAATTTCTTTCATATCCTGGAGATCATGATGATAATATTCGTTGCTTCCTATGAAGAATCTACGTCGATGGTCACAATAGTTCCTTCAGATATCAATCATGCCTCTGATACCAATCGATATGGATTTGTCACGAAAAGCCAGGTGAGGGCGTCTGATATTGTTCAATTACAACTCTATTGGACTTTTGAAGATGTTTCCAAGTTAGCACACGGGGTTAAGAAACAAAATAAAACTTAAACAAGGTCCACATCAAACCGTTTTCTGCCCTCCAATAGCAATTCCATCTGCGGCCAATACTAATGCTAGCCACCTAGGCCCAATCAAAGCCGAGGTTCCACTAAATCTGTCTCCAGCCGCTGCAACACCATAGGGGCCCTGAGGTGTTATAAAGTGACGAGGCATCGGCCACTTGCGTTGGGATTGCCTGAACAAACAAATGGTTACCTTTGTTGATGAACATTTTCCGATCTATGATACTGAAGACGAACCCGATGACACCAAGGAACCCACTGAAGTTTTGTATCCCGTTCGCGGAGAGGCTATAATCTCTCAACGCGTTATTTGTGCTTGATCGATGCATTTTAGGTGCACCTTATTCAATGTTAATTCCTTATTATATGCATCAGTATAACTACAAAATACGATATTTAATTGGTTTATTGTTTAGTAGGTTATGGGAAAATGAGCTAAAACGATTGAACTTGTGTCGTAACTATCAACGAGTCAACTTCAAATTATATGTTATGGATTTATAGTGATAGCGGCAATCCTACCAGTAAAGTTTCTACGGTTTTAATAGTCTTAACCATTGGAAATTCACATGGGGTAGCCATTACAATCTTTGGGTTTGAGCCCGTGTCCATGTATGGGTCCATAAAATGCGTCGGGTCAGCGGGTCAGCACCTAAAAGAATTAATATGAATCATCCTGAGCTAAATCTTAATACATGCATGCCTCCCTCACATGCATTTCCAACAAATTCTTACTAAGACCGGTAATCCCCATAGGCCATAGAAATGGCCATTCTCGGCGTCTTCACTGTTGCCCCTCTTCTCAAAGCCTTTCAAACGAAATTTCAATGTGCCATGTTCTTCTTTCTCCGGGAGACTATTGGCTTACTCTTCTTTTCCTTTGGCGGGGATACCCTAATTCCAATTCTCTGAGGAAAGTTAGGCATTCTTAGTTGAAAGGACATGACTTTGGTTGAATGAATTTACTTGATTCATTCAACCCCACGTTTCCAACATTGTAGTTTTAGCCAACTTCCTTTTAATTCACATGGGGTTTTAATTAGGTGTGAGTTTATTCATGTATTCCTAGGTTGTACTATTTGCTTTTCAAGTAGTTCATAGCGTGTTGGTTGAGTTGTATATGTTACTTACTAGAGTAATTGTTAATGGTGAATTTTGAGTTTTAAAATATTATGTGATTTCTTGAGTTTAGAGAGATTGCATTGTCCATTACTATTCTAAGTTTGGCAACTTAGATGGTGTTTTTTATAACCTATTATTGATTTTCGGTGGTGTGTGATGTGTCTGTATTCGAGACTCAATTCTAGACAACCATACGAGTTGAATCGAGTTGTGAATTTGTATCTAGATCACCCGTTGTCTATCCATTTGATTTATTTCCCGATCCTACCTATTACCGTTACCAGATTTACATCATTTAAGCTCAAGTTTTCTATAATAGACGAAAAGTAAAGTGAAAAATATAAATATTTCTTTGATTTTGGTTTTGTAAACAGCAAAGCAGCAATTGGATGCAAACGTGGACTCACGATAATCATGTGGGCTAATTTGCTCCATGTAAAATTAAAAAGAAATGAGATGGGTTTGGCTTGGGCTTCACGTCGACTAAACAAAGAACCGAAAAAGGGAATTAATCTGGGATGGGACATTCACGTCTGAAGCTTCTTAAGTTTAAAGGCCCATATTTCATGGGCTTATTCAGTTTCTTCTGATTGTTGCTGTACAGTTCTAGGTTTTATACAAACTATTGGAAACGACAATTTTATACACACAACAATAATTTTAAATCACTTTACATGACAATGAACCCTTATTTATACTTGATGCACCACATCATTTATTTGCAAACTGATAATTGATAAAAGACTCGGTTTCATGCAATCATGCTTGAATATTACATAATGAACAGGCTGCTTACGCATGAGCTGCTATCAGCATTGGTTGTTCATCATTGCAGGCACCTCCAGAGATGTTATCAAGGCAACCACTTTTCATCATACTCCCGCAACCACCTCCACATCCGCCACAACCACCACCACAACCCCCGCAACCACCACTTTGGACCGCGTTCCCACAGCCGCCTCCACAACCACTTCCGCAGCCACCACTATTGACCATATTCCCGCAACCACCTCCACAGCCACTGCCGCAGCCACCACTGCTGACCATATTCCCGCAACCACCTCCACATCCACTGCCACAGCCACCACTTGCTAATTTGTCTTTAGCAACTTCAGCATCAAATACAACTTCTTCAGCCATGAATTCTGTTTCTGTTAATCTTTCATTCCTCAAAATGTTAAACACAATGAAAGCTAACATGATTCCTGGTAACACAAACCATGCTTCTTGTACCTGTCAAAATAAAAGAGGAGTAAAACATGCTGGTAAATCCATGGTCCATTGGTAAAAACTTATAAACAAACATTACCATAAAAATCCCAGATTTAGCATCAAGCAATGCTACTGCTCTTCCATATGGATACTCTGCAGAGAACTCAACCGCTGTCATGACATTATGTTTGTGTGTTTGCCTTTCATGGTGCTTCATTTCATAATCCAACTTTCTTCCAGGAACCAGTTTAACCTAAATAACAGTCACCAACTATTCTTTAGTAGTGTATCGTTCGATCTTTTTCATGAACATAAATGAATTATTCTAACCGTGTGAGGGCCGGTGAGCAGCATCTTCTGAACATTAAAGGCCCATAAAGAATCCATCAAAGACCACTCTGACCCAATCAACTGTCCACGAACTGTTTTACCTTCTATTGTGATGCCAATTAGCTCTTTCGACCATTTGCCATCCATCTCTTTTGTTCCTTTCATCTCTCTGTGTGGCAAAGAAGCATTCAAAACAACTTAAAACATCTTTCCGATTCAACACTTTTGAAGAATTTGGTCAAGAAAACAAAGATTACCTCATTTGAAGGCCAATGATTTCATTGCCATTTTCATCTGCAACCTGTGTTATGCTCTTTGAGAAAGGGGAAGTGTGGGCTATCTTAAGCACATGTGGTGCTGGGTTCGGCACAGTACATGAAGCTGCTACTTTTAAACGAATGGGATCGGAACTCATAGTGCCAGAACTTGGAACCAAATCCAACCACTTTTCCACAGAAAGATTTAAAACCAAGTCTTCTAAAGAGATAGAACAGTAACCTAGAGTTTTGACTGATTCAGTTGGTGGTAAGTTGGAAGGAGAACCAGAAACAAGTTCAAAGAAAAGATTTCCAGCAGGTTTACACTCGAATGTAGCGACCTGCTTTTTACCAAATTCAGACTGGATAGGAAGCTTTCTCTTGACATTGAAGATTCCATCAGGCTGTTCCTTGCTAAAAAGTATACAAACCCTTTTCTTGTAGGTCTCTGGTAAGTTTTCGATTTCTACAAACTCCAACATAACCTGCAGTAGCACAATTCAATTTTAACTACATTTTTTAAGATAATACCAACAAGAAAAATATTCATCTGATACTCAGAAATTACCTCAATGACGTTTGAGTCGGGAAGATTGATTAACGTTTGAAACTTATCATTTGAATCAACAAATTTGTCCATGAGTTTTGGTATGAAAGGAGTGTTGGTGAGAGGAGAAGGTGTACTACCTCTATACATTGCTCCTGCTTTCCAATACCTTAAACCAAATAATTCCTCCCATTGTTTAATAGTTTTAGAAAATCCAACATCTAGCTTTTGACCTTTGCCTCTGTTTTGGTCTGTGTCATCATGTTCTAAAATCTTTCCAAGTGATTTCATCAAGTCCTTGCAGTAGGAAGCAGGGTGTAACTGGTGTGTATGCCAGATTAGATCAATATCGTAAGTCGGAACACAAAAACATGTTACGGATTGCTCTTTGTTTCTCTTGATTAAATGCAGAAAACCTTTGTATCTGGCTACAGATGCTTCGAGAAAGTGAGTGTTGCTCATATGGGGTCTGGACACCTATCACACAAAGCAGAGTTCAAATTATAGAACCAAAATGAACTGTCAAAATATAAACTCTTGGTTTGATGTTACCTGGTAAGAGAATGGGATTTGTCTTTTAACAGCTAAAACCAAATCATATCTGGTATGATTTTCAGCCAAGTGGACGCTTTTCGAAAATTCGTTTGAAAGTGTGAAGTCGATCTCGTAGGGCTCATCGGGATACATTTTGTTCCATATTTCTTCTGTTTCTTTTATTGATACTTCTTCAACAGAGGATGCAACATTACAGTTGTCAAGAAGTCTTCCATAGAACTCTTCACAGTCAGATTTGTATCTTACTGGATTGAGCCTATGGCAATGCCAAACCCATTCACAATCAAGAGGAACAACCAAAGGCCCTTTTGTGACCGGAGACTCCGAGTGTTGGGCAAGTAATGGAAGCCAGCAAGAATTATACCTAAAACCAATCAAACAATTTCATACACACAAAAAGAAAGAAAGAAGTTGAGTTGTGTTTAACTGTTTATCAGTTTAAGGTGGTTTACCTGTAGATGACCCACTGCAGGGTCTGGTCTTCGTAAAGCCAACGGTTTCTGTCTACAGCAGCAAGAAACTGTAGCTGAAGCTTAGCAGCAGCCACAAGATCTTCACTTATTTTGATACTTTGTGCTGCATTCCACTCTGATTCTTGTCCCATACTTATATGAATCTGGCCAACAATAAACTAAAAACATGGTTTAAATGTTGTTGTTGTGTTCTTCAGTAATGGATTTGATATAATCATAAAACAACATATGTGCAGAGTCTCTAGTTAACACTACTCTTTATGGATTTAAAGTAACTATAATATCATGATTGGATTATTCTATCATGATTGCCTTCCAATTTGGTTTATAACAGAGACTTTGACTAAATTTTTTACTCCTACCCTTGCAACAACCAAACTTGCATTAAAAACTTAATTGTTGTTGCTAAAATCAGCTTCAGTTCTGTCGTGTAACTATAATATCAAGATTGGGTATGATTGATTTCCAATTTGGTTTATAAAAGAGATTTTGACTAAATAATCTTCTCCTATCCTTACAACAACCAAACTTACATTATAAAACTTAATTATTGCTGCTAAAATCAGCTTCAAATCTGTTATGTAACTATGATATCAAGATTGGATTCTAGCATGATTGCTTTCCAGTTTGGTGTATAAAAGAGATTTTGACTAAATGATCTTCTCCTATCCTTACAACAACGAAACTTATATTAAAAACCTAACTGTTGTTGCTAAAATCAGATTGAATTCTATCCTGTAACTGAACACCTTGAGAAACAACATGAATAAAATTATTCCGGACTATATAAACTGTAAAATTTCAAATAATTTGAATCTACTCGTAAATGTGATCAAGAAATCGCTAATTAAACAACAATCGATTATGGCGATGAAATATATAGCTAACGACTGCTTACCTGGAGAAGAAATAGGCCCTGAGAGAAACAAGATCACCGTTGAAAAGCGCCGGCGACTGCCAAAGCTTCCGATTGTTTGATTTGATGCGATTGAAATCCAGTTTATAATTTTGATGATTTGAGAGTTTTTTTTGTAGGGACGATAACGCAAATGTACTACATACTAATTGTACTACGTTCACTAACTACATGTACTGATTGTACGTTTACACTTACGTTCGCGTGTAGAATTGTCATTTTTTTAATCCAATTATTTTGATCTAATTAGAGTGCTAACTGCTAAAACAAAATGGCGGGGTAAGCAAAAAAAAAGAATTATAAATAAATTTCCAAATGAAATATATTAAGATATGTTTACATGTGCTAATTAATAATTGTGAGTGTTTATGTTTATGTTTATAGATTAAATAATAATAATATAATATCTTTATGAAGAAAATGCTAACTCGGCTGATCATGACAACATACCAACCACCCGCTAATCGTATCCGGTTAATAATTTAAAAAAAATAATGTGTTTTATTTATATAGAATGAAATTACCTATTACCTATTATATGACCCTATTAAAGTCAACGGTGGTTAACCCATGTTCTTTTAATATCAGCCCTTGGATTCATGCTATTTTAAATCACAGCCGTGTTAAGTGAGAGGTTTTAAGACCACCTAGTAGTTAAGTCCCATGTTTCACCCCACTTTATCTGACTTTGACTTAATTTTCTAAATATTATTAAATGTTTTGTTTTGTTTGGCAAGTCTTCCGCTATCTTTGTGATTCCTAATAATTAACCACTTATTTCTTTATCGATGTCAAGTTTACAAATGTAATATTAATTTAATTTATTAAAAGTAACCTATATTTCAGTATATTGTTTTTAAACTTCAAAGCTTAACACCTCGATAATTACTTAAAAATTATAATATTATTCTTTCACTTTCCGCATTACTCGTTTTTCCTTAAATTAAGTCTAGGTCTCTCAAATTTTTCATACTACTTATGAAAATATGAATGACTATGTCCTCCGATTATAATTTCCTGCACAAGAAAAAAACATCTTAACGCAAATTAATAATTTTTTAAATATTTACCGATTGTAATTTTTAGCATGAAATTTTTTAAATGTCCTCTGATTATAATTTTTTAAATTAAGTGTTAATATGAAATTTTTGAATAAACAATTTTCAGTAGTGTTTACCGAATTACCGCCATTAGGTTTAGCAAAATATTAGATTCTAATTGAATTGTGAAGCTAGTTTGGGTTTGTCAAAATCCCATTGGGTTCAGCCCAACCCAAAATAGATGACACAAATGAAAACAATCTGTACTAATTTAGTGCCAAGGATACATGTTAATTACAGTCTCTGACCACATGGTTTATTCCAACAACGTCATGATGCGGTTGGTTTCTACCTTGATCCATCAAACGATTATAAGATATTGCACATAAAACAAAGGGATGGCATGGTTGTTGCTTACATTTACTCAGGGCGTTTTTATTCATGGCGTGATGTTCCTTTCTTAAGTGACATGTCATATGCCAACAAAACATACAAATGGGATAATGGAACTTTTTGCGAAGATTTTATTTACTTCACGGTTTTGGAATTTCTGGTTAATGGACATAATGTAGTTATCTCTTTTAACGTGAATTCGGAGGAGTTTAAAGAAATTACATTTCCGTCTGTTCCCTGTTTTGGCATATGTAGGGGTAAATTACTCAATGTCAATGGGGAGATTCTGATCTCTGTTTCCTACGGTTTTCATATGTAGGGGTAAATTACTCAATTTTTTTTCTTAATCTTTTTAAGTTGTTAAATTAGAATTTATGAAATTAACTTCAATAAGTAGGATTTGTTTTGTCAAAAAAATCGTATTGCAAAACCCGGTCACCGACCGGGTATGAAGCTAGTTTAAATATATTCACGTTACATCCCTCTTGTTAGACGTTGCTACATTGTTTTCATCACTCTCCGTTTGAAGCCATTTGGATTCTCGAATGAACAACTCTAGTGCATATGTTTGGATTCAAGAATTTATTGGTCAATCAAAAATAAAAAACCAGTTTTGGGGGTGGATGGGTGTTCGGTTTAAACCAGTTCACTAAAACCAGTCTAATAACCGGTATTTGTGAAAAATTATGTATTTTTCTAATAGGTTAGTTAAAACCAATTTTTGTTAACCGGTTCTTCACTATGAAATCTCAAACCGGTTCCTATTTTACATTTGCATTAGTGAAATGAGGATCCACGACGACTCGACGAGCTTGGCATGGTGCATCTTTATCTTTAGATCTAATAAAACACTAACTCGAATGTCACATGGCTTCTTTCTAAGGTGTCCACATAGAATTTTTCACTTGACATCACCACAATCAACCTCAATATTTTCCATAAATACTGAATATAATCATGTCAAAACTACCAAAAAAAATTCCAAATTAATTTTCTTTTAAAACTAATGAAATTTCAATCATGTCAAACTTTACAAAAAATGATAAAGAATTATGTCATTCAAAATTTTCTATTATCTTATTAAAAATTTTAATTATATTATATTATAAATATTTATTTAACATGTGTAATACACAGGTTAATAACCTACTAAGATATAAGAGAAGAGTAAAGGTAGACAAATTATTTTTTTAAGTGGATTTGGATCAAAAACTGGTTTGGGCTGGTCAACGAGAATTAAGATCTGGTTAAGGTGAAGACATATTCTAAGTTCAAACTGGTTCGAGCATTGGAAATCAAAACCGATAACAACATGTTCAGAAGCGCAGAGGTGTAGCTTTTAAGGGGCGGGAGGGGGCGCCCGACCCCCCGAATTTTTTTTTGCGATGTAGGGGGTATATAATTTTCGTGTAGAAAATTTCGATATACTCCGGTTTCGAACCCCCATTTACCCAAAAATTGGCGTTAGGAAAAAAAATTTAGATCCCGACCCCCCACTTGATATTTTCAAGCTTCGCCACTGCAGAACCGGATTGAGACGAAACCGATAACAACGTGTTGGTTAGGGTTGGAACCGGATTGGATCCAAACCGATATCCAACCCATATATTAAATAATAATAAAACATCTTTTTATTAATTTTATAATATACAAAGTCAACAAAATAAAGTTATCTTTTTTATACAATACTTTAGAAATTACACAAGCATAAATAACAATAGATTGTAAAAAACATAAATTCGTAACGCATTTTATATATTTTTGTTGTTTTATTCTTTTATCGTCATAATATTTTAGAAATTACACAAGCATAAATAACAATAGATTGCGAAAAACATAAAATTCCTAACGCATTTGATATATTTTTGTTGTTTTATTCTTTTATCGTCATAATATTTTAGAAATTACACAAACATAAATAACAATAGATTGCGAAAAACATAAAATTCATAACGCATTTTATATACTTTTGTTGTTTTATTCTTTCATCGTCATCGTGGTGGTTGATAATCGTCGTCAAAACTCGGGTTGTTGTGTAGCTCTTTGTCGTAATCAAAGTCTTCACCGTTATAATATAGGGGGGTTGTCATTCTTTGTTGCCCCTCATCATCATATCATCCCACCTATAATATTTTCACCTTCATCTAATCAAACATCACAAGTTGAATTCATACTCTTGTAAGTTCTTAAATTCTAAATTAATTCATTTTTAAAAGATCACGTCCACAAGGAGCACAACTTCCGTGAGTATAACGCGGTTCGAGTATGTCTTGAACTAGTTGTGTCAAACGCAGGTTGTTGAAGTGATCGAATGACAGAGTCTTTTTAACCATGAATTGCGACATCTTCTCCCAAACCACATCAACATTATAATTTCAGACATTTTTATCGTTTGCCGCCGTTGTTTGACAACAACTCGGTATTTGACGTGTCAACCTCTTGCAATAGTTTTTTAGATGATTTTTCAAAACTTTATTCACATCTTAGTTAAAAATATCACCACAAATCTTACACCAAGCCTTGTTCTGACAGTTTGACATTAACACATATCAAAATGTGCCCAAATACTTTGGTTCCTGTTTGTAGGAACGACTCTCAGAACCGTATTGCTTGAAGAGGAACCATTGCCAACAAAAAATTACCCACTTTTGAAAGCCATTTAAGAGTGTTGTTAGAACTTTTAAGAAAATAGCATGTTTGGAGATTTAAGTGACAAGAGAGTGTTTTTGAGTGTTTGTGGATAAACAAATTTATCTAATAGACTAATACCTACATAATACTTAGGTATCCAAAATGAAGAAAAAAATATGGAAAAGGCCAAAAGGGTAAAAACTGCTACTCTTTTAGAGAACTTGTTACCACTCCACCACTCCTTTTGAGAGTTTTCTTAGGAATCAAGATTCATAGACAAAGGGTCCATTTCTTTAGTCCTTACAGAGGAGGTGTTAAAAGAGCTTTAAACAAACTTCTTAGTCTAGTTGCGACATCATCAATCATCTGCGATCATTCATGATAGTTGCTTAGATTCATGCTATATCGAATGGTAGGTGGAAGATGCTAAAATAAAATATAAAAAAACAAAATTTGTACAGCCTAAATGCTAAATCAATCCTCATATCCAAAATAGTGTAGAATACTAGTGAATGGTAACAAATTACAAAACACTACAAAGAAGTTATAAAAACAATAGTACCTTAAAATTCTTCAGCATCAGCATCGGCATCATCAGTATCCTTTTTGGCTTCAGGGGTTTCCTTCTCCAAATATTCTTCTTCAATTGTTTCCTTGAGAATCGAAAGTCTTTGGATAACCATCGGTAAATTCATCTCTTTGGCTTCCTCAATACCAGTTTCGTCTTTATGAAGTTGGTATGCATCAAGCATGATAGTAATCCACTTGTGCAGCTCCTTTGGAGTTCTGCTCCAAACATTAAAAAGGTCATTACAAAAGGTATCCATATTTTACAGTACACAGAATTTAAAAATAAATGGCGGATGGTTTACGTGTATATAGCATTGGGATTCCTAGCCTCGTTGTCTTTTCCAGGAGAGAATGCTGTTGCTAACGCTGAAAATCTCTCTTCTGGATCAGTGAAGTTTAACAGATACTTAAGTAACTTTATTTCTTTTGGTGCTATGCTTTTCAAACTTTTCTTTGTGGCTTTGTATAACTCATACATAATCGCTTTCACCTGCAAATTTATGCTAAACTAGAATCAAAATTCTTTCTTGAAAAAAAAAACATAATAAAGTTACCATTTTTACCTCATTTTTCATGGTAGGGGATTCTTTTGCAGAAGCCCAAGCACTGTTTATTAACAAGATTAAAGAGGAATCAAGTTCTTTGGCCTTTGCAAGACTTTTAATCTTGGCACAGGCTGCTTCTATCGAAGGCGAATCTAAAATATCTTCAAATTTGGCCTGTGCATCATCCAATGTTTCCACAGTTTCTAATGTGTTGTCATAAGCACTAACCGCAGATAAGCATCTTGCTCCAAGCCTAGCAACAGCTGCTTAAACAACCCATATAAGAACCAATAGACCACCCAAGCCTTCAGTAAGTAAATTAAATTGGACAGTTTTGAATTTTGATAACACGTTACCATCACGGTCCTCCAAGCTGTCATGAGTTTCTTGAACGACCGTCAAATAACGAAAAAATTCCCCTGTAAAGTCCTTTCGTCGCCTTGTAACTATAGCATTTATATCCATAGGGCTATCTTCTACCTGCTTAAGTAGTTCTGCATGTCTTTCCATTTCATCATCAACCTGCATTTCCACCATTTGTTTACCAAAAACTTCAAGAAACTTGAGGCAATATCAACTTAAATTGCAAAAAAAAATAATAATAATAATAAATAATCTATCATTCTGAGATTGTGAAGAGTGTGTGTTTTACCCTTTTTACTTCTGTTGCCAAAGTGACCAAACGCTGCTTCATGGTGAAATCGTTTTCGGTATCAGCACGCGATTTACACCGATTATAGAAGTTCTCTCTATACTTATTCCAATCTTCTCTAAAAACCAAATAACCCATCCAATCTTTAGGCTCGGGCTTCTCATTCAAGAACACATCAATCATCTTATCACAGAATTTAGTCATTGTATAACCTTCAGCAATTTCAACTTCTTGGGCATCATCCCCAAGTTGTGCCGTTGTCAAATTGGCACATAAAATCTCTGTACGAATTGCAATTGTAATAAAGCATATATGAGGAATTGAGACTGAAATCAAACGAATTTGTGAAAGAATTGAGAAATTGAGGTAACTTACTGGGTGTTTGGAGTCTGATGATTCTGGGGGTTTTAGGGAAATTTAAGAAGAAGACTTCGGTGGTGAAAGGAAGGAGAGGAGTGTTGAAGAGAGATGGATTTGTGGCGGCGGAGACGACGGTGGAGACTGAAGCATCGAAACACACTAGGTTGCTCATGTTATCTTCCTGGTCGGAGCTGTGATTTTGTGTTTGAGAAGAAGATATTTGGTGGGCAATGGATAACTGGAACTCTAGAATAGTAGAATGTGAGTCTTACGGCGTCGTTTTGGTAAAAGCCGTAAAACCTCTTCAAAACCCTTTTTGCTACGAGTCCGGGGTGTGGATGAGAATTGAGACGTATTGGTTCGTTTTTAACCCGGCGAAACAAAAACAGAAATGTTCGGAGACTCTCGACTAATCGGTTTTTGGAATTTGGTTCAGTTATGAGTCGGTTAATCATTTTCTTTTATGAAATTTTGGGAAAAATAACTCATTTATTTTTATAACTCACAAAACGAAATGCAAGTGGCTCATGCTCACAAGGGACACCATTTCTCATCCGGTTAAATAACTTGTTCTTGTTTAATAAGAAAGAAAAATACGAAGTGTTGGATTATAGCTAGTTTGGCACTTGTTGGGTCTCATAATAAGTTTATTATGTTTTTAGTTAATTAAATAATTTAATACAACTACTAAATTAGCTGAGTAACAAATGGGTATCCTCATATTACATACGAGTCTCATTTGAGACATAAGATGTAACAAGTTAGCTTGGCTAGAAACTCATACGAGCTCATTTCAGGTGAGTTTTTTCGAGGCACCAGCTATTTGAACAAATGTACGGTCTTCCTCTACAATTTTGACTTCACTAGCCTCAAGTTCTGTGCGAAGATGAAACCAACCCTAGGTTTTAAGGAATTTGTGTTCATATGGCTGGCAATGTCACCCCTTGTTGAGTCATGTTCATGGATAGGGTTAGGTCATTTGGACTACCAGGGAAACAGTCAAGTAGTCCGTTCCACAAAGCACAGCATGTCAAACCTGACTGACTCACCAAGTCAAAAAAAAAAAAAAAAAACTGGTAGATAAACCATAAGGAGTCTAAAAGTGAGATTTCCACTAAATGTAAGAAGGTATATTACACCAACATATAGACCAAAATACGACAGGTTCTAAGTAAGATTTCCCTTGGGTAATTGATGACTAAAAAACTAGTAGATAAACCATAAGCTTCAATCATGATTTAAAACCAGGGAAAAAACAACTTTTAGAGCAAGAACTTGTTCCTGTTGGAGTTAGAGCCAAATCATGAATCATGCTGCACTTTGTAACAGGCCATTGTGCCTGAGCAATGGCTCGGGTGAGGGTTCCCGCCCACGGAATTCAACAAAAACCTGTATTTATCATTCCACCATTATCAAGTCAGTCAAGTGTCCTAAACGAATAAACTTTAATAAAAAATTATAACAATCAGAGGGATCTGGAAATAACAGTTTAAAAACAAGAAATTTTTTCCTTAATAATAAAAGTGGCCGATTTTATATCTTA
The DNA here is from genome assembly GCA_039602395.1 of Deinandra increscens subsp. villosa. Classification (NCBI taxonomy): domain Eukaryota; kingdom Viridiplantae; phylum Streptophyta; class Magnoliopsida; order Asterales; family Asteraceae; genus Deinandra; species Deinandra increscens. Next base: position 17,110,443 of record JBCNJP010000019.1, on the reverse strand, counting down.
AATTCACAAATTACTTCTAAAATCACTTATGAGATAGTGGTTGAGATCCTGTAATTAAAGAAGATGAGAGATTAAAAGCAAATATATGAACTAACCGTTAACGGATCTTTTCCACCTCCTAGCGCAAGAATAGTTTCACGGAACCTGTTACCTGTCTCTTTGACCGCCTGTTGCAAAACGTATCTATATATATTAACATTTTGCAACAGTACAAACTACAAAACGATATGCACAAAAAAATACAAACCATTATAGCGGAATCTAAAAGGGCCAGCGCTTTAAAGTTTTTTAATTATATTAATGAATTCTAATTAACAAGTCATAAACACCAACAAATTTTGAAATGGTAATAAAGAAAGAAAATAATTCTACACGCATTCACAAAAACCATACCTTGTCATCATTTAATCCAGCATCCTCAAATGCCGAGAAAGCATCAGCAGACAATACTTCTGCCCACTGTAGAAATTATGTTCACAATCAGACATAGTGCCAAGAGAGGATAAAACACATGACAAATAAACAAACTTGCACAACCATGACACCAACATCAACATTGTAAAACTAGCAATCTAATATTTACTTTTGTATTACCATAAAAACTTCACAATAATCAAGGACACAAAAAGAATACCTTATAACTGTAATATCCAGCAGCATACCCACCTGTTAATGGCAGACGACATCATAATGAGAAGGTTATAACTATATAATGTAATGACACAACATTCACCCTCATACTGATTAGTATTGAAAAGATGATAAAATAATAAACAACCAACCTGCAAAAATATGGCTAAAACTGCAAAGGAACCTGTCCTCTGGAAGTGGAGGAATTACTTGAGTTTTTTCACTGACCCTTCGATCGACATCATAAATTGATTCAGACCCACCAGGAATAAACTTGCTATGCAGCTCCAGGTCAACAGTTGCAAACTTCAGCTGTAAAATAACACATGATGTTGATTGATTATCATTTACTCAATCATTATGTCTTAGAAATAAATGAATTTACTGATATCAGGATAAAAAAAAGGGGGGGGGGGGGGGGGGGGGGGGGAGGGATTGCATATATCCCCCTACCTTTGAACAAAATTGCATATTTCCCCAAAACACAAGTTTTTAATACATAATGTATAATGCCCTTTAAGCAAGATTTGGGGTTATATGCAATTTCTCAAGTTTAGAGGGGGAGATAAAAATATGCAAATGCCCCCCAAAAAAAAAGATAACTATGTCATACACTCATACTCACCTGACGAAGGCTAAGACTGCCTGCACGAAAAGTTCTAGCAGCAAGAAGCTTCTGATATATCTCTTCAGGGAGACCCTCTCCAGTTTCATAATGTTTTGCAATACCCATCAGTGTATTTCTGCAACAGCCATTTAGTATCTATTTAGTTTAAAATTAATTGTAATTGTTAATCAATTCAAGTTCCGATCTCACTATGTAATAATACCTGTGGTAGCACCAATTCTCCATAAATTGAGAAGGTAATTCCACAGCATCCCATTCTATGCCACGTATACCAGCGACAAGACCCTCGTCTTGTTTTGTTAGCATGTGCTGAAGTGCATGGCCAAACTCATGGAACACAGTCTCCACCTATAAACATGACACATATATCAAACAACATAAATATTTAAAATGTTGGAATACTCTCCTCATAATTAAATATACATTGCACTTGAACATGATTAAATTATGATGTGTGTACCTCACGAAATGTCATAAGGCTTGGCTTATCTCCAACAGGTGGCATTTGGTTGCAGACCATATGGGCAATCGGTAACCTAACAGATGTTTTGTCATCTGATAATACTCGACTCCTCGCCACCACCTCATCCATCCATGCACCGCCTCTTTTTTCAGCTGGACGAGAGTATGGATCAAAGTAAAAGTAGGAAATAGGTTTGGCTGATGAATCCTTGATCAGGTAAAATCTGACATCAGTGTTCCAAACCTACAAGCAAGAATAAAAGAGTGAAACATGTTGAATCCATGTCCGCCTATATGGAGGTTAAACGAAAAGTAACTAAATGCCTTACTGGTGCTACACCATCAGCAGGTTCAACATCTATGCCAAATAGCATCTTCACTAGGCTGAAAAGACCCTCCATGACTTTAGGCAATGAAAAGTATGGTCTAAGTTCTTCCTGCAGTATCATGAAATTAACCTCTGAGAAAAACATTTACACAGAAATAATTGAGAAAAACATATTCACCCAACAATACAACAAATGTTTATCCTTTTTGTAAACAAGATCTGAAAAAAAAAAAAAAAAAAAAAACCTCATTTATCTCATATTTTGATTCACGTAGCCTCTCACTCCAAAAGGTGGTATCCCAATGGGTCAATTCATTAGCTTCAGGAGCACCCTGACTTTTTGCAAACTGCCTGAGATCTTCCATATCTACAAGATATGAAGAAATTGATATACCGAGTGTTTTAAGCCTTTAAATGGAACTAATGGAACTTTAAAGCAAATATTATAACAAACAAACATACCCAACAACAATCCCACTCAAACAGTGGGGTCAGGGGAGGGTGTGAAGGTGAGATGAGGGCAAACCTTAGCTCTATCCCACAGGATAAAGAAGGCCACTCCCAGAGAGACCCCCACCCCCCCACCACCCCACCACCCCCCCCCCGGGCTCAGGATTACAAAAAAATATAGATACAATGTAAATGTGTCAGCAACCAAATTGACCAAATAAATATGTATGCATGGTATGTTACCTTGAACTGCAGCATTCCATGAAGCACTCCTGAGCTTCTCTAGAAGCTCTTCAGCTTTACTAACAGTAGCCATTTTGGTTGCCATGCTTACCTGAAAATAATTTTCAAGCAACAAACCAATCAAATAGAGCAAATAAAAAGCCAGGCTAGATAGAAAGTGTGACAAATGAATACAAAACTAGATACCTCTGCATAGTTATTGTACCCAAGAAGCTTAGCTTTTTCCAATCTAAGTTTTAGAATTTGTTCAATAACTTGAGTATTATCTAGTTCTCCACTAGAAGCACGAGTTACATAAGCACGGTAGATTTCCTCCCTTAAAGCCCGATTCTTAGCATGTTGCATGACGGACATAAAACTTGGAGCATCCAATGTAATCATCCAAGGCCCGTTTTCAGCAGTGGCGTTTTCATGACCCTGGATTTTAATTTGTACTATGAAACAAAGACTAGTGGTACAAGGTGTTTTAATAGAAAAAGCTAAAAGCTAGAACAGTGAGCACGAATAACAAGATTTCTTTAGGAACCTTAGATGAGGCAGTCTGTGCAGCCAAACCAAGAGCTGTAGCTGGGAGTCCTTCGATTTCTTTTTTATCTGTTATTAGCTTTTCAAACTTCTTAGTGGCATCCAAAACATTCTCATCAAATTTTCGAGAAAGTTTTGTCAATTCCTGCAGTGATTAATCAATGCCAAAATAGTTAGTGGCCTTAATAAAAGGAAAATGGTAGACACTAACTTTCATGGTATCTAAATTAGAATGAAAAGATACAGATCAATATGCATGACAAGGAAAAAAACACTAAACCACAGAGATGTTTTATTCACTGGATGAGTAGATGATCACTTGATTTATGTCTCGGAGTGGTAAGTTTAATCAAGTGGTACCACTCAAAAGAGATATATGACCATAGTCAAATACTTGAGAAAACATTACAACTTAAAAGAAAAAAGAAAAGAAAAGTCTGACTGCCGTGAATAATAAAAGAGAAAACCTGCTGAATTTTGTTAAATTCTTCTCTTTTAGAATCTTCAAGGGAAACACCACCAAGAACAGCCTCCTTTATTGATGCTGCATGTGCAAACATGTCAAGACATGTAAGAGTGTAAGACCAAATTCACAGACACTCATGTTAAGATAAGAATTGAAGCATAATTTTTGGACGAACTGGTATGCATCAGGACTTGCTTGCAGTGATAAAAATTCAAGTCATGAAAAAATTAATAAAGGTAAAAAGGTAGTGCAAACCAAGAAAGAATCATGAACTCCATAGGGCAGGTTTCGTAACACCCTAAATCCAGTTTCAGCATATTTTCTTTTTATAAATAGCAGAAGAGGAATTTTGTAAAGTTTGTTCATGTATATATGGGCCAATTAGTACTTTTATGCTGTTTGCGAACCATGTAAGCATATATTTAAGATTGAGAAGTTGCACTACATAGAATTGTAGAGTAGAATGGTAATATGCATCTTAGAGTTATACATTAGCAGGCCTTCATGAGTACCGAGTAGTGAAGACTAAAGAGGAGCTTTCGATAATATTGAACTTTTGTAGATAGAAAATTCATGCATAGCTTTGACAACGTTGAAGAAACACTTTGGGTATACCTTTTGTAATAGTAGACTGCAATAGCTTACACTGTGATTAGTGAACTATTGTAAACCATGGTGTAAGCTTTTGACATAGAATGATCAATGTATAATATTTAGTCTGTTTGCCTGTTCCGAAAAGCAGGGTGCAACAACTTTCTACTTTATTCTACAACTATTATTAGTTACAAATTATTACAAGTATCACTTATATTTTGCCCAACTAAGTCAACATCAATTGGAGCATGGCCCATAAAGTGTTTACATTTTGAGCAACCACACGATGAACTTCAAGATGCTTCAATTTACATGAGAATTAAGAATGCTTAAGAATGCTTTTATCGGGTGGGCACCACGATCTTAAAGTAACTTGCACGATATAACAACACTTACATTCAACAATGCGTTTCTGAGCATCACTTAGTCCATCCCAATCTGGTGATTCCCTTATAGCCTTAAAAGCATTATATAAAGGTTTGCTTTGGCCCAATTTTAGGTCAAACTCCACTTTTTCAGGCTGCAAACAGTATATAACCAACGTCATAATATGGTCAACAGTCTGAGTTCCACCTCTAGGTTTGAAAGGAAACCACAATAACACACACAAGTACACAGCGCATATTTGTATATACTGACTGCATAATAGAT
>JBCNJP010000019.1:17024722-17104966 GCA_039602395.1 Deinandra increscens subsp. villosa | reverse complement strand
TCTCTGGAGGTGCCTGCAATGATGAACAACCAATGCTGATAGCAGCTCTTGCATAAGCAGTCTGTTCATTATGTAATATTGCAGCATGAAATCGAGTCTTTTATCGGTTTGCCAATAATTGATGTGGTGCATCAAGTCTAAATAAGGGTTCATTGTCATGTAAAGTGATTTAAAGTTATTGTTGTGTATTAAATTGTCGTTGCAATCGTTTGAGAAACAATAAAACTATCGAGTAACAACTTATGATTAGGCGACATAAACAAGAAGTGCCTGATAAAAACAGCTAAAACCTGGAACTGTACAGCAACAATTAGAAGAAACTGAATAAGCCCATGACATATGGGCCTTAATCATTTAGGCCTAAACTTAAAAAAACTTGTGTCGTCAAGAAGCTTCAGCCGTGAATGTCCCAGACTTTCCGTTTTAATTCCCTTTTTGGGTTCTTTGTTTAGTCGACGTGAAGCCCAAGCCAAACCCATCTCCTTTCTTTTTAATTTAAGTGGTCCATATTAGCCCAGATGATTATCTTGAGTCCACGTTTGCATCCAATTGGCAATTGCTTTTGCTGTTTACAAAACCAGAATCAAAGAAATATTTATACTTTTCACTTCACTTTTAGTTTATTTTAGAAAACTTGAGCCCAATATCCACGATATATAATTTGAAGTTTGACTCTTCGACACTAGTTTAGCTTAATTACACCGTTTTAACTTATTTTCCTCATAACCTTCTAAATATGAAAATCAGTTAAAGTAGCATATTTTGTAGTTATATAAATATTGATGCATATAATAAGAAATTAACATTAAGGTGCGTCTAAAATGCACCGATCAAAAACACATTTGGAGATTAAAGCCTCTCCACGATCGGGATACAAACTTCAGTGAGTTCCCTGGTGTCGTCAGGTTCGTCTTCAGTATCATAGACCGGAAAAAGGCAACAAAGGTAACCAATTGTGTGTCCGGGCAATCCCGACACAAGTGGCCAACACCTTGGCACTTATAACACCTCATGGCCCCTGATGGTGTTGCAAAGGCCGGCGATGGATTTAGGGAACCCTCGGCTTTGATTGGGCCCGGGCGGTTAGCACTAGTATTGGCAATGGAATTGCGATTGGACGACGGAAAACGGCTTGGTGCATATTTGTTTTTACCTTTTTGCTGTTTCTTAACCCGGTGTGCTAACTTGCAAACATCTTCAAAAGTCCAATATAGTTGAAATTGAACAATATCAGAAGCCGTCACCTAGTTTTTGGTGACAAAACCCTATTGTTTAGTATCAATTGGTATTAGGAACCATCGTGATCATCCATGTAGACTCTTCGCAAGAGGCAACGAAGATTATCATCGTGATCTCCGACATGTGAAAGAAATAAAAAAAGTTGCAACAACCGGTTCGAGAACTCAAGTTCATGATCCATATCACAACCTAATGTATTAACTCTTTTGCATTATCACCTCTAAACTATCGTCACTCTAATGATATATATATTTTGTATTGCAAGCTCCACCTTCATGGCTTCATGTATCCAAAAAAATCTTACAAGTTTAATAAATATTTTTTATTATTTCTTTAGTTTATTTTAAAAAATTACAACCTATATAAAAAATTGTAAGCAGTATTCAAATTTGATTTGATGACTGAATATCATAACAACCTTAAATATATAGTAATCAAACTTTACCCAAAGCTAAATTTATAGTTTTATTAATTAAAATTTAAAAGTTCAAATCTTGTTGTCGTTTAAGTGCACCAAACGTTGACTATTGGACTTGGTAGGCCACGATCCCATGTGCTAATGTGCACCCCTACAGGCTACAGCTACCCCCTTATTTGTAACTTTGCTTATCATCCGTACGTTTCGACCACCAACATTTCATTTTACTAACAAAAAGAAAATCTAAAATTACCTATTGTTGCTCAACTTGTTTATATGATTTATTGACGTCATTTGATTATTAATTAAAAACAAAAAATGCTTTTCAGAAGGTAAAAGCATTTCTAAACCAATATAAAAGTAAAATATCAAGAAAAAAGTTTATAAATAATAACATATTTAAAACTTTATCAACTACATATATGGAAAGAGGGAGTAGCAGCCTTTTGCCGTTTCTTGCGGATACACATGTACTCATTTGCGAGTTGCGACCCCATTTTTAAAAGGGTTATTGGCTTTTATCAATCCCAACTATCACGTATTGGCCGATAACACTCCCAACTTTACTCCTTTCATCTGCCACCACGAACTATCATCATATTTTCCTATACCACTCCCCCGTGAATTACTTAACCCCATTTGAATTCCATGTTTTGTAAGTTTACCCGGCGTTTAGTTCCAATTTCGTTAAGTAAATATAACCGGGGGAGTGATGGAGTAAAATATGATGATAGTTCGTGGTGGCAGGTGGAAGAAGTAAAGTCGGGAGTGTTATCGGCCAATATGTGATAGTTGGGATTAATACAAGGCAATAACCCTTTTTAAAAAGACAAATCAATCATCACCACTCACCATGTTAAATTGTTAATGGATTATTAAGATATCAAAAGTTTGTTACCCAATTAACCGTTAATAAGCAATATGATAAATATATATATATATATATTTAGTAGTAGTGTTAGAGTTTGTGAGTATCAATTATTAGAGTAACTTTTGTAGGAATTTGTAATCCTAATAAAGCATTAAAATGGATGTCACATGTCTTATTTATAAGATGTCCACATCAGGATTGTCACATGTTAAAACCACATTCAAGTATCAATTTATTAGATTATCAATTAAGTATAATTAACAATTTTGTCAAAACTAAATTTGCATTTACCAATGATCCCTAGCCCAGTTGGCTAGGGGGGGGGGGGGTACACATGACATTATAAAAGGGAGGTATTGGGTTCAAGTCTCACTTGTAACAAAATATAAATAAATGGGGTTACAAGCTGGGCTGGGGGGTTTTCTCACCTATTGTGAGTTTTCTCCTGATGGGGATTGGAGATGATCGGGTAGGTGGGTAATGCCCCCGTCAGTGATCCAAATTTGCCTTTAAAAAAAAACTAAATTTGCATTTTAAAAAAATTGACAAACTTAAAATGAATTTCATAAATTTACTCAATAATTTGATTATTTTAAGAAAACTAATCAACATTTTATCAAACATAATAAATTTGACTATTTTAACCGTTTTTTTTATGTATCTAATATTATGAACTCAACTCGTGTAATATACGGGTTACTAACATAGTAATCTTAATAAATCTGAATAGTGAAAACTAGAGAAGAAATTACATTTAAAAATGTCCATTTTGCTAAAAAAAATTGCAATAGATGAAAAATAGTTACTATTTTTAGAAGTCCCGAATTAATCTTCAATTAATACATTATATTTATTATTATACTTAAACCATTAACCAATAAAAAAAGGTACAATTTCTATATAATTTTGTATCACAACACCCGTATATATTTGTTAACATTTTCCTAAGCATAACGTTTTTCTATATTACTGTAACTATTGGGTAAAAAAGAAGAGAGGGACGCAAAAATCACTTTTGTTTGTTTGATGGAAAAATTAGGTCAAGGAATTATAGTAGGGTGCAAAAGAATGTAATAAGATGCACATTCAATTAGATTTGTGAGATCGCAATCTATTACCTAAATTTCTTCCGTTCAACTCTTCTTGTCGTTTAGCATTTGAATAAATAACGTCTACGTCCTTCAACTTTTTTTCTTTTTTCCGGTTTATGTACAGTGTGACTTTATATATAAATTGAAATCATTCTTGGCATAATTGAACTATGGTATTTCCCTAAAATGGTATTAATGGATTACAAGTTGTCTGATACGGATTATGAGGAGGCCCGTATCCAAGCATCCATTCGGCCCATCGGCCTACTATCTTTATTTTAACCTAGTTTCTTTTCTTGTTTTGCAAATTTATATTTTCTTATTTAAAGGAACTTGTATTTCATTATTAGTTGTTAAGTTTTGATTGATTAATAAAAAGATCCTGAAGTTTTATCCAAGAATCCTAGTCGCCTGGTTTTAGGTTGACTGATTCGGTATCATTGTCTTTTATGACAGGACATCATTTTTCAAAAGTAGATTATAATGATGGTTGAGGTTAACGTGGGATTAGTCAATTTGATAGAAGCTCTGTTATCTTAGTTGAAGATTTTAGGTTAAAAAATAAACAATGGTGTAATTGGTATAAATACAAATTTATTGTTAAAAAATGATAATGATGGTTTGGGTGGGGTGTAATGGTAAATGGGTAGGAGTTAGTTGTTTGTAGTCGGTTAACTACAGTGGTGCGACGTTGGGCCAGGCGGGGAGGCCGCACATCGATGGGCAAGCGTAGAAAAGAGGAAAAGAGGGGAAGAAGGGAAATCGCAAGGGAAGGACTAATGTGGCGTGTGGGGGGTGTGCTGCTACACCAAGACGAATGTGCGGCGAAGGAGAGGCAGCAGGGTGCGACCTAACCACTACAAGCACCCTTAGAGATTTAGACTGTGTGTAGTCATAACCCCGAGAGGCGTTATGCGACATGTGACAGGTCCAATCAACAAATATGCTTATGATTGAAAGGTGTGTAGTCATAACCCTCTATAACCCCCTCTCTCACCATTACCTAATTATCATTTTTATTTCATTTCCTAATTTCAATAACAAATAAACCACACATATTTTTCATTAAATAAAAAAATTTATATACTTTCATTAAAAAAGTAACAATCCAAGAAAAAAAAATTAGATACCCCATTTTTTTCTAATCGAATCATTAATGAGTATGGCGAGTAGTCATTTCGGTAAGTCGGTAAGTCGCCCAGGAGGGTTTGAGGAGTTGCTCAAGATCCTTGAGCATTTGTTGTTCCTTCGCAAGAACAAGTTGCCGTTCCTTCACCTCGAGATGTTGAGTTTCAAGATCGTGGATTTTTTGAATTTTGTGTTAATCTCCGTGAACCATTCGTCAAACTCGAGATTGTTGGATGACGAAGTCGCTTCGTTTTCCTACGTGCGGTCCCGCCTGGTTGGGGGGGGGGGGGGGGTTGTTTGAATCCCTTCTAAACCTCGAGGAGGCAAGTCGACGACAACATGACCTAAAATTTCAAAACAGAAATAAGAAGACATTGCAACACCTAACATCTTAACAGAAAAATGATCCAATTTAAATAAAATACATGTAAATACATCAACGTTAAACAAAAATAACATAATAAATACAGATAAATATATGTTGTAAGACTAAAACTCTTTAACTTCACTGCTAGATTCATCTTCACTGCAAGTCATTTGGTTACTAAAGAGCATCCAGAGGTTATCGAGGTGTGTCATTTGTGTCAACAGGGGCGAAATTGGTTAAGGCTCAGGGAGTCCCCTTGGATCCCATCAACCTCGTATGCAAAGTGGAAATTTTATATATGGGTTTTCAAATATTTTTTTCATTAAGGGTTATGGACACGTGTCTGACCGGGGGGGGGGGGGGTTACTTACAAGGGTAAGTCCTGTGTAAGAGGTTTACTCGAGCCTCGATGTTCGTGGTAGGCTTTCCTTAGGGATGCAAATTTTACCTGTGAAAGTGGGTATCCACGCGTACCCAACTTGAATGGGGCGGGTATTACCCGTATTAACGAGTAATGGGGCGGAGATGGATATTATTTTTAAAACCCGAAGAGGGGACAGGTCGGGTATGGGTATGTCACTACCTGCCCCGTTTAAAACCCAAATATATGTAATTTATATATGTCCTTTATATAAACCCGAATACATATATAATTTATATAGCCTTTTTACTTTTTTAACGAACCTGAGAACGTGGTGATTGTCTATTTCGCTATTTATTGTGGGATTAATTATAAAACTTGAATGTTTGACTTATTATGGTTATATTTTTTCACTTTTTAAAAAAATGGACTTTTTTTTTTCCTTAAATGAGCAACCCATGGGTTTCCCGTATCCGATGGGTTTTTACCCGTACCCATCGGGTATTAGGCGGTGCGGGGGTGAAGATGGGTATGAGAATTTAGTTCGGATACGAATAATAAAGTCCCCGTTATTACCGCACCCGTTTGCATCAGTAGCTTTTCTCCATGAACTAACGTAAAGCTGTAGATATGATCGGATTGGTTGTGTAATAACTCCGTTAATGATGTTAAAACTATCATCTGTTAAAAATAAAATAAAAAACAATTCCAAATAGCCTTTATAGACCATGTCACAAAAGTAAATAAATTTTGACGTCCCCTTGTTGGTTGAATGAATGAGCTGTTAAAAAAAAATAAATTTTGACGAAAATATCTAAGAGTGTACTTTGCTAAAAATAATATAATGGTCCCGAGAATTCATCTTTGACTGTTTGCGCAACTGCTTTTGTTTTCTAGCAGGTTTAACTAAAAGTCAAAAAATTAGCTTCGTTCGTTCAAATCTTTCCCCACAAGTCAAAATAGAAATGACCAAAAATGAATGCAGAAGAATCACAAATTCGATTTTAAAGTAAATCTGACATATATACAGAGAAGAATTTAGATGTAATTAAGGCATCCCGACGGCTATATGCGGCGGTTTTGGTGGCGTCTGGATCTCTTCGACGATGGCGATGGAACTTCCATATCTCGGTGGTTCACACGGACAGGGCATTGCTATGAACCTCGCGAACTGATCTCCGGCCATTATCACCGGTAAACTCTGATCCTCCTCTCGCCTATTTTCCTGCTTCAATTAAACACACATTTATAAGATCAACCGTACGAATGATCACAGAAATTCATCAAAAAGTTACGAATCACGATTCGTTCTGATTAATTTAAGATCCGAGGCAGAATTGAATCAAATTAGTAAAAAATTAATTACCGAGTAAATAGGTTTAGGTTTGGAAGGCGAGCCGTCCGAATCGGGATCTTCGTCGGAAAAATCACCGCGCAGGTGACGAAGCTTCTCCCAATGGTAACAGCAGGAGAAGATGCCGCTGATGCTGAAAACGACGATGAGGAGCAGAGCGGTGCCGAGTGGAAAGCCGATGGTTGGACGAGGCGAGTGATGATGTTGCGGCGGCGCGTAGTAAGAAGGAGTCTCCATTAACGTAGCAGGTAGGAGCTATGAGCTTCGATTGTTGGCAACAATGGCGTTTATGCAATGGGAGGTTGGGGGTGATGAGGGAGTGGGGGGTGGGGGTGGGGGTATATATAACGGAACGTGGAGGGTTAGTAGTTTTAGATGGGAAGGGTAGTACAGCTGTAAGGAGTTTTTTCGTTTTTGTCCCCGGCTGCAGTACGGAGGAGGAGGCGTTTATCTGGGCAGTGGGGGTAGGGCCTGACTTTTGTTGTACGCTTCCTTTAAAATAAGCGTTTCTAAATTAAGATTATTATCTTTTAAATTTTAATTGAGTGTGATTATGATAAGTACTTTGTCCTTTGATGCTGTGGGTTTTCTTTTAATCATACTCGTAGATTTGCTCTAACTTTTTTTAAGCAAACTATTCTACTTAGTAATGTATCTTAAATTTCAAATTACTACTCCGGCTTAAGATTGAACCGGAGACCTCTATCAAATAGGCATAAAAAAATTAATTAGTTAAAGTAATGCAATTCATTCCGAAACATAGAAGACATTACATAAAGATTGTTTTTGAAATCCGCGTTATACAACGTTAGTCGTGCCCGATATCTAACGAAATTCAGATAAAGATGTATAATCTATGAGTATGAATAATAGTAAATACTAAATACTCCATTTTAAGTTAATTAAAACCTGTTTTTGAACGGTGTTTGCAATATCCTAATGCTTCAATACCTAAGTAAGTCTTCCTGAGACGAGATTGTAACCCTCCATACTGGATTTGATAATCAAAAGTTGACTCTCCTAAAAACACCATTAAGGAGGTAGGAAACCCACCACTTGTGAAAACCCTCTTTGAGTAATGTTTGAACTTGAGACTTCAAATTCTCAAACTCTAGTCATCATCCTCATACTATTAAGCCAAATATCATTTTGTTCAATTACGTAAAAAACTTACTTTGAAAATAACAAAATAAGAGTTATAACTTATAAGTATTAAAGTTAAATACTCTATTTGAAAAAAACAAAACATGGAAACGTACTAAAACAACCAAACAAAAAAAAGGGGGAAGGGAATCTAATTTGTTTTAAAAATTCAAAAAGCAAATTTGAAGTTGAATTTAAATTTGAATTTTAAATTTTAGTTTATTCATTTCGATTGAAATACTAACCACCCCTCCATCAAATTTTAATTAAGAAAATGACGGACCCTAAAAACAAATTCGATGAAAATAGTAATGGTAAATTCAATATATATTTCGATCATATGGGCAATTTGCGTTTAATTAAGCAAAACCATCAACTTGAAACCTGCATACAACCCATGAGTCCATGACGTAATATATTATATATAGCCTAAATTTGCCAACATTAAAACCAAACATGAAAAACTGGCGGGTTCCATAACAATAAAACTCTTATTCTGGCGTCACAAGCAAAACCATGTGTTTTTCTTTTACTCATTTTGTGAAATCTAAAAATGAAAATTGGAATTTAATAATACAAGTTTTAAGTGATTGGCGGATAATAATATAAGTTTCACATTTGCATCACAATAATACGAATTAAACATGTTGGTAATTATAATGATACGCCGTTATTTTTTTATCTTTCGATTCGGGTTCGATTAGGATAATAATATGAGGTTTCTTCCTTTTCTTTTTTGTTTCTTTCTCTTATCTTTCGATTAGAGTTGATTCGAACCCTAATCGAAAGATAAAAATTTAACGTCATATCATTATAATCACCAACATGTTTAATTCATATTATTGTGATGCAAATGTGAAACTCATATTATTATCCGCCAATCACTTAAAACTTGTATTATTAAATTCCAATTTTCCATTTAAAAATTCAAAATATGTGATTATCAACATCATGAATATAACAATATTTTTTCGAATTAAAGAATGATCTGACAATGTCGCTGAACATGATAAAAGCTCGTTTAGATAATCAGTACGTGTTTATCCTTTTGCTTTTGATACATTTCGCTTCTTAGCTTTGAAGGCTGTTGAATTTTGAAAAAGGTTCAACAGTTTGTGAATAGTAATCTCTCGACTGCTAAGAACCGAAACTTTATTTTAGTAGGATTGGTTTTGCTGTAAAAAAGAGAATGACGACATAGTTTATTGATCGGTTACCTATCACTTTGGTATAAAAGTTGATAAGGATGTTATAATAATAAAAAAAAGAATATGTGATATATATAATTAAAAATCAAGAGTATTATAATATTTATTTATTTAATTTACATAAATAAATCATTTATTTATTCATCTAATATTATAATATAACTGGTAAAACACATCAATCAAATTCAATATACTTAATATATGAGTATATGTACATCGACCATCAGGTTTAAGGAATCACCTCTTAACGCTCCCTCCAGACACCTCCCACTAGAGTGACTAGACTCACCGATATGTACATGTGTAAGAAACTAGAAGAGAGGCGTATAAAAAGGAAGTAATTATAAATTAAATAATTAGACATGGATTATTTATTCGTTTATTTTTTTTTTCAGTTAACTTTGATATTTACATGTCCTTGCAATATTTATAGTTTCGCAAGGAATTTTCAATTGTAAAGATATTTGGATTGGTGAAAACAGGGGCGGATCCAGTAAGGATCCACCGGGTTCACGGGAACCCAGTGAGTTTCGAAATTTTAGTGGAATTATATATAAAAAAGTAAGAGTGAATCCATATATAGTATTAGGAGTGAATCTTGGTTACAAATTCTTCTCTGGTTCAACTGGATTTCGGCGTGACTTTAAACCTTCATGTACCGAGTTCGATCCTCGTTCTGTCCTTTTTTAATGCTTTTTATTGGTTTTTAACAAAATCACCACAATTCGCGCTACCTAAAAAAACGAAAAGCCTTTGGTTCGAACTTGGGCCTATTGCCTACAAGTTTTGTAGACAACCAACTGAGCTGCGTATCAGTATTAGTAATCTTGCCACTCATTATTTATTTATATAGATATCGAAATGTGCAGATTCACATAAAACTTGTCTAACTTATCTAATAATCATGCAGATCAACCATACTTTACCCGACCCGAATATAACACACCGAAATTCTTTTACATTTAGTTTTTAGAATTCCAACCACCAAAAAATAAGTGAACCCAGTAAAAAAAAATCCTGGATCCGCCCCTGGGTGAAAACTTTGGCGGAATCTTTCTCTCGTCTTTTTACACTTGATGGTAATAAAGCTAAGTGCAATACCCACACCGAGCACCTTGGTGTGGGTGATATGGCAAAAGTCAAGCTCGGTAAACCCATTATATCATCTCGGTGACTTGGTCTCGGTGGAAAGGGCGGGCACCGCTCCCCGACCCTCTTCCCGCGATGGCCTCTCTCATGGCTTTTTTTTTTAATTGATTAAAATAATATTAAAGTTTAAATGAGGGGTTAAAAGGGTGATAGGAAGGTATTGGGGGTGAAAGTGAGGGAAGTGTGGGGTGGTGATGTGGCGCTGAGTTGGCAAAAAAGTAAGTGAGATGAGTGAAAGGGATAGGAACCCATTGCAAATACCCTAAAGATTGTGTGATAAGCCATAGAAGAATTAATGAGAGATGGTGTTGGGATTGGAGACGTAAAATTAGAGGGGGTGTCGAAGAGGCTAACTGTTGTGGATAAAAACTTTAATTAATACTAAACAATGGGTGGATAGGAATGACATTTGGAGTTGGTCAGGAGTTTGATAATTATTCAGAATTCAAAGTAAAACGGGTGAGGAAAGCTATAGAAAGTAAAAAGCTTCCGGATGCTAGTATGTCTACAAGGTGGAACAAAGGGCTCCAAAAAAATAATATTTTTATGTGAAGAATGCTTCTAGATAAAGTACCGACTCGTGCCAATCTATGCAATAAAGGGTTTGATAATCCGTTTACTATGTGTCCATTCTGCTCTTCAGAGGTTGAAACTGCGGATCATGTGTTTGGACTATGTCAAGTGGCGGTTCAGACTTGGAGGGAAATTATAGTTTGGTTGAATATAACGGGTGCAGTCCCATTATCTAAGTTCTCACTTGGACTGATACTAACCATCTATCAAAGGAAAAAAGAAAGTGGTCGAAGGAATTGTTTTTACCACGGTTAAAACAATAATTTTTTTTTTTGAAACGGCAGTTAAAACAATATATTAACCAAATATCATCCTTATATATGGGTTAAACCATCTCTACATAGATGCTCCTTTGTCGTTTTACCCGAAAGATGTCTTGGCTTGGCTTGATGGTAAAAAAATGTCGAGAAAGAAGAAAAATCTTTTCGAGGGTATTGTAGCTTGCGTGTGGTGGACTATTTGGAAGACTAGGAATGGTATTATTCACAAAAAGGACGACTTAAGACCGAATAACTTGTTTGATACGGTTCTTCATTTTTCCTTCAATTGGATTACGGCTAGAGATAAGTTTTTTGTGATGTCGAGTACCTCTTGGATGAAAAATCCATTTCTTTATTTGTAGTTTTTGTGTGCTTGGTTAGGTTTTTTCTAACCATCACCTTTTTTATAAAATTATCCTTGCCGTTCAAAAAAAAAAAAAAAAAAAAAACCATCTCTACAGTTCAGTTGATGGTTACAAACGTCGACAATTAGATCAGTATATTACTCTGATAATTACTAATTAGTGACATATGAACCTATTAGAAATGAAAGTTGTTTCCTGATGAAAAATGTTAGTTCAGAACACCACCACAACTTCCAAAGAACATAATTGTTGCTGAGGAAACTTACTTCCGAAAAACAATTAAGGTAACTTTCTATACAACGAGGAAATCCAAGTAACTCAAAATAAACTAATAACGTGTTTATTGGACCTCATCATATCTTCTAACTTGTACAATGTATATGGTTATTATTTTTCTTTTTGGCATTAAACAAATCCGTATTGGGAATTTCTAAGAATCATATGCTTGAGAAAACTAATTAATTGTTTGATAGATTCTGAAGTTGTGTAAAGTCACTTTCAGATCAAATAATTTGAGTGATTAACTATCAATGATTCAATTGGATAAAATGAGAACGATTCAAGATTTAGTATGAATTGAGAGTTGCGAATTTTAGAGGAACCAGAATTGATTTCATGAATCAATAATCGAATTATCAGGAACATGAGCGTATTTGCAATTATCCAAATAACCGCAAATGTGAATTTGAATAAAATACATTTTTAGTCCCTCAAGTTTCATTAATGCAATTTCTGCCCCTTGGACCCAGCCAGGGGCTGCCGCTCCTTGAACCCCGCTCCTCCCGGGGGCGGTACCCCCTTAGATTCCCCGTTAGTCTCGATGACATTCAAGCAACTTACAATCTTATTTGAATGTTATACATAATCTTAAATTACACTAAAATATCCAACTAATAACAATCCGATTATATCAAAATAGTTTAATGACACAAAATCATCAATAAAATAAAAGGTAACTAATTAATATTGCTTAGGTGGTGGTCTCACAAGTCACAACTAAAAGTTTAAATCTTATAAAATTAAGGTCGTTACTTATATATCCTATATATAAAGTTTGGAAAGTGTTGTTTAAACACTTTTATAATGATGAAAGAGTAACAAACCCGGTCACAATTGTTTAGATAAGTTGAGTTGAATCGGTTACTGTGTGGATACTTATCTTTGCTGCTAGTTGATAACATGAGTAGACTTGTCAGAGAAAACACATGGCAATACGTATCTGAAAACGTGGCATTTAAAAAATATATGATTTTTTAAGCAACAACGAGTAAAAATGAATTAACCACGATGCATGTTATGGCCTTTGGGGATCTCAATGGTCACCAGAATGCATGGGAATGCGATGGTCATTTGTCTCTAGTTTGGACGTTTATTCTTTCTTTCAAAGAATATCTTTTTGTGTTGCCATATAATAATATATTTGGCAAGTCAATATATACATATAATAATAAACTAACGTGCATTTTATATACAATTTTTTAGTTTATAAAGACTTATGCGAAAAACCGTATCTGAGGGAGATCATGTAATCGATTTGTATCATGTCATCTCAAGGTATATTAAACTTATCCAATTTATCACTATTATAATATTTTTGTACTAACTTTAATTTTGGGTATTAGATTTATTCACGTTTTTGAAGCATATAATCTTATATAAAAAGCGGCATGGGTTATGCGGGTTGGAGAAAAAAAATTACATTTAAAGGAAGTGATTTTTAGTCCTAGTGACCTAGTCTCATCCCATGTAAAAATAACTTTTCAATTCCTATTACCAAATGATAAAAAGGAATAATGAATAATGTAACGAAGATCTCAAATCTGAACTTTTCAGAGAACCCACCAAGTTATAAAACAGATAGTCTCTACCAATGATCTCCTCTTGATGTAAAGTCGGGAAGAATCTAAGAGGTCCATGAGCGTCTTTGGGGAGGCCAATAAAATCAAACTCAAATCCATCTCAACAATCACCAGATTCCAAGTCTTCGCAGCAATGCCACATTGAGCAAAACCATGATCACTATTTTCCACTTGCCGATCACAAAATCGATCAAAGAATAGAAGGAATATCAAGTCCTTTAATAGACTTAAGTTCAACCATGTAGAAAGTTTGTCAAACTGATCCCTCCAAACCAAAATGTTTACCCTTTTTTGAGATGAATTTGTTCCATCTTGTAGGGTGAGGCCAAGAAGGTAGAAGGGCCTGATAACTCATCGACTTTTGAATGATTTTCAAAGCTCCATTAGCAAGAATCATGTGTTTATTACATTAATATTTTTAGCATTTTTAGCTTCCATTATTAAAACTAATTATGTTGAGGGACCGCTAGTTAGATGTTTTGAAATTAGGCCGCTCCTAATTAACACGTATTCCACATCATGTGAGAGGATCAATTGACACACTGGTGTGCGATAAACCCCTTTTATCACCGTAGGTGAACTATCTTTTCTTAGACTCTTTCTCTGTCCCTTCTCATATGTTCTCTTTTATTGTTTAAATATTACAAAAAATAAAAGATTTAGAAGTAATTATCATATAAAATATAATGATGTGATATTAAAATGATAAAAGAAATGAATAATTAGAAAAAAGTAACTAATAATAACCCATAGTCATTACAGGCTTTTCTGGTTTGTAGTAGCTCGGTGACTTCTTTTATGAGATGTCACTGGTTTGTGGCTCGATGTTTGCATCGGGAGGAGGTTATTAGCTCTTGGGATTTTCACCTATAAATAATTTTTTAATTGACTTAAAGCGTCAAATAATTGGGGGAACAATTACTATTACAAAAGTACTTTGAAAAAATGCCGTTAAAAAAAATAAAGACCAATCTCTACAACTAAACTCAAAAGTTGCCTACTTTAATTCGTGAAGCCTATTTATTAATTAAACAAAAAATTGTATGAGACCTAAAAATAAAGGGCCTAAAATTTATGGGTCTAAAGTTCCCGCTTTACTCGTTACACTATTGGCCCAACCCTAATCACAAATTCACAATCATAATTTTTTACCGAATCCAATAAGCATGTATCATTGTATTGTCGTATAAAGTCGCCATCTTCTCTAAGTTTTTTAACCCACTTCATTTGCGTGCTGCTATTAACATATCAGAAAATCTAATCAGACTTAAACGCCACTAAACAATGTACCAGATGAATAAAAAAGGATCATGCAAAAGTTGCGTGACTTTTTCTAACAAACCCGAATCCAGGCGCCCGTCTAAAGACTCCTGTGGGATTAGAATATAGATGACGTAATAATAATAACCTAAAAGTAATACAAAATACTTTAAATGATTGGTTAATTGATTAAACGCATATTATTATTGTTACATACTTCATACATATCTAAATTACTTTTATTTTGCTGCTTGTAGAATTTATCCGCTATAATTGAATATTAGTTGCAGCATGAAACTAACCAACATGAGTTTAGATAAGGTTCAGGTTTTTGTTTTTGACCACTAGCTGGTTAGGTTGAAGATTAATTTGTTATGGCCCAAGTTTGGTATCTAATCTATCATAAATTGACTATTTAATTGTTGTTAAGAGTTTGGTTAGTTTATTTTCATAAGAAGTTCATAATATATATTAGTCTTATATATTATATATATAAAGATTAATTGTATATAAAAGTAATATTTAGAATTTTATAAGATTGTAGTGATTTTGTCCTAAGGAATAAAGCCACTTCAAAGTTCAAACATATTTGATAAGCTACACATTTGTTTAAGCTAAAAACTATAGTTGTGTTTATTCTCAAGATGCCAATAATTATGCTATTCTCATAAGCATGCTTTGTGCGTTTTAATATTCTTTTGAAAATCTAGATATAATATGTTAACGTGAGAATCACTAATCTCTAAAACATAGGGTCGGATACACTACAAAATACATTTTATCTAAAAAGAAAAAGAAAAGTAAGAGATCTGATCCATTAATTTTTTAAATCAATGGTTGAGATTCGCGTACAATAAAATAAGAGTAAAATAAAAGGTGGAACGAAGTATATTTTTGGTATAACCTTATTTGTTGACGTTTTTTAAATTTCCTCATTTTTTTTAAATGTTCATATTTTTTCATACTAACATTATTTTTTTTATAAAAATTGCACCATAAAATCGAGTATTTTTTTTTCTTTTTAATTTGAATATAGTACTATTGATATGTAAAAAGAACTAAAATTAATTTTTTTCTTTTAAAAAGTGTACTGTTTTGTTATTATATGTGGTGTTTTCTCTATCGATATGTTTTGATGTATATGTTCGGATCGACGATCCGGTTCTGGTGGGGTCAAATAATAAAAACTATAAATACCTAATTTTGAAGCAATTTCTTTCTCTACGTAAATCACCAAGTTATCCGCGAGATAGTCAATTGACATCTTATTATGAAGGAGATTCTTGAATATTTTCATCGCTGAAAATCCCCTCTCTGTTATTGCAGTAGAAACTGGAAGTGTCAAGATTAATCGAACTATTTTATCAACCGATTATTATGTCTCACGTTTATGAGTTCCACAAGAGTTTTGCATTGATCAGAAATAGTTAAGACCCCACCTAGCTTGGTTTTTTTTTATCATTTGAACCTTAAAAACTTCCAACTGATATCATAACCGAGTCATCCCGTGCTCCGTAAGATCTTCATGATATTCTCAACAAGTACACAAATCTGATTAACATGAATCTCTTTTGAAACTAGACTAAAACTAAGAGATAACAACTGCATCGCATCAGCATTAAATCTACTATTCAACTTATGCATTTTTCTTGATTTGACTGTGGTTGATGTATATACTCTTGTCGTTCACTTGTTGAAGTTTTGTGACGTTTACTCTCTTGTTCAACACCATTTCTTTTGAGAAAAGAATCAATAGTTTTTGTTTTTCCCATAATAAACCTAATAAAAAAGAAGCAATCAATCAATAGGTTTATACAAATCATCATACAAGTTTATAAAACTTGAACTTCAAACAACATCTAAAACCGCAAGTTACAAGTATACGATATTTAATATTATAATCATCATACAAATAATCACACAAGTTTATAAAACTTAAACTTCAAACAACATCTAATTTCATTAGAAAACTTGAAGTATACAACATATAATTTCATCATACACCATAAAAGTATTAAGTATAAACATCTAATTCCATTAAAAATAATCAATTAATCATCAATACAACATCTAATTTCATCAAAAAAGGTGTTCCTTTGAAAACCCTAGGCTGTAACTCTTAACAAATAAGGGTATAACAATGGTGTAAGTGCCAAATTGAAAAGCTTAAAGAGTTAAAGGAGATGTGAGAAACCTGCTTGGCTGCTTCGAATTTTTGTTTTGACTCAATGGCTCATGAATACTACTTCGCTTCTAGGTTGTTCGAACTTCGCACATCGCTGCTCTTTTAGGGCTCCTGGGTCGATTGTTTTTTCTTTTACTAGTGACTTAATGAGGGTAATTGTTTTGCACTTTTGCCTCTTGTTTGAATTAAAGTTATGTTGTTATTTATGAAAAAGACTTTCATCTAAAAAATCTAATATTTCCATAACCCCTTTACTTTAGTACAATTTAAAATACGACTCTCATATAAATTTTTTTTTTTATAAATTACACAAAGTTTATATATATATTTTTCGAATGGGGGACTGACTAAATACATAAAAGAAATTGAGTTGGGACCGACTCAATACATATACATGTTTTTACGAATTATACGTATACTCTCAGGACTTTTGAGCGAAAAACGCTAAAGACCGGGATCTCCTCTTGAGTATAACAATAAACTAATCACGTAGCCTTTGTTAGAAATAACAAAAGCGGTTAAGATTTGTAGAAGGAATATATGATTGAGCATATTCGCATTTCATGAGTATTCTCTGGGTATGCAACATGAATATATAATTGGGAGATTCTAACCAACTAAGCAAGTACGGTGAGGCCAGAGTATTACGACACAGAGTTCGATCCCGTTTTTCCTGATCGTTAACATCGATCTCTCCTACTCGACCCTAATGAATGATGATAGAAAATGAGAGTCAGCCCTGATGGTTATCCAATTTTGTCAATTAGACCTTAACCGTTGAAATTAAAAATAAAAAAAAAATTACAAAAAAAAAAAGAAAAAAGAAACCTTTATGTATATTCTTATCAATCATACAAACTTTTTTCATAATATTTTGACCTTAATCATTGAAATTAAAAAAAAAAAGAATAACACATGTATGTATATTCTTAGACTATGTGTAACAGGTTTTATGAGGGGTTCATAGAGCTCCATCACACCCCAAACACATTATACTATCACATTTTGCGCCCCCAATCCCTCTGTAGGCGCTATATATCTCAGGCCTCTCTTCCCTACTCTCTGTTCCCTACTCTCTGTTTCCCTGATTGGTCCATCATTCTTTCCTCTTTTTTGAATGGCTACTTTTTCTTCAATCTTTTAAATAAAAAGATTTATATTATAAAGTCACTCCATTACACCGCTTAAACCATAAAACCATTTGTCACGTTATTTGTCACGTGATAGAAAATATCCAAAGACAAGACTTAATGGGACTTTATGGTTACATAGCCTTATCAATCATACATTTTGATGAGTCTATTCTTAGCAAATACAAAGTTTGGTAAGAAAACTGATGTGACGTTAAAATTATATTCAGACAATTTTAAGATATTGGCTCTTACTCCCCACCCACCCCACACACTTTTCTTTCCTACAAATTTGTGGTTTATGTATGATGGAACTACTTGAAACTTTATTAAAATTGGTTTAAAATATTGTTGTATATAACGACGTTTAAACTAATCACATTACCAACATCTATATTAAATTATTTCATTACTTTAAAATATTTAAAATATCTATAAAAGAAGCTATAGGGTACCAATAGTCTACACCATAATTAAATAGTAATTTTATAGTGTACTAGTTTTAAAACCCGTGTTACACGAGTTTGAAAAATAAAAATAATATACCTAATATAATTATTGTAATTTTAAGTATATATTCGTAACATAAACGGATAAAACCATTATAGTTAGCTCATATGGATAGGTATGAATCCTTTCACCTACGACTATATGTATCTTCCCAGTTCATAAGCATAGGTTATATAAGCATTAGCCAAGAATCCAGTAACGTTTCAAAGTCAATTGCAAATTTACCCTATAGGCCATCCCACAATCATCAACAGTTAAACACATAGCATGAGGGAATAAAATCACACAAATATTAATAAAGGTCATGCAAAAATTGTTTGTATAATACTCAAATCCAAACACCAACCAAGTCATCCTAAAACATAATAAAACAACACAAATTCCATAACATGGTTTGGTGGTTCCTGCGAGAAATGAACCAATAGATGGAACCACAACTACATCTTGTTTAATGGGTGCACCACCAGATTGAGCACTGTGGAAAGGTTGACTCACATATATGGGAATTGCTTGCTTAGCATTATAGCCCTAAAATAGTCAAATAAAAGGTAATCAAAGCACACAATCACCTACTCACATATATGGGAAGTGCTTGTTTAGAACTCTACAATATGTCTCATTATCTTGCACTAATTATTTGGTAATTTTTAATACAATTTCAAGAAAATCTTTGAAAACACAAATGTTCAAAAGTATTTGATGACTCGTAAGACGATTTCAAGAAAATATTTGAATGAGCAAATGGTGATAGCCAATGTGGGAGTAGCCCACTTGGTAGAGGCTTTGTCCTCTTAGGTGGAGGTCCTGGGTTCAAACCCAGGCAATGGTGTAATTTGGTGTGTAAATATTACTTTGTTGTTCAAAAAAAAAAAAAAAAAAAAAAAGCAAATGGTGATAATTAAAAGCCTTAATAGAAGCAAGATAGCGTGATCATCAAATAAAGTAATGATTGCATAGAAAAACATGTTCAATCAAAAAAGTACCTCGAGCCTCTTGTCACTGTTATTTACCGTGAATGAATAAATCAAATAAATAGAAAAAGATGTTAAGGAGTACAACTTTCACTAAAAAATCACCTCTATAACTTTCACTCCGAAATCCATGACACAAATATGTCTTCTTCTCCATGAAGGACTTAATCAATTTGTATTTTCCACAAAAAATGCTCTTGTAAGTTAGTAGCAAAACATCAATCTAATCTTATGAACCAAAATATTAATACTAAAAATATATATTAATGTAGTATTGACACAGAACACCCATATGCTCACCTGCACATCTGTAAGAATAAAAAAGGTATCCCCCACACTAGTTGTATGAAATTTTTTTTTGCAATAAATATATCAAAATAACTCAGTGGCAGTCATATCACAGGTAGCATGGCAAGTATTCGTCATCCTGCCTTCTGCATATGGTACCAAGTAAAAACATTTATTCACAATTATTCATATAAATTATAAAAACCTCTTTGCCAATCGTTAGTTTCTCCTGATCACAAATTCAGAGAGATTACATACCAACTGTCATAGAATTGGCACGATTAATATGGGGTATACAAAGAGCTCCAGGTCTTTACGACTTTACCACTTTGTAGAATAGCTAATAGGTTTACCAAATAGGCATGAGGAATGGATATTCATAAGTTTACCAAAAGTTTGTTGCCATAATTAAAAAGAAAGGTGAGTAAAATTTACTTGTTCTGGATTAACCAATCTGAATTACCCGTTTCATGAATAAGTTATCGGTCACTTTTCCCCATTGTAGCATTGAGCACGGCCTCACAAAACAGCAAAATCTAACCACCCTTGTATTGATGCTTACTTCTAGTTGAACCTGTTGGGAACCCGGATGTCTAACGCAAATGACAATACCACCTATCTGCCTAATATCACTTCCTTTCGATTTTCACAACTATTATTCATCATGTTATTCAACAAATCAAAGATGTATTTACACAGTACTTACTTAATCAATCATGCAAAATCATAGTAATGATGAATCAGAAATATATCATTTCACGAGATAAGATTATTGACCATGTACCCAATCCATTTAGTTCGTTATCTATTATTAATCTACACAAATAGAGTAAATTAGTGATTTTGACTACCTGAGATAAGATTATTGGACCACTCTGATTCTCATATAATCCTTCTAATTTCATCAGACTCACTATTTGCCTTATGAATTTTTCCATGTGAAACTGAGAATCCAAAACTGATAATTTCTTACATGGTGTAACAAATCCAATTATTACAACTTCAAACAACTTAAGTACATCCAAACACTATTTCTTACTATCTATAATGTAATTTTGATTATCACATAATCATTTCAAATTAAATGATAAAATAATGACCATAAAATAGCCATGTAAAGTACCCTATAAGAAGTAACACTATCATAAAAGCTTGTGTAATCTTACCTGTAAATCGATTACCTAATACCTCAATTCATGTAAAAATTCAAAAAAGAATCGATAGAGATTCACACCTAACTGAAGTTTGATTCCATATTTAAGATTAGGATTTCTACATCTCTCGTTCGTTTTTTCATTCATATCGCACATCAACCAATTATGAAAAGATGAAAAAAAAACACTAGAAATCATGTTTCCAAAACATGAAATTGAATAAATTGGATTACAGATTGAAGAACTTAAAGGATGGTACACTTACCAGTAAGATATTTCATTAAAGATACACGCCAGTTCGTCGATTGTGGTCAGATTACTTAAACAGTTCGTCGATTAAGGTAAGATTTCGTGTGTCGATTGAGGTAAGATTTCGTGTGTCGGTTAAGAGGAATTTGACCCGGCGCTTACTTAAACAGTTCGTCGATTAAGGTAAGATTTCGTGTGTCGATTGAGACGATTTTGGGGGGACGGTTATTGAAATCCACACTAAACAGAAAGGGGAAGATTGATTTGGGCCAATTTTTTTAATCCCTCTTTGAACCAACTGCTTTGACCGGTTGAACCGGTGACCGGAACATAAGTCGGTCTG
Source organism: Deinandra increscens subsp. villosa (assembly GCA_039602395.1). Classification (NCBI taxonomy): domain Eukaryota; kingdom Viridiplantae; phylum Streptophyta; class Magnoliopsida; order Asterales; family Asteraceae; genus Deinandra; species Deinandra increscens. The sequence continues at coordinate 17,083,490 of JBCNJP010000019.1, read as the reverse complement.
TTGTGTCCAGTTTAGTCTAATTCCAAGATAATTTTGATCTAACGGGTTTAACCGGTCGAAACCTAAAACTGGACCGCTAATTGAACCGGTTTTTAAAACTTAAATAACGCACTTACGCTAAATGATGAAGACTTTGATGCATAAAACACTCCAATGTAATTTGTTTTGGATAAATATAGTTTGATTAAAACTTATATTGATTTTTTTAATAACTGTAGTTTGTTTAGGAGTTTATTGAATTTATTGAAGTATATATATATATTTTAATATTTGTCGTATTTGAAAGTTTATAAATTGTAAATTTACATATTTGAAAAGTCAATCCGGTTCAATCTTCTAGGTCAACCGGTTGAACCTCTTTTTGATACAAGTCCAGTTCAGTTTAAAATGCAAATTTATAACATTGATTTTGAGAGAGATGTGAGCCGAAATTTTAGATTTGTGGGGCACCAAAACTTGACACATGGCTTATGATATCAGAGCGTACACGTAATAATATATAGTCCAATACATACGCAAGGCTAATCCCCATGTGTACTCCAATAAGGGAGTTGTCATACTCTCGTCACGCCGACACAATGACATGTACATGATTACCTTCGTAAGTAGTCATAACTCAGGTATTAGAGTACAAGCAAGACGTAATATAAAGCAAGGTTCCAGAAAGCGCTAAGCGCTACCAGGTCGGTTGATTGGGGAGTTCCGAGTGCTCGGTCTAGGCAGGGAGTACTCGGTCATGGTATTTTATAAAGAAAATAAAAATATAGAAATTATATACATGTTCAAATACTAATTTCTATAACAAAATACGTGAATATTAATATATGTCAATAAATGTTCAACAATACATTAACATTAATATAAGTTTTGCATAGTGGCGGAACCAACTTTTTGTTTGATGAAGATCACGTTATAGTTTTGTACTTTTTACACTTAGAAATGTGTATCACTTATTTGTTTTTTACTGGTATGCATAACAAGAATTATAAGCATCGACGAAGAGAGGGAATGAGAGTGTCGCCGATCAAACTCGGATTTTGACTATCTATACCTAATGTTGACCGCCTACCACTGACGTTGACCGAGTGCGCTACCGTAGGTGGATTATAGCAAAAACGCCTCGACAACCCAATGAGTCTTCGACGAGTACTCGGTCACTTAGACCGATTATTACCACATTGATAAAAGAAGTATAGGAAAAAATACATAATGCGCTATGAACATATATTTAATCAAGAAACATATGATAACTATGTCAAAGCAATAAGTTGTGTCGCTTGCAAAGTATATATAACTGAAGTCCAAAATCAAGGCTTCTAAAAGTGATGTACAAATCAGGATATTGAAAATTTGAAATATGAGGTGATTAGTATTAAACAGAAGACAAAGCCCAAAGGGCCCAATACAACCCTACCTAACCCATACTCAGCATGGGCCTATATAATAAAACAGGGGTCTGATCAGTTTTCGTTGGATGAAAGTGGGCCAAAGGAAAGAGGGGTTTTGGTTCGGTCAGACTTGAAGTCCTAACACCCACAACAAACCCAACTCATAGGAATGCCTTGGGCTTCAGGGCTTCAGGGCTTCAGGCAACCCAAGTTTTAACTCTTGACTTTCTGGTATTATCTTGGAATTGGAATTTTCCTAAAACACTAGTTTTTAATGCATAATGTACAATGTCTTTTAAGCATGATTTGGGAATATATACAATTTCTCAAGTTTAAAGGGAGAGATATGCATATGCTCCTAACTTTATTTAATAATGAGATATTGAAACTTAATAATGAGATATTTAATAATTAGGGCTGACAAATATTATTTAGAGAGCCATAAAGAAATGGAGGAACAGAGGAATCGCTTCAAACGAACTCTAATTGAAATGATTTTAACAAGTATTAGAACCGACTCGTCAAATAATAAAAATAGTGTTTGAAGTGCTTATTTGTTTGAAACTGTTATAAGAAGTTTATACATGCTCAAAAGTTTGAAATTATAATTATTTAAAATATAAAAAGGAATAAGCAAATACATAACTAAAAATGTTTATCGGGGTAACTTTTTGTCTGTTTCCTTCTGTTTTCCATATGAACTTTTCTAAAATCAGTTTTTATTATTTGAACTATTCCTTATTTGGCTGTTAAATCATAAATGATCAATCAAATGACCGCTTTCAAAACTTCAAATCCCAAAAACACCCTTTGGTCCAAAATTCAAATAATATTGAAGCATATAATTTTTTTGGTAACAAAATTCAAAATGTATATAGTCATGACAACGACGACTTTTGTTGGTGCGTATCTACAACGTACCCATTTAGCCCGTCACTTAATTGATGTCTTGACCTACTTCTAAATGTGTTAATTAACCTTGTAGGTTATAAGACAATAGGTTAAACAAGTTTTTGAATCGATGTGATTCTATAGCATTAAAAAGGTTTGCAGGTTGACATACTAAACATGTTACATTGAAAACAACTCATTAAATGACGGATCCAGACTTTTTAGTAAAAGTCGACAAAAACTAGGTCGGCTCAAATTTAATTAAGTCAAAATGCTTGGCTAAAACAAGCCCGGTTAAAATGGGTTATAGAAAAATAATACACTCTTATGATTTTGTAAATTAATTTAGTCATACTTATTTACTTAACGATACGATAAAGAAAATTCTACTACTAGCCCAAATCCCCCCACCCCACTAAAGGACAAAATATCCGCCCTTACTCACTTGATTAAACATGTTAATCCATACATATATATTATTAAACGGGTTAGATATCCTAGATTTTTTTGAACGTTAATTTGGCTCAGCCGAGTATCGGGACTGATTACCATGGATCTACCCATTATCCCGGGTCCGAACCTCATTGTGAGGGAACCCGAGATCGCCCACATTTGCACCATCGGACAAGAACTGGACAAGCCCGTAATCCTTCATTGCCCACCAATATCTCACAAAGTGGTGAGTTGAATTAGAACATGTGTCTATTCAACCACAAACTTAGAATTTTAACAACTACATCAACTTATATATATAGAGAAATTATCACTCTTAATTGCAACCCTTAACCATTTAACAAACACTTAATTACTTGATTATGTTCTTTAATACATAACTTTCATTAGTAACAGTATTCAAAATTTAATAATTGTGATAGATTAACAATTCATAGGGGTTATAAATGAAGGTAAGAGAGTTATGGCGAATATTGATTGGTTCAAGAAAACCTCCCCCGTTGAAAGACAAAAGGCAACCACACCAATCCACATCACACAAATTATTTCGGTATTTCCCATCCTTATTATTGTTAGCTTTAAAGCACATGTCACACCGTGGGCCTCAAGTTCACTAAATTTTTCAGCAAGTATACCAAGGGCATTTGTCCTAATGGAATGGGATAAAGATTAGAGCTTGAAAACCTTAAGGTTTCAAATTCAAACCTGACTTAAGGAGGTTTTTTTTAAGTGGTGTGTTTCCTCCTTGATGGTGTTTCTGGGTGAGCCAGGCCTAAAGTGTCAAAATCAGTATGGACGGTTACAATCCCATCTCAAAAAGGCTCACTCGGGTATTGGAGATTTGGAAAGTAGTTTCCAAACGCCATTAAAAAAATATATCAAGTAATGTTCATGATATGTAAATAAATTAATAAGAATATGATTCCATAACTCAATGTTATTTTATAAAAATAATGAGAGTTTAAACTAAATTATTATGAATATAAATTATATTGATAGAATAAAATTTGTTCTTAGAAGATGCGTAGACTTGATCTTTTAGTTTTTTAATTTTATTTTTTATTGTGTCCATCATATAGATTAAACTCTCACTATTTAAAAAGAAAATTTTTTATCAAACATCAAGATATGGCTAGACCAAAGAAACTTAACCAACACCACAAAAATATCAAAGTAGTATATTGTGCTATAAGAACTTTTTTTGGGTATACTAGGACATTTAAACTGATTCAAGTCATTTAAACTAAAAAAGACATAAGTACGTACATTTTTCTTTAGTACTAATCTCCTACTATGTATGAACTAAACTAATATGCAATTGGCTGTAAAAAAACGTTAAAGTGTTTATAGATATAAGATAGCAACCTAGCACGAGTTTGGAGCCAACGTGATGTAGGGAGTGACGGAACTCAACAAGATATGCGATCCAATGGAGGTGTTACGCCCAATGTTTTAAAAACCGGTTTTTTAGTTGAACCGGAAAACCTTCCGGGACTGGTTCGACCGGTCGGACCGGTTAGACCGGCTGGTTGAACCGGTTATGGAATTTATATATATTTTTTTATAAAAATAACAAAAGTAGTTAAAATACAAATATAATTCACTCAAAAATGATATCAAATATGTATTTCATAAGAAAATATAAGTTTTAAACTTTAAAGAATAATAAAAAATAAAAAAAATAAAAAAAATTTAAAAAAAAATAAAAAAAATCAGAAACCGGTTGAACCGGAAAACCGGCCGGTCTAACCCGGTCCGGTTATTGCCAAAAAACCGGCCTTTAAAAAACCGGCTAGAGGACCGGTCACCGGTCGAACCGGTCGAACCGGCCGGTTTGAACCGGTTTTTAAAACACTGGTTACGCCTTTACCCTTGAAAATGTCATTCAATTTTTTTATAAATAAAAGATGTTTTATATTCTTTTAATAACTTTTAAAATCTTAAAAAAACATATGAATTTATGATTTTTTAACGGGCTAAATTTGAGTCAAGATCCTATATGAAAATTGTATCGTATCATTGTGTCTTTCCGCTTATAAGGACTCGAACTCACATTAACACCATTAGAGGAATCCCCAACAGATGACCTCCTATTGATGGTGGTCTCCAAAGACGAACCCACAACATGACAACGGTACTATTTATATATAAAAAGTAAATTTCAGAAAATATTCGGCTTGATTATAAAAATAGGAAAACCCAAAAACAATGGACCGCTCTTCGAGAGACTTGAGTCCTTACCAAGTACCGAAAGCTGTTATTTTTCCTTAATATTTATATCTAAATTTAACTAGCCATATATATATAGGTGTTTAACAAGAACTTTGTTTTAAATGTTGAGGGTAAGTCTAGAGCCAAAGAGGTGTAAAATTACACAAGGTTTATGGGCATCTAAATATTTCGATTTTTCTATATATAAATAAAAGAGTATATTACTATTTTCGTTTTTGTGATTTGCTTAAAATTGTCAATTCAGTCTAATAGTTTAAAAATTATCAATTTCGTCCCTGTGGTTTGAAAAAATTACCAATTCAGTCCAAAATATTATAAAAAATTGACAATTTCGATTCTGTGGTTTTACAAAAAATGCCAATCCAGTTCAAAAAAATTGATGGTTTTAGACTGAATTGGCAATTTTTGCAAACCATAGGGACGAAATTGGCAATTTTTAAACTATTGGACTGAATTGGCAATTTTGAGCAAACCACAGGGACGAAAATAGCTATTTACTCTAAATAAAATTTCGTAAAATTAACAATCATGATTTGTAGCGTAATTGGTTGGGCTAAAGGTTATAGGCAGTAGACCCAAGTTGAACCACAAGCTTTACGTTTATTTTTTAGTAGCACAAATTGTGTTTCTTTTGTTTAATACAAAAACATAATACAAAAGAAGGGATTAAAAAATCAAAAACAACAAAGATCAAACTGGGTACCCAAAGGTTTAAAGTCACACCAAGAACCAATTATACTATAGGAAGCATACGCTACTAAAATTCACTCCTAATTTTAGGCAGGGAAGGAATTAAATAAAATTTTAACTGATAATAAAAGGAATAAGTGATTTGGAAATGACGTGGAATAAAGAATAAAAATAAAATAACAAAAATACATGTCAGCATGCCACATCAGTGTCTATCTAACGGTGTTAATAAAGTTAACATCGTGTCCACTGAAGAAAAAAAATGGATGAAAGTTGGGACTTTTGGAAAGGATTTTAAAATGTGGGATTATTGCTGGCTAATAGGTAAAACTTGGGATTATTTAAATCCAATTTTCCTATATAATTTAATAATTACACTTAAAAGTCAAATTCACTAGATTTTCATGAACCCTGATGAATCCTTACTAGATCCGGCCCTGTTTCTTAGGTCTCCACACCAAGAAAACCTGCGTAATGAATGCTTTACGAGAATTGCTAACATCCACTAACAACTATCATGTCTCTCACGTTTAGCTTTTAACATTTATACCGTTTTTCTTATGTTTTAAAACGACTTATATGATTTCTTTAATTCTTCTCTTAAATTTATACATATTTATCTAAAGGATAAGATTTACCCCATCGTCCATTTTAGAATACATACCATTATATATAACACATTATCACCGGCTATGCTATATATATAATATGTAATTGTCAATTACTATTATATGTTGGTCCACATAACGTACGTATACACAATTTTCTACATTGTTGAATATTAAATATTTAAATATAGTCATTTACTTTTTTTTATTGCTTAATTTCCGTAATTTTGGCTTGAAAATGTCAGCCTTCGTTGTAAATGTCAATCGCTATGCTTGGTCCATATAACGTCTAGGCATTTTTTCAACTAAATGAATGGCATTCAACTTATTTTGAAATAATGTCTCATATCAATAAACGAGTCGTTGAATTTTCATATCTCTCTTTGTTATGGAACTTGATTTGATAGCATGCTCGTTGGAACCTTTTCAGTGTATTAATTAGCATGGCTCATAAGTTGGTGACTAGATTTGTGTGTAACGAGTGTTTTTAGTATGTTTTTAGTATTAGTCTTATGTTATTGGTGGCTAGATCTGGTTGGTTAGAAAGTTGATTATTGAGGCTATCGTTATGACGAGTTAGTGAGTTCTTTGGAGGTATCATAATGATTTGCTTTAACTCGTCTACGAAGAATCAAGGTCCTATTTTTTATGATATAGTCGAATAGTCGATTACTCATTTTTATCGTTTGATAGTAGGTATAAACTGTAAACAGAATAGGATTAGTTTTGTGGAGTGGTTAAAGAACCTTTTTGTCATTGTAATTGTTTGGTGTTTTCTAGTTTAGTTTGTTGCTACTAAGGTTTTTATTTTTAGGGTTATTGGCTTCAAATAATCTTAACTATCACTTTTTGGTCAATAACACTCTCAACTAACGAATTTCCATATGGCACTCCTAACTATCAACATATTTTCTTCCACCACTCCCTTCGTTAATTTTCTTTAACCCCGTTAGTCATCTGCCTACGTGGCTATAAGACACGTAGACAACCACATAATTATTTTATGCCATGTAGGACATCCACGTAGGCAGATGACTAACGAAGTTAAAGAAAATTAACGGAGGGAGTGGTGGAGGAAAATATGTTGATAGTTGAGGAAGCTAGAGGGAAATTCATTAGTTGAGAGTGTTATTGGCCAAAAAGTGATAGTTAGGATTATTTGAAGCCAATAACCCTTATTTTTATAATATCAGCCGTTTTAAAAAAAACAACGAAAAAAATATTGTTAAGTCATGTTTGATTGTTATTGACAATCATGATCGAGGAACCTGTAATAACTACCAACACCTTCGTAACAATGAATCCAAAGTCTATGGTATGATAATTATTGATCCATGTTATCTTTACGTAATGGTTAGTGGTAGAGAAACAAATACAGTAACAGATGATCGACGCTTTCTCCATCTAGTTTAAATTGTAATTGTTATAGGGATTAGGGATACACCAACACAAAAAATTGATACACAAACATTCCCTAAATGATTGTCTGGGCGATACGACCCGATAGAATATCAATTGACGTAAAACACTGTAGCCAGTTAAGTCATCGATCTTTTTTAATGGGTCGTATTGACCTATACGACCCAAACCAGGGGTCGTAGCGACCCATACGATCATGTATATTAGATTCTCACTAAAAAGAAGTATATATTAGATTCACATGACACCTTGGGTACCGCCCTATGTTGTTAACAATCTTGGATAGAGCATCATATGTAACACATATACACATGTATATATAGTAGGTATTTTAAATCAAAATCATTTTGATAACTAAAAGTAATATAATTATGAGATCCCCTATGTAAGTCTACTCCAATGAATCGTGACCGTTCCTTTTTTTATCCTTTCCATAATCGTTACATAACACCAGTTTGGTTTTACTCCTCACTAGATTTACTAGTCGCAAGTCACCGTGTGGATAATATAGATGTAAAAAACAATTTTTATTGTTAAATCGTAATGTAAAAAGGTGAAAATACAAAAAAAAAAACTATGCAACGTTATTAAAATTTAAAGTCAAACGTTACAGGTATTAAACCTACGACCTAAAGGTTATGCATGACTTGATATAAATGTCGTAATAGTTAAATGAAACACTAAACAAAATTATTTACTTAAAAATAACAATTATCTAAAACCAAAGGAACACTTAAATAAGTGATTTATAAAAAAATGGCAAGTCAAAGGATCCGATGAAACTCGTTACTATCTCTAACCAGTTGACTTTGTATCTAGATAAATTATTTAGTGATTGTATAAAACATTTTATCCGTACTACGAACGTTATAAGCGTGAAGCTACTATCTCTAACTAACTTGAATTTAATAGATATATCTTTTGGTGATAGAAGTCAACCAGATTTTGTAACCCACACGTACACTATATTTGATTTGTATAAGATTACATAAAGGAGACAGAAATAAAAAATGTGTAACAATTAAAACGTTTCAAACAAAAAAATTAATAATAACGCGGGTACCAGATTTTTCCCCTACTGGTTCATGATAAGTATGAATGAATTATCAAATATATATTTTTAATATACAGCCCGTGTAATATATACAAGATTTATCTAGTTCCTAAAAATAGAGTGTATTAATAAGACTCACATTTGGAAAATAATTTTCATAAGGTTATTAAGTTTGTTTCATTCACACAATACTACACAAATAGTTTAATTAATACAGCCAATAACACCCACACGCTTAACCAAAACACTGGATACAAGCGTACTATTATATGTTTGAGTTTTTTCGATAGATGTTTTAGGTTAATTTCGATATTTCACTCATTATGTGCTTAAGGCTCTCAACGTTAACTGTGTTTTAATTGATTAAATATAGAAATATCGTTCAAAAAATATACAAAATTTATATTATTGAATTGTTCGAATTACAATACAGAGATGAACATAAATGAAACTATAAATAGATTATAAAATGTAAAAATAAATAAATAAATAAACCGGATTTGGCCAAGGATTTTTGTTGAAATTAACAAAGGTCTATTAAAACATATTTCGGGATACCCAGATAAACTCGTTTTCCAGGATACAACAACCTAAGCAGATTATGTTGTTGGAATTAACCAAACACCTAGAAAATTAATTGAAAAAAAAGCGTGCAAGGTAGAAAAGCAGGGAATTCTTCATTGTGTGATTTCCGAAACATGAACCGATTCGAATGATTAAACTGGGGTACCTATGCTCTTCTATACGTTCTATGTACAGGGGGTGGATCCACGGAAAAAATTCAGGGGTAGCGTTAAAAAAAAAAATTGCTGGGACTAACGGGGGTTCGGGGGCAACGTCCCCGGATAAAAATTTAGGTAATTAACGGGCTTTTGATCGTATTTTCAAGTCGGGATCTAACTAAAAACCATAAAATTTATTCAAGGGGTAGCGGAAAATTCGTTTCAAGGGGTAGCGAAATACCGAAAACCAAAAAAATTACACATCACAGTAAAGTTTAGGGGTAGCGGGCGCTACCCCTGCCCTTCAAGTAGGCCTGCCCCCTGTCTATGTATATTGAAGTATGTATAAGTGCAAAGTGCGTTATTAAAAAAGTCACATTATGTCCATCGCCCTAGAGCCTCGTCCCAGTCTCGTGCCTATGTAGGGTGAGAACTCGATCTGCACCTTGCCAACTACCAATAGGTGTGTCTTGTGTTGGAATTATAAGTGTGATTGTCTTATAATATGCAAGTTGGCATGTTTAGGCTATCCCACATTGGTGGAAAGAAGAACTTTGAGTTGGTTAATAAGCCGTAGTTTTCTATGAAATTCAAAAGTTGTGGGGGTTTAAGGAAATGACTAAGCCCAAACGCGCGCCGAGGCGAGACGCGAGTTCCGCGAATGGGCGCGTTTGAGGCGCAATTTGCACTTTGCACTTCGCGTTGGGAGCTGAGGAGCTTTTATTTTTGGCTAGGATGGTCCAGTAGGTTCGGTTTTTTGGCTAACAGAAAACTGAAAAATCCGAAACTTGGGGAAGAGGGGATAATCCACGTTTGCATTATCTGCGAGTTGGTTACTTGCAAATTTTTCTCACTTTCGGGTGCCATTCGAATCTATAAAAGGAGGCCTCTGCAACCAGATTTAACCACCCCAAATTCGCAGCTCTCCTTCTTCCTCTATCGAAGTTCTGTTTCTGCTCACAGCTTTCTGTTATAATTTGCTTTCATTGCTGTTGAAAGTCAGATTAGTTTCTGCATTAAATCCTGGGAATTTACGAGAGTCCAACAACATTGAAGGCCGTAAAATCCTTAAGGAAAGGAGCTAATCCGTGCAGCAATACTCTCATTCATTCAGCGACTTTCAGGTTGGTTTTTATATTCCAGAATTGTTCTTAAATTCGTTCGATAACGGAACACTCCCATTCTACCTTTCTTATATCAGTATTGATCGAGCAAGACCAAAATTGATTTGACGAACAACTCGGTAAATAATAAATAATCAAATCATGTTTAATTGTTTTGATTGAAACAATTTTCAACATCTTGTTATATGAGAATAGATTCCTATAGAAACTCATACTTATAAACCAATTCAAGGTTTGTCATTCAATTCTACGAACGTGGGAAACGCACAATCACACTTTTATAATGTTCAAATTTCAACCACACAATTTAGAAGATTGATATCTCGTTTATCTTAGGTTCGATTTGAATATGATTTGGTTTGTTGTGATCCTCTCACATAATAAAACACAAACGAACTATATAATAGTTATAGTAATAACAAATACATATAACAATTATTTGTGTTCAAAGTAAATGAAAAAAAAACTTTTTTTATACTGATTTTCAATATTAAATTGGTTAGTGTAGTGTTAATAGGAATGTAGGATATCATAATAATAAGTTGGTACATATTTTGCCTAAACCCAAAACAAATGAATATTTTATATTGTTATCGGGACTATTTTTGTTCATATGAGCCTCCACCGCAAGAACCTGCAACAAGGAAGGTGGTGGGTGACTGCTCAATTTTAGTGGTAAAAAAGCCTTGTTTATTTTATTCCTTAAGATATCATATTTAATTACAAGAAAATTGTTACGCTCCTTTCGTAGTTATATTATATTTAATTTAACTTGCTTATTCACTGTAAAAGTGGCGTGATGGCATGCGGTAGCGGAGCTTGAATATATACAGGGATGATCGAAAGTTAATACGTATAAAATTACATTTCTGAGCGAAAAATAAAAAGGATTGACTTAGTATTTATAAAAATTTTGAACCAAATACGCGTAAATATACTCTTCAGAGCGCCCCGGGGGGGGGGGGGGGGAACTGGTCTTCGGGTGGTGCAAAACCTCTCCGTCTATTTTGCTTTCGGTCAAAGACATCCTTTAAGTGCATAAAAATTGTGGTGTTTCAGGGGTCTCAAGAATACTCCCCACGGGATTTTCTTTAACCACTTTGTGGTGTGTCTGGAAATCTCGCAATGATCTTGTTTTCAAATTACGGTCTTCTTGGGCGCATCAAATCTTTGGGGAAATTAAAACTCTTTGTTACCTTCGGTTTAAACATAGAGAGAATAGTGGAGGTATAGAATGGGAGAAGTGGTGTAAATTTTCTATTTAATTTTTTTGTTCTCTCTTGTTGACGTGTTATCCCTCCAGCCTCTTCTTAGAGCATACAGTATGCTCGGCGCCAAGCGGCGCTAAACTCTATCACGCCACTTTTGGTGCCGCCGAAACCACCCCTTTCTCCCGCCATCCTCCGCCAACTTGTTGTGCCAAATTCACGGCGCCAAATTCTTGACGCCGCCAAACACACACAATCACACCCACATCCAATAGCTTTAAAAAAACCACCAATTCACATCTTGATTCTTGACACCTCACCACATCACACCATATCACATCACATGGAGTATACCCCATCTATGTTAAGTAGTGTTAAGAATACAGTCAGCGCCTACGTGGCGCGTGTTAACATTTAACTTGGCATGAGTATACCTCATGCCCTTAGTTGTTTAATATATTTGGCTTTTTAAAAAATTATATATTTATTTAAATAAAGAGGAATTGACATATTTGGATATGAAAATCATCACTTTTTCCGCAGACTCCAATACTTGGATCCATTATTCGTGCTGATTCCCCGGGTCGTTCAACTTGAATCTAAAGCTCAATAAAAAGAAGAAAAAAAACAACTTTATAGAACAGTAATATTACGGCTTTCATTAAACTCATTCTAACTTTTTAAAAGATTTTTTTTTTAACTAACATTGATGAGATATTTTAATCTTATATATAACTTTTATGAATTTTAAAATTTTATAAAATTAAGTTAGGCAAATAAAAATATATGAAACTTGGTTACTATTGATAACTTTTTTAAAATTAACTTGACATATGAGATAATTGTAATACAATAAAAATTATTAAATAATAATCAAGTTTAATAATTATTCAATTTAAAAAGTTAATCATCAAATATGAACCAACATTCATATATGTGTTTTATTTACCTAAGTTAATTTTATAAAATTTTAAAATTTATAGAAAATTATATAAGATTATAACACCTAAAGAAAGTTTCCTTCATGTAGTTTGACGAAAGTATAGATTTTAGTTTCTCACTCACTGTTTTTTATTTCTCAGTATTTTCACTTCATTATACTAACATCTATTTTTCTATTAACTATTATAAATTAAGTTATAAATTAATCAAAATATCAACATACATTCTATATTTTTAAGGGTTAAATTACACACCATTATTCACCATTCCTAAGTATTGAACTTCAATCTCAATCAAAGAAGACGTTACCTCCTATTATTAGTAGGGATGCACACGGGGACGGGTAATAGCGGGGACAATAATACCCGTACCCGCACCCGAATTAAATCTACATACCCATCCCCGCCTAATACCCAACGGGTACGGCTAAAAGAAAACCCACCGGGTACGGGGAACCCGATGGGTACCCATTTAAGTAAAAAAAAAATCCAAAAAAAATACAATCATAATAACTAAAACATTCAAGTTTAATAATTCAATCCCATAATAATAATAATAGCAAAAAAAAAAAAACCAATCACTAATTCACCACGTTCTCAAGTTCGATAAGAAAAAGGAAATAAAAACAACATTTCTTTATAAACTAAACATCAAAATCAACGAAGCTCGGACCAGCTTCATCGTCTTTTACAACTTCAAACTTTGCAATAAATTTTTCTTTATTTGAATGTAGGTAGTGGAAGATTGAGAATGACAAATGAATTTGTATAGTTTAGCTCTTGCCTTTTACTCCTTAGACGTGTGGTTTGAGAAAAGATCGAAGGCCGAGGCGAAGATGAACTGACATTTGGCTCATTTACTAATGTTTATTATTATTTCAACTTTCAATATTGCTTTTAGATTTTGATTCCCGACTCCTCGGTTACGTTAAATGTAAGGAATTTTATTTATTTTCTATTAAGAGACATGTATAATTGTATAATAATGACACACACACACACACACACACACACACACACACACACATATATATATATATATATTCGGGTTTTAAACGGGGCGGGGAGTGTCATACCCGTACCCGACCCATCCCCGCTTCGGGTTTGAAATATAACACCCGTCCCCGCCCCATTACCCGTTAATACGGATAATACCCGCCCCACTCGGGTCGGGTACTCGTGGGTATCCGCTTTCGTGGGTAAAATGTGCATCACTAATTATTAGACTACAATCTAACTGGCATATACATTTTATTGAAAACTAGCATTTTGTTGAGAACTTTAAGGTCGCTCATTTATGGTTCTCTAGTTCTTTACTATATTTGGTCCTTAATTGAACCGCTCACTACTATTTGTTATTTGAAAAGATAGAAAGTAAAGTAAATTGACAAAAGCAAACCCCATCTTACCACCAACGACCCACACCTATCTCATTGATTCGAACCAACTAGCATTTGTCGTGGTGATATTGGTGATGATGAAAAATTAGTTGACTGAGATGTCACTAGTTCGATCCTCGAGCTCATATGTTTTGCCACCCCGCTCTAAATAATATCTTCGCTTATAAGTGACACCTCGTAGTTCAAATGAGGAGTCGGGCTCACGTCCCTCTATGATATCATCCAAAATGGGTGATCGAGCCAAAACATTGATGTCGTTGCATGTTGGACTCTGCGACACCAAAATATTGATGCCAAGTCCACATGTCATACGAAGCAACGACTTCGAGCATTATGGTAGGATGTGTGTGATCGCCACACACATAAATTGTGCTCCCCAAGCAGTGGGACAGTTTTTTCACTCCCAATGTGTGTAATCAATGCTACTAAGCATTTCATGAAAACCCCATTTGTTTTGATGCTACTCGTAAAGTTGTCTAAAATCGCTTCGGGTATGTCTTCGAAAATATTTATTTTTCACAATTTGTAGACACCTAATATTAATATGCAATAAGAATCAAAACTAGTAACTAAATTCATTTATCATAAAAATGCATATTAAATAATACCTTTACAAAACTTCTGCAAACACGACACCATCATCTGGTCGGACATCCTCAAATACTCATCAAAGCAATCGGCCGTAATACCGTACGCCATCATACGAAAAGCCGACGTGCACTTTTGTAAAGGATTAAAGTCAATTCTACCTCTCGCGCCAGTCCATTGTGTGACCCCATCATCTGGTCGGACATCCTCAAATACTCATCAAATTAAGCAATCGGTCGTAATATCGTACGTCATCATAACGATAGGCCGACATGCACTTTTGTAAAGGAGTAAAATCAATTCTACCTCTCGCGCCAGTCCTTTGTGTGAATCAAAGTACCTCTCTCTCTAAATCATTCACAATTCGTAAAGATAAATCCTGACACATACAAAAACGTTGGTGAAAAGCATCTGCGGGGTAGATGCATACTTCATTTTAAAATAATCTCTAAGAAGACTGGTGACCCGCTTCGCGGTGACTACTGAGATGAGCTCTTCGGGTTAATACTCAGTTCGTTAGTGTGTTAAGCCGACGTTGATGATGATGAACCATCATTTAAAACAAACATGGTGGCGACCTTGTCGGATGAATCGTTAGATGTTGAATTGTTGGATGAATCCATAACTTTTGTGAAGAAATGAGAAGAAAAGGGGAATGGATGAAATAGGTTATATATATTTTGAAAAATGGTAAAAAAAAGTTTTTTTTTAATTAAATTCTAACGGTCACAAATATGATTGTTCAACGGTCATCAACCAAGCCAAAAAGCCATGAGATTGTCCACGACCTCTAACCACGCCAACCCAAAATGCCGGTGGAGACAATGTTCCACGCCGTGGAACCCGCGTGGTGGACCTCCACGCCACCCAAAACGCTTGTATACCAATTGCTCTTATTTTGTACTTTTTGTGAGTGGAAGAAAAAGAAAGAATAATAAAGACTCGAATAAAGAAATATTACTTAATTGAATAGAAATAAATTTGTAGAATGGGATCTGGGAGATTTTAGAAAATGATACATAAATTTAGAAATTAGTGTTTTCTAGTTAAATGATAGAGACAAATTAGTGTTTTCTAGTTAAATGATAGAGAAAGGGATGGAGAATGGGCTCTCAATGCTCTTAAAATGTCACTCTATCTCATTCCTCATCCCCATATATTTGAGAAAAATCAAACTCACTCCCATATTTGATGTATATTGTTCAATTCTTTAGTTTATATCATTTGTATGTGAATGTGAGTGGTAGAGAAAGAGAAAAGTAATTAAATATGGAATAAAGAAAAATGGTATTTAATTGAATATGGATAAATATAGAGAATGAAATGAGGGGGATTTTATAAAATGATATATAAATTTAGAAAGTATGTTTTTTAGTTAAATTATAAAGATGGGAATGGAGAACATGTTGAATGCTTAGAGCATTCATTTACACCTCATCCCTATATTTTAAGAGAAAACACTAAAGAACCCTTAAAAGTCACTCCATCTAGTTCCACATCCCCATGTATTTGTGGAAATCAAACTCACCCCCTATATTTGTTTTGATGTATATTATTCATCACCATATCTATTAGTTTATATTATTTGATGGTAATTGTGAGTTGTAGAGAGAAAAGATAATAGAATATGTAATAAAGAAGTATTATTTAATTGAATAAAGATAAATATGGGGATTGAGGCGTATGAGATTTAAAAAATGATTATATAAATTATAAAATGTTTTTAAATTGTAATTCAAAATGTTTTAAAATTGCTTTTAGCTCCAACGGAATGCATGCATCCTAGTCGTGCCCCGTACCTTAACGACCTGAGAAAAACATGTTAAAGTGTGGAGTTCAAAGGTTTACATAAAATAAATGTTCAAATGTTAGTAGAAATGTAAAAAAAAAAAAGTTATCTCGATAGCTAGCTAAACTATGTTCAATGCCACTACGTGTTTCGCAACCGAAGCTGACTGTTCAGTGTTCGTTTGTCTTTCCACAACGTCTAAACATACGCTCATGAGAATGTTTAGGTCAATATTACACCCGTTCGACCTCTAGTCGAGTTTGCGCGACTAACACCCGGAGGGGGGGGGGGTGTCAAACCAATAGTACTACTCAAGATTACCTCACAATGCCATAATTAACGTCCGATATGTAAGATCTTTTAAATGTGATACGTGTGCACATAAATGGATAGTGATATAACAAAATTTACCAGATCTAATATTTGTAAGCATATTTTCTCCCCCAAAGGAGGTACTTAAAAAGCTGGACAATGAAGGTGCTCGACAAATCAAAAGTTATGAACTGAGTGGATTCTGAGAATCACCTAAGATGTATAAATGTGTGAGTGCATATGTTTAAGTAGGTCCAAAGGTCTGTTGCATCCAACAACTTCATAGTGTTTGTGTGAAAGACTATATTGCATGAACTCCTATGTTTGATCAATGACACTAAGTTGACCAAGTTTGACCCGACGACACGTTGGTTACTCATTTAACGAAGTGTTGTTCAATGACGGTTATTAGTTTAGGTTTTCCATCAGAAAATGTCCATAAATAGCAAGTGATAACTGTAGCATGTAGATTCATATTGCAAAAATCCTAGCATGCAACTAAGCTCACATTAACTCATTTGAAATCATGATATTGTCAAATGCATATATAGTATTCACATTAACACCACTGAAGTAAATAAAGTTACTATATTTGGCAGATTAAGAACAATTACTCAAACGAAGTACGAGATCATGAGTAATCAATCAAACAAACAATTGTTTACCATTCTATATGTTTAACTACAATTACCAAACACATTTCATGATTTAACAACAAGTTTTATCCAAAAAGTTTCTACTTTATAGTAAGGTATAAACAATCATGAAATTTACCCATTTTAAACGTGCAAATCATATCCCTATGATCATTATAACATGTAAGCATCATCATTGCATAATTAGAACTCATACATAAACACGTACGCAACAACTCAATTCCAAAAAGTTTCTTTTTAATGGTAAGTGGCGAAATTCATCATCAATCCATCGAATTTAACATTACATCATGTTGAAAATTGTTTCAATCAAAACAATAAACACGATTTGATTATTTATTATTTACCGAGTTGTTGGTCAAATCAGTTTTGATCCTACGCGATCTAACCGATGTAAGAAAGGTAGAATGAGAGTGTTCCGTTATCGAACAAATTAAAATAACAATACTGTAAATTGTAAAACCAACCTGAAAGTCGCTGAATGAATGAGAGATTTGCTGCACGGAATAGCTCCTGTCCTTAAGGATTTTACGTCCTTTATTGCTGTAAGGCTTCACGTAAATCCCAGGATTTAATGCAGAAATATTCTGAGTTCCAACAGCAATGAAACCAGAAAAACAACACAAAGCTGTGATTAGAAACTAGATTTCGAGAGAGATGAGGAAGCTACGAATTTTTGATGTGTTGATCTGGTTGCAGAGGGTCTAAATATATAGTTGCGAATATCAACCATATCGGAGAAAAATCTGCGAGTAACCAACTCGCAGATAATGGAAAACGTGGGTTTATCACGTTTATCTCCTCCCCAAGTTTCGGAGTTTCGGTTTTTTCTAGTTTCAGTTAGCCAAAAACAACCGAACCTGGACCCTCCTAGCCAAAAACAAAAGCTCCTCAGCTCACGAAGTATTAATGCAGAAATATTCTGAGTTCCAACAGCAATGAAACCAGAAAAACAACACAAAGCTGTGATTAGAAACTAGATTTCGAGAGAGATGAGGAAGCTACGAATTTTTGGTGTGTTGATCTGGTTGCAGAGGGTCTCAATATATAGTTGCGAATATCAACCATATCGGAGAAAAATAGAGTAACCAACTCGCAGATAATGGAAAACGTGGGTTTATCACGTTTATCTCCTCCCCAAGTTTCGGAGTTTCGGTTTTTTCTAGTTTCAGTTAGCCAAAAACAACCGAACCTAGACCCTCCTAGCCAAAAACAAAAGCTCCTCACAGCTCACGAAGTACAAAGTGCGCCTCAAACGCACCCATTCGCAAACTCGCGTCTCGCCTTGCCTTGACGCGTGTGTGGGCTTAGCCATTTCCTTAAACCCCCACAACTTTTGGAAGTTGATGGAAAACTAAGGCTTATAAACCCACTCATAGTTCTTACTTCTATCAATGTGGGATAGCCTATACATGCCAACTTGCATATTATAAGCTTACCCACTTATAATTTCCAACACATCATACATAGAATCATCTTAACCAATAACCAACAAAACTAATGGTTATGATTATGAAGTTATGATTAACTGATACCGACCAATCAGTTATGATTATGAATATGAAATTTTGATTAACCGATATAACTGAAACCGAATCCACGTTAATAAAGTTAATTCACATTTTCATAGGTGTGAAAATCTACTAAACTGTTCCTAACGTTTTCATACGGTCCATAATGGAGTGCAATAATTTTCCTAGTTGTGAAGAATGCGCTTTAAAGTTTAAAGTTTCATCTGTGAATCCCTGTATCCCACGGGCCACGTCTAATGGAAAAAAGAAGCAATGTAAGTAAATTTTCTTTCAAATAAGAAAGTGATAGAACAGGTCAACATTGACTTGAAGCATTAAAGAGTTCTGATTTTATGGCTTTCAAATAAAAGTCATTCCTCAATTATTTTGGTTAGCCAAGTAAATTTTTGTTACTATTATTTTTTGAACAGCTAATTATCTTCATAATATAATTATGTCCTTTAATTTTGGGATGATATTTATCTCCATGGAGAGTAAGGGGGGACGGTGTGGCCTTCGGCTCCTGAGGCTTCTCCAGCCTAATCGGTTTCCACTCCCTCTTCCTCGGCTTCCTCTCTATCGGGTTTCCAAATTAAAGTTTTTTGATTTGTTTGAGCAAAAGGAAACCGAAGGTTCTTTTCACACAATTTGAGTAAATTACCAAATGAAGCCTAAGGCTCCAATTCCAAACCACCCTCACCAAAAATGAAGCCTGAGGCTTCAATTCCTCTATACTCCTCTATCATGTGGCACTATCTTATTGGGAAAAAAAATTATAGCCTAGGCTTCTTTCTCCACCATAACGCCCCCTAACATAAATTATTCTTTCACAATATTTTAATGGTAATCAGAGCCTAGTTTTTTTTCCTCTAGTAACCCTAAACATCATTCATTCTTTCCTATCGTCACCGTACCACCACCATGGGTGATGATAAGAGCGACTCATGTGCCACAGCCAAACAAAGTTCCCTTCATCCCGTTTATTCGTAGGGGTGTAAATGAGTCGAGCCGCTTATGAGCTGCTCGAGATCGACTCGATAAAAAGCTCGAAACGAGCTGAGCCTTAACGAGCTTAAGCCAAGCTTTACATATCGAGCTCGAGCCGACTCGCGAGCTTTAACGAGCTTTTATTTATATAATATTTATTTAATTTTTTAAATTTATTTAAATAATAATAATTATTATATATAAAATTATGATAAAATAAGTAAATAATATGTAATATTTTCTATATAAAAAATATAATTCTAAATATATACAAATATAATTATAAGAATTTTATAAGAAAAATAATAAGTAATAATAAACGAGCCGAGTCCGAGCCGAGCTCGAGCTTAAATAGTTTTTCACGAGCCGGGATCGAGCTTCAGAAATAAAGCTCGAATCGACCCGAGCTCGAGCTCTGTTAAATTTAAACGAGCCGAGCTCGAGCCTAGACGAGCTCGAGCTCAGCTCGGCTCATTTACACCCATATTTATTCAGTTGCAAATATACAAAACATGATACATGTTCTATATGACACCAAAGTAACGTATTCTTCTTGGGTAAAGCTATTCAAACTACACTGTAAAAGTGACAAAGTTCTGTACTATCGATGGTACTACACCTCCGAAGGAATCCGACCCAACTATGAGTCTCGGGTCGAAAATGATGCAAAAGTGTCATTGTAGATCTATGGAACTATCTCCGGCAACCATCTTGTCTGTGTTCTTGACATTGTGGTTCCACTAGAAGAACAACCTGGAAAAATATCAACAACATTTTCTTGAACAACAAAGGAGCACGCTCAACCGCATTAGACCAGGAATTCACTAACCTTACCTTGCCATCATGTTCGTCTACGAACGGATATTTCCAACGATTGAAAGAACTGGATGAACTTCTCAACGATGTGGATTGCCTTGTTAGCGAGTCTCACCTCGTTCCCTAACTCGTAAGAGATCTACCATTAGAGTATGATGTTGTCGCATCTCTTATCAATCAAATTTCCACAAGTTAGGACTTGGCTCAAAGTATGGATCAATTGGAGATGCAACGCCTATCTGATCGACAAAATCTCCTCTACTGTCGTTATTTAGCACCACGAGGAAATCAACAACAACCATCCACGGGTCAAATGGGATAGCCGCAAAACTTCACCAGTCTAGACTATCTTAGCCATAATTTAATTATTTTTTTTTGTAAAAAAAATCAAACATTTTCGGCTTGTGATTCTTGTCAATTGTCCTATAGTAAACGACTTCCATTTTATGATTCTAAATCAATCACTTTTGCACCATTAGACATCATACATAGTGATTTATGGACTTCACTAGTACTTAGTAACACCTGATATATAACACCTGATATACATATTACATAGTGTTAATTGACAACTCCACACAATACGTTTGGGTTTATCCAACAAAATTTAAATCCGACACATTCCCCACTTTTGCTGAATTCCATCAATTAATTTTCACATAATTTAATCGAAACACAAACTTTTCCATGTGATCTTAGGGGAGAGTTTGATAAGCACAACTTTCATACGTTTGCCAACATCCACATCTTAACCTTTCGATTTTCTTGTCCTCATATGTCATTTCAAAATGGTAAAGCCGAGCATATGATCCATCGCCTTAACTACATCATTTGCACTTTCCTCATTCATGCTCATCTTCAACCTAAATATTGGTTGGAGGCGTTACATACTAGTGCTTACCTTCACAACATCCTTCCAACCAAAAAGTGAAATTACAAATATCCAACTCCTGCCTTTTTCTATGCGAGTTGACTTACGATGATCTCCAAGTATTCGGTTGTGCATGCTACCCTATCCTATCCACTACACAACCTCACAAGTTACACCCGTAAATTATTCGGGGTGTTTTCCTCGGTACCCACCGAACTTTAGGAGGTACCGTTATCTCGATTCTCGACCCAAACTTAGTCATTTACCAGCCCCATCCTTATTCTTGGTCAGAATCAAGCCCAACCATCCACTCAATTGCCACCTTCCAGTTATCTTGGCCTAACAGCATCCACACAAGCCATATGCCAGTTGTACCCTAGCCTAATTTTCCCCAGCATGTTTGGTTCCACCACCTTTGCAACCTTCAAACCATCATCAAATGAGCACTCGGTAGAAGGATGGCACCTCGAAACCCCAATCACGACTTAAATTACACACCTTAACTACTGTACTGTCTCCCCCTTTCCCACCTCCTACCTTAAGCCTTTGTGGTTGTCTTAAGCGGATCTTGTTCAGTGTATCAAGTTCAGAAGATGACCAGAAACAGTAAATACAAGTTGAGTTTTATTTCACCGAATGAAACACTCAACTGACAAAGTCTTTATGCCCCGAATGAGTTTGTCTATTTATAGACAAACTGCCCACCGAATGACTCATTTGGTGGTCATTCGCCACTCATTCGGCGAGACTCATTCTCCCATATAAAATACATGACTCACACAAAACGCTCTAGCAACTGTTAGAAACATGACACGATACATCAATTGACTCATAGGCTGTATGTACCAATAACCTTACTTAATCCAAATTGGTTATAGGCCATATAAAATGAATATAGTGCTTTCTACGATAATGATACTTGGGAGCTCATTTCATGGTCACTGGACACACCAATCATTCATTGCATGTGGTTATTTCAGTATAAATTTAAGGTTGATGGTTCTCTAGAGCAGTACAAATCTCGGTTGGTTGTTAACGAAAAATCAAAGACTGTCATCATCGATTGTTCCAAAACATTTAGTTGGTTGTTAAACCAGATACCATACGCACAGTCTTAACACTTGGTATATCACGATCATGGGTTATTCACCAACTCGATGTTTAAGACGCCTTCCTCCATGCCAGTCTTCAGGAAACCGTCTACACTTATCAACTATCCGCGTTTGTTGATTCCACTGTGCTGCATCACGTGCGTAAACTCGGCAAGTCGATCGCTTTATAGCCTCATGCAGGCCCCAATTGCATGGTACAACCAGTCATCCACTGTTATAGTCTCTAAGGGCTTCCATAGTAGCACTTGTGACAATTCATTATTTATCTACCAACATGGGTCCCGCACGACCTATTTCTTATTGTATGTGGATGACATCATCTTGACGGCGTCGGACCCAACCTTTCTTCGCATTATTATTGACACACTTTCATAGGTTTGCCATGATAGACCTTGTTCCCATCCATCATTTAATGGGTATCAAGGCAACTTGTGAGTGACAGACATGGTCTTTTTCTTAAACAATCCCATTAGCTTAAAAGATTCTTCAACGTACACCATTCCTGTTGACACCTACCGATTGTGATCTCTTGGCTGATGGCACTCTATATCGTAGTTTGGCTGGCGCCTTGTAGTACTTGACATTCACGAGCCCATATATCACATATGTTGTTTAACAAGCTGTATATTTATGCATGTTCCATGAGAGCCTCATTTCCTCTGTATGAAGATGATTATTCTGTGATATATCCAGAGCACATTGGACTATGGTCTCTGGCTCACTGTTTCTCCTTCTACATCTCTCACTGGTCAGTGGTCACTGCCTACTAAGATGTTGACTGAGGATGCCTTGATTTACGTCGTTCAACCCACGGGTTCTGTGTTTACATGGGAGATAATCTAATTTCTTGGTCATCTAAGAGACAACTGATTGTTTCACGCTCCAGTGCCGAAGTTAAATATCTAGCCGTCGCCCATCTCCCTAATTTGAAGCTTGATTAGTTATGCTTGATGTTTATATTTGACAATACATAGTGAGAAAGACACATAAATTATGCTTCACAATAGTCTTCTGTTCAAACGTTTAAAAAAAAAAACTATTTAACGGTTGACCCACAATCGGATCAAAACAAAATGAAAATGTCGATTAACCAAAACCGATCGATTATCATTGTTGGATTAACAGAAAATTCGATTACGATTATGATCATGAGTCAAAATCAATCCATACACACCTCTAACTAAAACGTAAAGAAACTTGTTTAAAACATCGGATCCTAAGACCACATGCAACGGTGGTATTTAACCACGTACGTACGTACGTACGCGTTGTGGCGTACGTACGTGGAGGCGTACGTACGTAACCACGTACGCACAAATACGAGATCAAGTGGGCCCCATCATTTCTTTTTCCTTTTTTTTTTATCTTTAAACGGCTATTTTTTTTAAATTCAAATATTTTTGTTTTATTTTAATATTTAATAATTCAAATAAAATATAAATAAATTTGATAAAAATCTGAAAAAATTTCTAAAATTCATAATTAAATAAAACATTAATTTTAATATTTTTTTTTTAAAAAACGGCTAGTTTTTTCAAAAAATTCTATAAATACAACTTCATTTCTTCATTTCATTCACACATCAAACCTCTCATTTCTCTCTCAAATTTCTGCAAATCTCTCATTTCTCTCTCAAATTTCTACAAACTCAAGCTTCCAAATGGATCACAACAACTCAAACTCAAACTCAACCCCAAACAGAAACTCAAACCGAAACCCACCATCATTCATGTCTATGTTTCCAGACTTTGATGCTACAAACATGAACCAGATTCTTCACCAATCTTCACCACCTTCACAAATGTATCCACCACCTTCACAAATGTATCAACCACCTTCACAAATGGATCCACAAACATACTTTCAGATGCAACAAATGTGGATGTTCCAACAACAACAAATGGCGGGGATGCAACATCAACAGCAGCAACAACAACAACCCCCACAAGCAACTCAACAACCTCCACAAGCAACTCAATCACAACCACAACAGTCCGAGGATGGCCCCTCACAGGGAAGGGTTAGGGGAAGAGGCAAAGGCAAAACTACTACCACTACGGCTTCTCGTATTAAATGGCCACAGTCAGATGAAGTCTTGATGGCAGAGGCCATATATGAGTGTTCGGAGGACAGTGTTATTGCCAACAACCAAAACACTCATGATTTTTGGTTCAGAGTAACTCAACACTATTTGGGATCAAACCCCAAAGTGCCTAGAGATCAAAACAACCTGAAAGCTCATTGGCACATGGTCAAATCAAAGGTGGCCAGATTCAATGAATTTTACTTGAGTGTGAAGAGTTCTTACTCAAGTGGGTGGTCTGATGACATGGTCTTGAGTGAAGCAAGGCAGCGCTTTAATGCTGATCAAGTTACAGTTTTCAAATATGAACATGTTTGGAATAAAGTCAAAGACAAGTTGAAGTACAACAGTGCTGAAGCTTGTGGGGCCAACCAAGGCCCCAAAAGAAACAAATCCAACACAGGTGGATACACTAGTTCTCATTCATCTACAAACTTTGGTGAGAACGAGTTCAATTTCCATCTTGACGACGATGATAATGTTGGGGATATTCCAGAGGAGCAGCAGCCTCCTCGGAATGAGGAGGAGCCTCCTCGTTCAACTGTTCCTAAACGCCCACCCGGTAGAGAAGCGGCCAAAGCAGCTGCCAAGGAAAAGAAAAATAAAGGTACTGCTGGTTCCTCAAGTACTGAGGAAAAATAAAGGTACTGTAGAACAAGATTAAGCTTAAGTACTACAAGCTGGCTAACATGGATATCTCTCACTTGAGTAAAAAAAAACAGGAATCTCATATCCAAACTTGTGCCCGGCTAAAGGTGCAACTGAACATCGAAGATGAGTCTGAGGAGGAATAAGAAGATGATGAGGCTTAGGGTTTCCATGTTTAAATTTTTTAGGATTTGTTGTGTTGTTTAAATTTGGTTTGTTTTAATAAAAGTAATGTAGGATTTCCATGTTTAATTTTTTTTATTAAATATAAAAAATTTTAAATTTTAAATAAAATAGCCGTTAACATTTAATAATAATTTAATATTAAATTATTTTTTTAATAAAAATATAGCCGTTATAAATAAATAAAGATTAAATAAAATGGTGATGTGGAAATAAAAGGTGGTATGTGGGGAAGTACTTGATGTGGAAAAAAAGTGGGTTTTGTGGTATGTGGTAAGTACGTGACGTGGCATGCTGACTGGACCAAAAAGGTGGTATTTAGTGGTATTTAGTGGCTCCTTGATGTGGGTGGTCTAAGTTGAATTTATTCCACTTTATTCGACTGAGACGCATTTATGTACAGTACACGCATCCCACAGTTGGATAAAATTGATGCATGTACTACCGGTCATCACCACGAAAGTATGTAACAAAACCTAACCATGGTTACAAGTAACCACCGTCGGCTTTAACTCTAGTTATCCTAGCACGTAGCGTGTGGGCCCCACTGAAACCCCTTTAAATAGGACCCAAATCCACCCTCTCATCCTCACCACCTTCTCGCATATCTTCTTTTCACCAAATTTACCTCTGTTCGTTTGATGATCGAATCATTCGTGCCTGTTTTTTTCTTGTAATCAATCGTTCATTTTCCCGTGAGTAATCGTCCGCCTATTTCGATCGTTTACGTAACAATTTGAAGTTGTTTTAGCTGATTAATTTTTTTTTTTTTTTTGTGAAGGAAGAGATCGAGATGGCAAGCAACGGAAATGGAAATGCTGGCGGTGTGACCCCGGGGAAAGGTAGCGGCGGGAGGAACGGGCTGCCGAAGATCCAGACGCAGAAGAGGCAGGGCGGAAGCGGGGTATGCCACGACGACAGCTCGGCGCCGGTGAATGTGCAAACGATCGATGAGCTGCACTCGCTGCAGAGGAAGAAGTCGGCGCCGACGACGCCGCTTGACGGCGTTCAAGGGGTTTTTGCTAATTTTACGGAAGAAGAACGCCACAAACAGCAGCTCCAGTCCATCAGGTACACGCAACTTGGAAAATTAGCATCTCCTTTTATTATTATTATCGTTGCATAATCTTAATATATCTTAAAGCTAATTAAATTCAACGCTGAAGTATTGAAGTATTCATATTAGTTAATTAAAAATCGATATTTTATTATTGCTATATTTGGTCATTATTATGTACAACTATAATCATATACAACCTAATTATAGACACGTGTTGCTATACATACACCTTGAATTCATCTTACATGATACAATATGTTGATGACGACTTTCTATCAAGTGGTATAGGATTATAATTTTATATTATGTATATAGCAGAACTCTATGAAAATAATACGTTCAAAATGTTATAGATTTTATTATTCTAGAAACCACTAAAATTTTCAACCGTACATGTAAAAACAGATTTACTAAAAAGTTTTCAATCCTTTGGCTACAAACCATTTTATCATGTCACTTAATTAAGAAAAAGTTTTATTTGGAGCTTAATTAGGTTATAATGCTAACCTATAAATAATTAAATATCATAAAGGAAAACCGGTGTTCTTTTATCAAGTAAAAAGGGAATCTTTAATATCTTTGCTAAATTTATTCGAGAATAATTTTAGATGGGGAAAAAATTAAAGGGCGTGTTCGATACCTCAATTTAGCTCGTTTAATTAAACAACTTATTAAAGCTATAATAAAATTATTCCATAAGATCAAAGACATAATTAGATCCGGGTTTTTACTTTTTATACAAAATGCATTCGGTGATTTTACAGTGCATCTTTGGCGTCGCTGACGAGAGAAACCGGGCCCAAACTGGTACGAGGAGACCCGGCCCGAAGACCCGAAACCCCCAGGGTGGTTCACGCCCCTGACCACTACTTTACCCCATCATTCGCCGCCAGTGATAGCTCCCTCAAATTCACCCATGTCCTCTACAATCTCTCCCCTGCCGGTAAATCTTTACAATATTACCAACTACGACGAAAAAACCCTAATTTCTACCGTTTCTTGATTCTTAATTCTAATCTGAAAAGGGGTCGTTCAAATATGAAAAGGGGTGTTTCTTGATTCTTAATTAATTCTAATGATGATGTGCAGAGCTGTATGAGCAGGCGATCAAATATGAAAAGGGGTCGTTCATAACATCAAGCGGTGCATTGGCAACCTTATCTGGTGCCAAAACTGGGCGTGCCCCGAAGGATAAGCGTGTAGTTAGGGATGACGTCACCGAAGATGAGCTCTGGTGGGGCAAGTATGTTGTTCTTGAACCCCAACTTTCTAATTTAATCTTTGTCATTTCCAAAATTAGACGGCACCCGGTTACTCTGCACATACTATTTTCAAATTGAGTAATTTTGTATTATCGTTGCAGGGGTTCACCGAATATTGAGATGGATGAGAACACTTTCTTGGTGAATAGAGAGAGAGCTGTCGATTACTTGAATTCGTTGGAAAAGGTATATCTTTTTTCGTCATTTTCTTGATTTTGAGGTTGAAGTTGGTATGAATCTTGACTTTTAGCCAAATGGGTATGCTGACTTTAGTTCTAGAATTTTAAAGTTTGGCACAATTGTGGTTGAACGTTTGGATTACTTTGGTTACACAGTTAAGTGCAATTTTCATCTTAAATGGGTAGGTAGATTTGTTAATTTGCAATAAAGGAACCGACTTGAAAAATAAGAAAAAGAAAACAGAGCCCCCCTTTTTGTACAGATATGAGATGGATAGACTAAAGGAAAGAAAATGATAGATAATATATTGCAGGATAATGGAGATAAGGATATTCTTGTCTCTTTCCTCTATCAGCCATACTGATAATCATTATATCATCCTTTGGCCTTGAAATATGTGATCTTTGTCCTTATATGAAGCTAAGGTAAGGATGGAACTACATGATTTGATCAAGTGGTTTGGTTTAAAGAAAAATAACAAACTGGTGATAAAAATTCATTAACTTAATACTTTATAGGACATAATTTACAAAATTGTTCAAATTACACGAGTTTAGTTCCATCAATTTTAGCGATAAGAAGTTGTGAAAATACAAGTAAAAGATAGAAGTATTGCGGTTCCTATCCCCCATCCCACTATATTCGATCCGCCCTTGAATTTGATGATCTTGGAAAATTAGTCATACATTCATATGACATTGAAGAATATAGTAAAAAGACTTGCGCTTAAGCACTTGTTTACCTCTTTATCCAGTGATTTACATAGCCACATAGGCATCGGTCGCTTAATAGTTGTATGCCTAAATGCACTTTCAGGTGTTTGTGAATGATCAGTTCTTGAACTGGGACCCAGAGAACCGAATCAAAGTTCGAATTGTGTCGGCCAGAGCTTACCATTCTCTGTTCATGCACAACATGTAAGTAAATTTGATAATATCATACACATTCATATCATCCTATATGTCTTTCTCAGATTCTCAAAAGTCCAAGACCCTCCAGATAAGTTTTGCCTGTTTTTTTTAAATAATTATTTAGTTTTACAATTAAAATGGAAGTGTGTAACTGAAGGATAATATGATAGTGGTAATTAGTAAAAAAAGATGTTTGTGTGTGTACAAGTGGATAACTGGGTAGGTTGCAGGTGCATCCGACCCAGCGCTGAAGAACTGGAGAATTTTGGTACTCCAGACTTCACAATCTACAATGCTGGGCAGTTTCCATGTAACCGTTACACACACTACATGACATCATCCACTAGCATAGATTTAAATCTCGGTAGAAGAGAAATGGTCATCCTTGGCACACAGTATGCCGGGGAGATGAAGAAAGGTCTCTTTGGTGTCATGCATTATCTCATGCCTAAGCGTCAAATCCTGTCCCTTCATTCTGGATGCAATATGGGCAAAGATGGAGATGTTGCCCTCTTCTTCGGTCTCTCAGGTAAGCCCGCTACCTCACCATCATCATCATAAATGACGGTGAGGATAATGATCAGTCCAGTCCATATGTGGGTCATATCACGTATCTCCGCTTCAAACCCATATCAGCCTAAACTATTATGTGAACGAGAATGTCGATCCTTTTGTTGGTTTTTTCTGATCTTTAACAAGTTCTTTTCTTTTTTTCAATAAATATTTAGGTACCGGGAAAACAACTCTGTCTACTGATCATAACCGATATCTGATTGGAGACGATGAGCATTGCTGGAGTGACAAGGGTGTGTCTAACATCGAGGGTGGTTGTTATGCCAAGTGTATCGATCTTTCAAGGGAGAAAGAACCTGATATCTGGAATGCCATTAAATTTGGCACTGGTATGTTCTTTTTAGAACTTTTTTTATATGTTTTAAGCCGTCTAATGTTGTCTAATTTCCTTGTAAAATCTCTACTTTCAGTGCTAGAAAATGTTGTATTTGATGAGCATACTAGGGAGGTGGACTATCTAGACAAATCTGTCACAGGTAACGTAAATCATTTTTACCATTAGAAATGGAAATCTTTTTAGAAAAGAAAAACCAACTTACATATTTTCCTGGTCACGCAGAAAACACACGTGCAGCATACCCAATTGAGTACATCCCGAATGCTAAGATCCCATGTGTGGGTCCACACCCGAAGAACGTTATACTTCTGGCGTGTGATGCATTTGGTGTGCTTCCGCCAGTGAGCAAACTAAGCCTCGCTCAGACTATGTATCATTTCATCAGTGGCTACACAGCATTGGTACAAACACGCTTTCAAGTTTTAACATTTATGCCTTCTAGGATGTATTAATAAACTGACATCGAGTATATACTTATTCGTGAAGGTGGCTGGAACCGAGGAGGGTGTAAAGGAGCCACGTGCGACATTTTCAGCCTGTTTTGGAGCCGCATTCATTATGCTACATCCCACCAAATATGCAGCAATGCTTGCCACCAAAATGGAGAAACACGGCGCTACTGGATGGCTCGTTAACACTGGCTGGTCAGGTGGCAGGTAAATGAAATACAAACATAAATTACATTTCAAGGTGATGTTATAAGCGTATTTTGAGTTTGTTTTTCGTGTAGCTATGGGTCTGGGAGTCGTATGAAGCTGGCATACACTCGGAAAATCATAGATGCTATCCATTCTGGTGAACTTTTGACTGCAAATTACAAGAAAACCGAAGTGTTTGGGCTGGAGATTCCCACTGAGGTTGAGGGTGTGCCTTCAGAGATTCTTGATCCGGTGAACACTGTAAGTTGGCTGACCATTTTGAATTTCGATCTCTACCCGTTAACTTTTGGTGGTGTTTTTTTACAAATCTTGATGTGGGATTAAACTGAATGATAATGCAGTGGTCAGACAAGAAGGCTCATAAGGAGACTCTGTTGAAGCTAGGTGGGCTGTTCAAGAACAACTTTGAAGTGTTTGTGAACCATAAGATTGGGAAGGATGATAAGCTCACTCAAGAAATTCTTGCTGCTGGTCCCAACTTTTAATCACAAGGTGTTGAAGAAACAAGTGCATGGTGATGACTGATGATAATATGGTTATATAACATACAACATATATAATATATATGTCCTGTTGTATGTTTTTAGTTACTTTTACACTTATTGTCATTTTAAACCTTGTATTAATCTTTATATATCTTGTCGTCATTTCATCCCCTTATTTAGATTTGTATCCATTGTCCTAAAATGTTGGTTATGGTGTTGAAGAAGCAAGTGATATACATAAAATACAACATATTATATATTGGTCTTTTGTGTTACTAGATAAGTATTTAGCTCATTTTATTATATTTTAGTAATCAGTCTTCTTGATTAACTAGAAGTTAATATTTGATAAACTATATGACTGATACATTGGCAGTAAAATAAGAAGCTATTTTGTTAATTATGTGCTATTCAATAAGCCATAAGGATAATGCATAATGAGTCAAGTTTCACTGAGGCTAAAGGTTTACAAAGAATATGTGATCTAAACTCTAAAGAGAAACTCTGATTTACCACTGTGTTTGTGATAACTGAGCGAGAGATGTGGTAATATCCGTATTCTTTTTCTTTCTAAATAATTAAAAAAAAGTATTTATAGATTTCGTAATGTCGTATTTGATATATTTTTTAAAGATATGTTTAGAGTTTATGATTATAAGGATGCGCGTAGAATTAAATAAATCTGGCTAGAGAAAAAGATTAAATTGATATAATTATTTGAAATTGATAAGATCGAAACTAATAGTATACGTGATGAGCATTTTAAAGGTGGTTTAAATTAAATTAAATTAAATTAAATTAAATTATTGTATTGACCTTATAAATAAGTATTTAATATTAAAAGAATTAATTTTTTTTAACCTGACACCGCTCTTTCCATTAAAATACTAACCTAAAGCTTGAGTCTTATATGATCTTTTAAGTTTATGAGTTGTAAATGGTGTCTTTATCATGACTTACGATTCTATCAACCCGATTCATTAAGGTACGGATAACCTATTATTATTACTTTTAGTTACAAATAAATTTATTGTTTTGATATGAACCTTTTCTTTCTGTTACTGTTTATATATGGACCATAAAGTGATGAATATTTTTTTATTAATACGTTATATATTTTG
This sequence comes from Deinandra increscens subsp. villosa, assembly GCA_039602395.1. Taxonomy (NCBI): domain Eukaryota; kingdom Viridiplantae; phylum Streptophyta; class Magnoliopsida; order Asterales; family Asteraceae; genus Deinandra; species Deinandra increscens. The sequence goes on along the minus strand of JBCNJP010000019.1, from coordinate 17,051,216 downwards.
AGGTGTTTTGATCGTTTTTTAAGTTTATTGTTTTTATTTTTATGAGGGTTGCTAGGTATGTGTTGAGGTGTATAGATAGATCCTAGGGTATGACACATCGTCTCAATCTGTATTTGATTCTAGGAACTGGTCCTAAGAAAATGATTCATGTCGCAAGTGTTAATTGTATAAGAGAAAGTATGTCCGGAGACATATGGGTCAAACCTAGGATAAGAGATATCATCTCAGCCATTTATTATACAACCTTATGAATCTGTTTTTTTATGATTATGTTATTTTATAGTTCTGATTATGTAAGTTTATGAGAAAAGTACAAGTTACAGTTTGATATGTTAAATGATACACTTTATATGGCAATAAGTTAATTCCTATGATTTTGTCTTGTTTATGCTCCGACGTACTTTTGTGTTTTTTTATGCACGTTAGATTACTAGATTGCTAGGAATACGTGACAAACTGCTCGAGAGTTAAAAAGTTAGTCTTATATTACATGTAAGAGAAATTGTTTTGAAATTATTGTAATGATTTATGGTTACATTGGATTGACTTATAAATTATGCATATTGTAAAGTGACACGTCAACCCTAGTCGGATTGGGATGTGACATTTATGATATCAAACTCAAGCTTTTTCCCGTAGAAAATCTATAATTTTTAAAACAAAACACGTGAGGTAGTGGATAAACATTAGGTTAACATATATAATTTTACTCGCATTGCAATGAGTCTTGCAATGAGTCTCTACTTACACGAGACACACTTTATTTTAAGCAGGTAAATTGTAATATCCGTATTTTTTCTTTCTTAATAATTAAAAAAATATGTGTAGATTTCGTAACTGCCGTATTTGAATTTTTTTTAAAGATCTGTTTAGAGTTTATGGTTAAACTTTTACTTTTAAAATTCAAATAAGGATGCCCATAGAATTAAATAAATCTGGTTAATAAGGAAAAGAAAATTAAATTGATATAATTGTATATATATACATTAGACAACGGAACCTATGGTTCCGTGCCTATTTTTTTCATTAAGAAAATTATATCATATATATATACGTTTTTTGGAAAGAAATTCGCTTCATCTTTTACCTCAGCCGGTAGGTCTTCTAAAACATTTCCGAGTGGTCTCGGTTATTTGAATTTGATAAGATCAAAACTGATAGTATACGTGTTGGGCATTTTAAAGTTGATTTAAATTAAATTAAATTATTGTATTGACTTTATAAATAAGTGTTTAATATTAAAAGTTTTTTTTTTTTAACCTGACACCCCTGTTTCCATTTAAATACTAACCTAAAAAGTCTATGAGTTGTAAATGTTGTCCATATCATGACAACATGACTTACGATTCAACCCGATCTATTAAGGTACGAATAATTACTAGTGTTACTTTTAGTTATAAATAAATTTATTATTTTGATATGAACTATTTCTTTATGTTATGATTTGATGAATTGATGTGTTAGGGACCCTAAAATGATAAGTATTTTTTATTAATACGTTGTATATTTTGAGACGTTTTGATAAGTTTTCATGTCTATTGTTTTTATTTTTATGACGGTTGTTAGGTGTGAATCTTAAGGTGTATAGATAGATCCTAAAGTATGACAGGTTGTCTCAATCTATATGTGATCTCTAGGGACTGGTCCTAAGAAAATGATTCAGTCCCGACTGTTAATTATATACCTGAAAGTATGTTCGGAGACATATAAGTCAATCTTAGGATAAGAAATATCAGCTCCGCCATATATTATACACCCTTATAAAATTGTTTTCATGGTTATGCTATTTTATAGTTCTGTTATAAGTTATACAAGTTTATGAGAAAAGTATAAGTTACAGTTTATTATGTTACATGATATAGTTTATATGTTAATAAGTTAATTTCTATAGTTTCGTTATCTGTCCAATGTGTATATTTTTTGTACTCAAACGTGCTTTTGTGTTTTTTTTTCTATGCATGTCAGGTTACCAGATTGCAGCGGAACACATGGCAGAGTGCTTGAGAGTTATAAAGATATAGTTTTATTTCAAATGTAATTGAATTTTTTTAAATTATTGTAATGATTTAGGGTTATATTGGATTGATGTATGAATTTTGTTTACTATAAAGCTACAAGTCAGCCCTAGCCGGATTGGGGTGTTGTGTTACACATGTATTCTCCATGGTAGGTGAACATAATATTGAAGAAACGGTATCATTGTGAGCAGATAATGCATGATATATCGTGAGTAGGTAAACACGATATTGGAGAAACAAATATCAGTGTGAGTAGGTGATACGTGATTCATCGTGAGTAGGTGAACAAGACATCGAATAAAGAAGTATCACTTTAAGCATGTGATACATGATCCACAACTATAGGTGGATATGATATTAGAGAAAGGTGTATCTCGACGTGCAGTGGGTTATATCTAATTGACAATGTGTTTTTGTCATTTTGAATCTCGCTTCATATAAAGAAGTTAAGATCCAATCCAAGGGATGCACAACTAACTTCCATCTTCCGGAATATTCTTCCATGGACCCAATATCAGTTTGTTAAGGGGGAATCCATAAAAGAACTGTTTGTTACAGTAACAATGTGACACGAATGACCTTACCCAAGGGCTATCGTTCTCTTGTTTAAACCTAACGCATCATTTGATAAAAAACGCCATATTAGTCGCTTTAAGTGACCCTAAGCCCACCCCTCTATAGTCTTTTTTGGCACCATCTTGCTCCAAGCCACCCAACACATCTTCGATTTGTCCTTCAACAAAATACCCTCCTAAGCCTTTTTAACTTATCGATAGCATTGGCAAGAGCCCGGAACAACAATTTAAAATAGATTGGGATACTACCCAAAGCAATTCACAAGTCTACCTTCCCTCAGTATACAAATGCTTGGCCTTTCTCAGATTCAAGTAGTTACTGACATTTTGTCACCCACTATTCATAGTAGTTTTTCCATCACATTCACTAAATAATACTTTTTTATTTGATTTATTATGATTATTCTCACTTTCACACACAACCGCTCATATAAAAATGAGTTTTGATCAATAGTGAAACAACAAATACAAGGGTTTACTATAGTTTTCTTCATAGTTTGAGGTGTGGGTATAGTGATTTGGAGAACCTGGTGCAAAAGAAAAAATACATAAAATTACTGATTTTTTTTTAAATTATAAGGATTAAAAGTAATAATAGAGATCCTAATGTGAATTATTTTACATATATCAATCTTATATAATCTTTTATGATTGTTATATTATTTTTTAATTTGCGTAAAACAAACGAAACATATATGAATAATTGTTAGTATTTAGTAATTAATTTTTTTCCCTTTTCGATTTGACTTCATAGATAAACAATTATGAAGCTTGATTATTCATTAGTGGATTTGTTTTTTTCTCCCACTATTATCTTCTACTGAAGTTAATTTTTAAAATTAATCAGAAAATAGTAACCAATCTTCATATATGTTTCATTTGTCTACCTTAATTTATTAAATTACTTAATCACATTAATAACACCGTCGCAAAACACGGAGACAGCTACTAGGTTATTCCAAAAGTGCCAAACTTGACAATCGAGAGAAAAGGAGAAAATAAGTATAAGATAAGGTTTGAACTTTTGTTCTAATCAAATGAATTAGCATTATTGGATTAAGCAATTAAAATTAGTGGGCTTAATTTAATTCTTTGTATTTAGGCCAACAATCGACAAAGTGGTGGTTACTGGACTACATAAACTCATTTGGGCTAAGATTATTTTATTGGGCTTAGGTTATTTTATTGGGCTTGAGAAATGGCCAGAAAAGCAAAGCAATATATAGGAAAATTGGATTTTAATAATATGAGTTTTAACTTATTGGCGGATAATAATACAAGTTTCAATGTTGGCGTACAATAATACCAATTAACCACTTGGGTGTCTAGAATGATACACCGTTAGTTTGTCACTAACGGGGTTAGTCCCTTGCTGACGTGGCACTCAATGAGGGACTCTTTTTGTAATTCTTAAAAATGAAGGGTTGGTTTTGAAATTTCTCTAAAATAATTAAAGAAAAAAAACACAAAAAAAACAAAGATGTCCTTGCCGGCCTCCCATCGCCGTCTCCTCCACCTCCTCCGGCGACCACTTTTTCCGGCGACGCACAACCCTCGCCGCCGTCCAAACCCTAATCGATTTTTTTCCCCGTGAAACCGTACACCATCTCTCCCCCCTTCTCTCTCTCACACACACAGCTTCCCCCCCCCCCCCCTCTCTCTCTCTATACCTATCTGCAAATATATATTTTTACCTTCTCTCTCTAGAAAAAAACCTTCTGAATCTACACTATACACATACACTGTGACTTTCTCTCTCTAGAAGAGCATCTCAATCACTCACCGACTGAAACAACAATGTTCGAAATGGTTCTAATTGCCAGGCAACATGTGGAGCTCTGACATATCGATTGAGTTATTCCTCGATTTTGTCCGGTTGTTGAATCTGGTGAGTTGAATCGGTCAATGGCAGCTTCCTCTTCAAGAGGACCAATCAGTTCATCTTCCTACAGCCACAAGCCTTCAAGTCCGTTCTCATCGTCTTCCTCATCTTCCTCTTTCAAGCAGACTGTGCCTCAATCAGCCTCATCTGCCGCTACGTTTTACGGAGGCTCGGGAAGCGGTTACGGTTCTAGATCTGATATTCTAGGTCTCACTACCTCCGATTCGATGTACTCCCGAGGGGGTTACGGTGCGCCTTCGCCTGTAGGTTATCAGTCTGCTGATGAAATGGTGGATGAGTCGATTGATGATGTTCCGAGATCGGCAGGAGGTGATAGCATTTTGAAGGTATTACAAAACCAGCCCTTCATTTTTAAGAATTACAAAAAGAGTCCCTCATTGAGTGCCACGTCAGCAGGGGACTAACCCCGTTAGTGACAAACTAACGGTGTATCATTCTAGACACCCAAGTGGTTAATTGGTATTATTGTACGCCAACATTGAAACTTGTATTATTATCCGCCAATGAGTTAAAACTCATATTATTAAAATCCAATTTTCCCAATATATAAGTGGCTTTCTTTTTATGGGTGTAGTAGAATAACAGAGTTATTTGTTTAATTAGTGAGCTTTGTGTTATTTTTATGTGTTATGTTTTCCTGAGTAACGGAGTAAAAGTGACACATGATACACATCATATATACACATGTGAACACAACATAACACCACTAAGTTAGTGATTTATAATTCATAGTGGGTAGGTGAATATAACCTTGAAGAAATGAGTAACACCAAGGTTTTAGTGCTGGCGTGATGCATGATTCACCATGTATAGCTGAATATAAAAATTTGTGTCTGAAATAGTGGGAGAATTGAATGGGAACACCGTTAAACCATAAGTTATTATGTGTAAATTTACTTAGCAAAAGCTAACGAACAACGTGTGTAACATATACTTTGTGTTAATACGTATCAAATTACCGGTCGATTGAAGATTATTCTGAGGATGTGATAACGAACAAGGTTTGAAAGATTTTGTTGTTAGGTGTCAAAAGTATTATAACTTTTAATATCATTATCTTGATTACTTTTGCATGATTTATAATGAGTAAAGTTTGTCACGTTTTAAGTGAGAAGAAGAATCATTTATAAATAAGAAAAGAAAACTTAAATCCATTTGAAAATATTTTTATCAGTTGTTTGAAAATAAGGATGTTAGAGATGTTAGTGCTTTATTTCTAAATATATAAACTAAATACTCTTAATTTTTTTATTGTTTCTTTAAAATGTCTTTGTTATTTTGTTTTTTTTATCAAAAAAAAAAAAAAATACAAATTTATTTTATTTTCAAATTCCAAGTAACATAACAACAGAGTTGTATCAGACTTTTACTTTAATATAGTATTAACCTTTATGTATTATTTAAATATTTTTCAATTAATTATTAGATCTGATTCTTAAGTTAGGGGCGTGTAATGAATTAATGAGCGAGGTGGGTGACTGCTCATGATTCATTCTCTTTTGAGCATAGAATTTTAATTTTTTATTTTTTCTAAAAAAAACCCTATAATTTTAAAATCAATAACCAATTATAACATTTGATTTACTTAAACTCAATAACCCAATATAACATTTGCTTCTAAAAATTCTAAAAATACTTGGATAGCACATTTGTTTAAATATTTAAATTACATCATTTTGCTATAATAGGTTTGTATAATTTATTATTATTACATGTAATTATTGTTATATTATTAACTTTTTATATACGAGTTATTAAATTTATTATTTAAAGTCCATTTTTTATACTTTTTTAGAGCTTTAAAATTCTCAGAGATTCCATAAATACATCTTAATAATCAATCTAATTACCAAAAGATTAATAAAACATTTACAACTACAAAAGTGAACGAAAACTCTACTTTAGTTCACACCGTTTGGGATCATCTAAAAATTGTAAAAACCAAATGTGAGATGTGTGCCTACTTATTAATTTACATATAAACTTAACTTTAAATAGTCAAATACTCAAATTCAATTTTGCCGATTAAAATATTAAATAAAAAACTAAAACACATTATTATGCTAATTCGCTTTCAAAAACACACTCTTCACTACGTTTCCCCCGAAATGGCTTCATCGGACACTCCATCTCCACCGTCAATTCTCCGGCGACGGCAACCTCTTCCGCCGACAAGACATCCCGCACTTGGACACACCAACTACGTATTCTGTGCCAATTGCACCCCTCAATCGAACCTCGTCGTCTCTGGTTCGTTTGATGAGACGGTTAGGGTTTGGGATGAAAATCCCCCTGTTAAGTTTTCCCCAAATGGGAAATTCATCCTTGTAGGAACTCTAGATAGCACACTGGTGAGCCACTTCTTTTTCCTTTCTTTCTTTCTTTATGCAATCAATCAGTCAATCAATTATAAGTTTATAACAATTAAATATGGAATCACTAGACACTAATGACTAATGCAATGTTTTATTGATGGTGATTCATTGGTATGTAACTATGTACCTAAATGCTTGCAATATTTCTGTAATTAGACTTGTAATTTGTAAATGATGAAACTTTGCCAATAAAATGCAAGGTTATGGATGTTGTGATGAATTAGGGTAGATAATATGTGCCTTTGTGAGAGAAGGATTGAAGTGGTTGTATTTCTTGTTTGGTTGAGTGCATAGATTAGTGGAGTGGATTTTTTTATCTTGTCAAAAGATTGGTTTAATAGTTAGTGATTTCTTGATATATTATGGGTTTGCTAGACATTATAACTCGTTAGCGTTTATGTGTCGCATAAGTTTTTCATGATTAGGATGAGGAGACTTTTGGATAAAGTCGGAGAAATACTGGATTTGACAAAGTAATAAGCTTTTGTAATTGTTACCAATTTTCAAATGGCGGTGGATGCCCGAGAGGGTTTTCCAAGTACTTAAGGAAACAAGTATTTAATTTTTACTAATGTCCTTGTATTTCTCACATTCTTGATTCAGAGGTTATGGAAGTTTTCAACTGGGAAGTTTTTGAAGACTTTAAAGTTTAAACAGGCCACAACAACTCAAAATACTGCATTTCATCAGCATTATTAATCACTGATGGCAATTACATTTAAGTGGTTCAGAAGACAATTGTGTATATTGTGGGAACTACAAACAAGAAAAATAATTCAGAAACTCGAAGGGCACACTGACGCTGTTATAACCGGTGCGTGTCATCCGACCGAGAATATGATTGCATATGGGGCTCTTGAAAATGACAAAACAGTTAAAATCTGGACCCAGGATGTTCAAAAACCACTAGATCATACTGATGAGTGATGAAATGGCAAAAGAGTAAATATTTTCAAAGTTGTTAAGGGGTAAGATATGGTCATGGGTCATATTTGTGTTCAACTTTTGGTCTTCTCTTTGAAAAATTCCAAAAAAACAGTCACAATTATTGAACTCCCTTTTAGCTGTAGTTTTAGTATTCAGATTCTATAATTTAATTGGCTTCTAGAAATCATGTTTTAAAGGGTTGAGCTTTTGTGGGATAATAATTTATAATTGACTACTTGTAAAATTTTTGTGCATTTTTCTGTTTGGACTCTTTGTAGATTGACAATCTTCTTTTGATACAGATGGTTTAGTTGGACCATAACCCTGGACCATCTTTGCCACCCATCTGAAGAAAATAAATATAAATTACAATGATTTCTTTTTTAAGTATAAATTTAGTTTTCTTTGGCCTATTAGTAGACTTGCAAGTGGCTTTCAAATCTTGCTTTTGGAGATTTATTTTATTGTTTGGTAAACTAAATGGTTGTTTGTCCTCAAACCTTTATGACAATGTATTTTAATTGTAAAGCTCATATTATAATCAAAATAATTTATCACCAATTCAAAAAGCTAGGAGAGGAATTCCAAAACATATTTATTTTGACAAAAGGAAACCATATATTTCAATATTATTTTCTCTTAATGTGTGTGTTAGCTACTTAAGATCTGCCTCTTAAAAGCTTGAAAACCAGCTTTGCTAAAAGCTAGAAACGAGTTTGAGATTCTTGTGTAGATTTTACTTGGCTTGCAAGTCTATTTTTATATAGCAACAATAATATATATAATAATTATACATACTATATTACGTATAAACATAAGAAGGTAAATTATATTAAAAATAATTGAATAATCTTTAATCCTAATAAAGCAATAAAATGTGTGCCACATGTCTCATTTCTAGGAGGTCCACATCACATTGCCACATGTCAAAACCACATTCAAGTATCAATTTATTAGATTATCAATTAAGAATAGTTACCAAATTTGTCAAAATTAAACTTCCATTTAAAAAAAATTTGACAAACTTAATGTGAATTTGATAAATATACTTTATAATTTGATTATTTTAAGAAAACTAATCAACAATGTGTCAAACATAATAAATTCTATTATTTTAACTGTTTTTAATATGTATTTAATATTAAAAACTCAACCCGTGTAATACACGGGTTACTAACCTAGTTAAATAATAAACAAGTTAAAATTCAAGCTTATACATAACTCATAAGATATCGAGCTTAGTACGAACATGGCTTGATTGGTGTAGTTAACCCCTAAATTATTTATAAAAAAGGAACCTATTCCACCGGAAACCCAATCACATTGATTAGAAAAAAGTTATAATATAAACTATTATTACAATTTTAATCTCATTGACAAAAGCCTGAAATTATTAGGACAGCTTTTTGTTTTTATTTTTATTTTTCTCTCCCTTCTAGAATCCCTTTTAGATGAGAATCCGATAATAATATATAATGTTTTTCAACTATAAATCAGTATACTCCATACGTTATTATCATTCGATTCTTTTCCGTTGTTACCATCTAAAAAATACAACCACTATTATTGTAGCATAATAATGTTTTTCTTTTAAATGTTTTTTCTTAGTGATCTATCTTATAAAAATCTTCTATTTAATAATAAAAACAGTAAGCTAGACGTAAGATTTACTACTATCATTTCCTTTTTAGAATCTATATTTTTAAGGGCAAATTAATTGAAAATAATTATCAAAGAGCTAGATTACATGGTTGAAACAAAAGAGAAATTACACCAATTGTCCCAACTAATAACCAATGATCCCTAGCCCAATTGGTTAGGGGGAGGTACCCAAGACATTATAAATGGGAGGTCTTGGGTTCAAGTCTCACTTGTAACAAAGAATAAACAAATGGGGGTTACAAGCTGGGCCAGGGGGTTTTCTGACCTATGGTGAGTTTCCTCCTGATGGGGATTGGAGATGATCGGGTGGGTGGGTAATGCCCCTCAGTGGCGGACCTACTAAGGTCCCAGGGGTAGCGCCCGCTACCCCTGAACTTTTACCCCGACGTGCAAATTTTTTTTTTTTATAGGTTTTCGGTTTTTCGCGACCCCTGAAACGAATTTTTCGCGACCCCTGGAAGAAATTTTATGGCTTTTACTTAAAAATATGATCAAAAGTCCCTTAAAAATATGATTAAAAGCCCGTTAACTACCTAAAATTTTTTTCCGGGGGCGCTGCCCCCGAACCCCCGTTAGTCCCTGCTACCCCTGATATTATTTCCTGGATCCGCCACTGATGCCCCTGTCAGTGATCCAAATTTGCCGTTCAAAAAAAAAAATTTGTCCCAACTAATAACCTCAAGATTACTCCTATGCTTAATCCAAAGAAACGCCATGGTTCTAATGTCTCTAAAAATCTTATCTGCCGCTTTCGCGATATTGTTGAACACCTTGTGATTACGAGCTTTTCAAATACACCAAAAAGAGACTAAGAAAAGAGCATAGTAAATTTTCTTAACCCTTGCATTAAGAGGCCATTCTTCTACACTTCCGAGCAAGTCTTTGACCGAATTAAGAGGCAGTACCTGTGACTTACACCAAAGGCCAACAAGGGACCATACATGTTTGGAGAAAGGGCACTAATCAAAATGTGGTCAGTAGTTTCGACTTCAACATTGCAGAAACCACACCTAGGATCTAAAAGAATGCCTCTTCTAAACAAATTTTCTTTAGACGAGATGCGGTTAAACATCGCTCTCCACCTGAATCCACTAACCTTGGTAACCTTATTCACCTAAAATCATCTGGATTAGTTGGAAGTAAATGGATTGAATAAGTTTTCGAACCTCCTTGACTTCGAATTCACCGAAAGTTTCCTTTCCCCATCTCCAAACGTCTTCAACACTCGACAACGTTAAGGGCACCCGGTATGGGTGTTTCTTCATGGCGCCAACAATGAGGTGGCAACACATAGCGCCGCCAAGACCATTCCCCACCTCCGCCAACAACCACCAACTTGTTGCGCCAAATTCACGGGCGCCAACATCTTAACACCGCCAAACACACAAAGTCACACACACAGTCCAAAAGCTTTAAAAAAACCACCCATTCACATCTTGACACCTCACCACACCACACCACACCACATGGAGTATACCCCATCTATGTTAAGTGGTGTTAAGAATCCAGTCAGCGCCTATGTGGCGCGTGTTAATCTTTAACATGGCATGGGGATACCACATGCCCTAAGCTTTTTATCAGAAGCTCAAGATTCTTAATGGCTTCTTTAATGTGATCAGGTAGAAGAACTTAATTCCCTAATTGAAGAAGCAAATGTCGGTCGACGTCCGGAGAAACGCGCTCCTTGATTCTGCAGGACGATCGAGGATCTAACCGAAAAAGAGATGAAAATAAATTCGAAAGAAAACCCTTCCCAGTCCAGTTGTTGACCCAGAAGGATCCATTCGAACCGTTCCCAATTTTGCATCGAATCCAATCAACGAGATTAATACCCAATGATGAAAAATCATCAAAAACTTTAAGGATGTTTTTCCAAGGACCTGATATAGTGTGTTTGCAAGGACCTGATATAGTGTCTTCTTTTATAATGGACCGCGGATATGGTTCTAACCCACAACGCACGGGTTCCGACTTGAAGCGAAAAAGCCACTTGATGATGAGAGCCAAGTTCATAGCCTTAAGAGAACCAATACGTATGCCACCCACTTCTTTACCCGCCATCATTAGATTCCAACACACCCATAAAATTTTATAGCTCCCCAAAATACTTCCCCAACAGAAATTTCTCCGTAAAGCTTCTAAATTAGAAATGACTTTTACCAGGGCACGAAAGAGAGAAAAGTATTAGGGTGACATAGCTCCCAAGACTGATTTTATTAAGGTCACCCGAACACCAAAAGACAATGTCTTACGCTTCCATACTGAAAGTTTTCTAGAAACTTTATTGGCAACCACTTCCCAGTTCCGAATAATGTTCATGTTCGATCCTAATGGGATACCAAGGTATGTGGTGGGGAAGACGCCCACTTGGCAGTGAAGATTGCCGACGAAAACATCCAAAGATCCACGATCCACATTCATACCAAACAAGAAGCTTTTATGATAATTAACCTTTAACCCCGATAGTAGGTAGAAAACTCTAAGGATTCAGGCCAAGTTGTCCAAGTTAGACTCAGATGCTTCCCCATGAGTAGGACTTTTAGGGGACGGTACATTTTTTAGTATTATTTATTTATTTATTTATTTATTTATTATTATTATTATTTCTAAGGACCAACTAATAAACGGTCTGGCCATTTAGGGAACCCAATGGCAAAATGCTCCCCTACCCACAAACCAGTTAAGACATGCACCCTGACACAAACAGTGCTAGGGTAGCCCAAGCTCAACAGTTAAGCCCATTTCAAGAAAAACCCACGTCAATGAACGACCGAGTGGTGAAACTTGAAAGCTGAGGGATCGAACTAATGACCTTAAGGTTCCGAGTCTTTTAATCTCCTATCATCACTAGATAACAACGAGGACAAGTCCTATTAGTTTCTTTTCTTTCTTTTAGTTTAGCTATTATCTAAAGTTAAACATGTTCAGGTTGTTTTCAAACAGCAACACTAAATATTGTAGTTTTTAAGTTAAATTGATAAAAAGAAGAGGAAGCGTTCTTAGACATGTTTATTGACAGATAAAATTTGTGCTTATTTTGAAATAATTTATTGGTTGAGTACCCACTTGAAACATGGAATTATTGGTGGGGGTCAGTGTAACTTTATATTAATTATGAAACTATCATCGGCCCTCGGTGTCACCCCATATATATTCAAACTTATGGCTCATATATGAAATTGTAAGCTTTTAGGATATGTACAAAATGTCTTGATATGTCAAAATCAATAAAGAATGTCGTTGATTGAGAGGAGAATCTATGTAGATCATTGGCATATATTATCTCAATTACTTCTAGATGCCGAAGGTTCTAGTGCTCTTTTTAAAGTCATAAAACAATTTGTAAATGTGTTTTTACACCCTAGATAGCCCGTAGCAAGTCACTCGTTTGTTGACTCGTATAAATTAGCTCGTTACATAGTCATGTGGTACACGAATGAGTTCCAAGAGATATCATATGGGTCAAGAGAAGAATATTGTATGTTTGACACGAGTAAGGGTGATTAATGTTTTTCTTTTTTAAATTAATCTTAGGAGTCTTGATAAAACCTATTTTAAATGATTTTCAAATAAACTTTGGGTGAGGTGTTGGATTAGGGGTCTGGGAATGTTTGTTGTCTGAGATGAGGACACACATGTCTATAGTTCACATGAGGAGGTTGTAAGATAATGATAAATGGTTGAATGCTCCATTATTCAATAATGCATTACAATATATAAAAATCGGATAGAGGTGACTCAGATAAATGAATATTATGAAAGTGGTAATTTCTACTCAAGAGAATGATCCACACATCCATCTGACTTACTCAGAACATAACATACTATCAGTTTGGATACCAACAGAGTACACATGTCCAAACAAGACATCACTCTCTTATAATAAAGCACGCTTCAGACCACAACATGCTTACATGTATCATATATAGACAAGTCCGGCTCGGACAACAGACCAAAGTTCACCTGGTTCGGAAGACTCACGTTCCGAACCTAACACACAATAAATGCCGGTATAAATTAAATGATATTACCCGATATAGGTACCTACACCGTAAGGCTCTGGTGCCTACAACATACCAAATCGGGTAAACCATTAATGACCCGTCAAGAACTGAGATTCATTAAGTTCGTTCATACTACTACTTCGATCATACACATACTTATTCTCACGTCCGAGCTTGGTCGTAGGCTACATTCCAGTCATGTGGCGTCTAACGACATTGTTAGTTTTGTAGATTCCAAGTCCTCAAGCGAAGATTCAACCAAATACATCGTTCTCACAAGTTGTAGTCGAGCTGTATACCGGTTGGTCCATCCTTGACTCGTATATCCAGCCAGCTTGGATACCCCGATTCTACGGTAAGTCATTCAACATGAGTTGACGATTTGTTAAATAAGTTGTGAAGCATGTTCAACATGTCTTAAGTTAGTTGACGAGTTGCATGCAACAAAGTTGTAAACGGGTTAAACGACTTGTAAACGTAAAAACATGCATGTTAGCTAGTGGGTTGAGCATATATAAATTTTAAATCTTTATTGTTTGTATGCTAATTTTAAACGAGTTAAAGTGTTTGACGTATATATAACTTTTTTACAATATCGATCTGAATATATTTATTTACTTTTAAACGTACTGTAAAAGATTTATAACAAGTAGAACATAGCATGAAGATACTAACAAATTTGCGTAATTTAGTTTTGTGAAGTAATTCACGAGTTGAAGCAGGATAGATTCACCGTTAAAAAAAAACCTACATGTAGACTTCTTTATTTTTAAACCTCACTTTGAAATAAGATTAACATTTACATTTGACTGAGTGGGAAGAGTGATACATTTTCTTTGGCTTAATTAGTAAAGAAGATCAAGTTTGTTAAGGCTTCGCTGCTACACTAGCCATTTCAATTCACGGCTTATACTTGCCACTTCAAATGGAACGTTGACGTCATTTTATGACCATTAAAATGTCAAAATCTTAATTCTTTTTGGAACGGCGGAGAATTTTATAAACAAAAAACTCAAGGAGAGCTAAGATCGAACAATTACATCGAAAGAAAATGATTAAGAATTCACTCAACCCAACTGAGTTTCACTTTACTATACCTATGAGCAAACCAAGTAAAGGAATAATAAACAATGAAATCAAACACCTCCCTGTTCCGAACTTTCGAAGGTTGAAAAACATAAAGATTACTCAAACGCCAAATAGCCCGCCAAGCGCTGTATAAAATGACAAGAAGGATCTTTTTCTTTTTTCTCGGCCAGTTGAAATTCTCGATAACATGAAACAAAGTGGAAGGCGTAGATGGTGAAAGCCAGCCAATATCGAGCCAAGCGATAATATGATCCAAGGTCTTCACAAAAACGAGACATTCACCAAATAAATGCATAGACGGAATCTCAAGGCCTATATATGAAAGGTTAAGACGCGTTGGCAACCGATCAAGAAAAAGTCTCCAAACAAAAATGTTCACCTTCTTAGGAACAAAACGAATCCATCGAGTCGCGAAATCGCCTAAAGGATGTAGAAGCACCATCAAGATCCCAAACCCATTTGTCAACAGAATCCGATAAATGAACTTCTCCCAACAACGAAGAAAGCAATGAAACTACTCCTCTTCATCGCCACCTTTAATAGGGTGCCTTCAAGACCAAGACCAACCCGAATGATCCCGATAATTAGCTATAAAGTCGTCCAATGTCAAAATCCCATTAAAAAAAATAAATTTTAAACATTATAATATTTAACTATTTTACATCCATTTCACACCAAAATATCACTCATCTTCTCTAACATTTTTAAAATTTCTATCCTATAAAATTAAAGAGGTGCAATATTATGCCCCATCCACCATTCCGTCATCATCAAAGAGTTTCAATTCCCCCGAGCTAGGGTGAGCTCAGGCTCCGCTTGATTAAAAACCGAGTCAAGGCGGCTCGGTTTGTTTATTTTAACAAGCTGGAAAGTTGAGTCTGAGCTCGCCTTGTCAAAAGCTCGGGTCAGCTAGTGACTCACTGAGCCAGCCCGTTTAACTTTTTTTTTTTTTTTACTTTTAACAAAATTATATAAAAAATAAAGTTGATATTTTTAAAGTAATAAACCAGAAAACTTATAATGGAAAGCTAAACACATACAAAATTCTTACAACAATTAGTAGTAACTATATAAAAGTAAAGATAAACGAACGGAAACAATCGAAGAATGAAAGAAGTACGTAGAACAAGTATGACAGATGGCTTGACGGTGTTATCAAATAGACGACTAGCCAAATACTTGAAGGGAGACGACGAAATTATGGGAAAGTATGTATGGAAAGGAGAGTTGGAGAGGCGGGAGGTAGATCTACCAGAAAATAGGTAATGTTATAAAAGTTAGTAAAGGCTATGGTGGGGACATTTCGCCACCATAGGTAATGTTATAAAAGTTAGTAAAGTCTATGGTGGGGACATTCACTAAAGGTGCATTTAAATTTTTTTGAATTTTTTTTTATCCATAAAATCTAACCTTACGACGTTTAGATGGCGATTGTCGCCACTATAGACCTACCTATGGCGGTGAGACTTTAGGTGACAACTTTATGGAGCTATGGCAACTTTATGGAGCTATGGCGACGAGGTTTAGGCGACAAAGGCTATGGTGGCGACTTGTCCCCACCGAAGGGGGATATTTTTTTGCCATTAAAGAGTCATTTTCTTGTAGTGAGAAGCTGTGAATGTGGATCTCCAAATTGAAAATGAAATTAAGGGTTTAGGTAATTAGGTTTAGAAGGGGATGGAATGAGTCATATGAATGACATAATATGCATACATAGTTGTATTTTAATTTTTAATAGTTTTATGATTATATAAATTTATACGAGCTAGATGAGCGAGCTCACAAACGATCCACAAGCTGAGCTAACTTTGACTCGAACTCGACTCGTTTATAGACCAAGCTAGTTCGGCTCGATTTATTTACGAACTAGCCGATTTCAAACGAGCCATGAACCATAAACTTATTAAACAACCCTACTTATATATAATCATAAATATATTAATTTTTTGAAATTCTTCAAAATGAAAGCTATGTAATGTGAGACTGTGAGAGTATAAATACA
Source organism: Deinandra increscens subsp. villosa (assembly GCA_039602395.1). Classification (NCBI taxonomy): domain Eukaryota; kingdom Viridiplantae; phylum Streptophyta; class Magnoliopsida; order Asterales; family Asteraceae; genus Deinandra; species Deinandra increscens. The sequence continues at coordinate 17,034,661 of JBCNJP010000019.1, read as the reverse complement.
TCAGTACTTACCTTTTTAAAAATAAAATATAATGTGCAAATTAACACTATTGACATTTCAAGAACGTCCAAGATCTAAGAAAGCTACACTTTATTTATTTATTTATTTATTGTTTTTCTACTATTTGATAGGCCTTCTAGAAACAAATGTACACGATAGGTTTGGAGAGGGGCTTCCTATGCTAAATTAGTGTATTTAATACTTTATTTGATACACTATGCTTGAGATACGACTAGGCTTAAGTATATGATATGCTATGAAGTTAAAGTACGGATGAAAAAAATGTGTAAAGTATAAAAATGACTTGTGAATAGTTATATGTTACTCGCTAGTATAGAGCCCGTATGTAATAATATATTTACTAGCTAGCATAGAATTCATGTATTACACGAGTTGAATTATTAAAAATATACAATTGATAAAATATTTATATTCTCCTTATTATTAGAATTACGTGTTAAATTACATTTATTGATTAAACAACTTTTTATTTGGGTTGTTTTTTATTATTGTATAAATGATATATATAGATGAAGACGTGAAAATTAACATCTAAAATTATGGATTTTAAATATAATTAAATGAATTGAAGTGAAATTGTTTAGGCGAGAATTTTTTTTAAGGAGAAATATAGCGGTGACAAGTATCCAATATTGTAATCATTTATTAGGTAAAGTAGATCTTATGTCTAGGGCATGTTTAATGAAGTGGTGTTGACCTGACTCGGGCAGGACTTCTAAAAACACTGACTCTGTCCGCAGCAGTTGAAGTGATATTACCAGTTAACCATGTCGTTCTGGGACTCTATTTTTGATGACGATTCTTCTTTTAACTCGACATCGGTTCCAGAAACAAACCAGGTAAACATTTAACTACTTCTATACTTTTCTGTGTTTATAAAATATATTAATCATTTTATTTCCAAAGCAGGATGATGGTGTTCAATCGTTTAACCAGACAGTTCTAGAAATGAAAGATGATTTTTTATATTTTAACCAGACGAGACATTTCATCAATTTGATTAATTATCTTGGTATTATTGAAAACCTAAACATTGTGTTGTTTCAGATACCTAAGAGCTATTACGTCTACGATCAATATTTACCGAATTGGAGTCAATTTCCTGAAGTCGGTTATGGTTATGACGGTCACCCTCAATCCAAAAAAAAATGTGTATGGCGATGGTTCACATTCGTCATGGGCCCGTCACGTCGATTATAGTTATGATAGTCAACCACAATCCAACCAGGAGTATATGTATGGCGATGGACCACAATCGCCATGGGCTTTAGCTACGAATCTTCAAAGGCTCCTCTTGGTGAACCATCATCACTCCTGCGATACAATCAAGAACCCGTCATCAACAATGAAGCTTTAGCGGACCGCCCTAGCTCGGGTGAAGGACTTCCCGGAACGGAAGTGGATTATTGTACTGACTAGGTAATAAAATATAATCAAAACATATATCGAACGTACTGACCGTGAACATCTGTAAGTCATTCGTCTTTCTGAGAGATGAAGGCTTTTTTTTTGGGGGGGGGGGTGATTTCTTTCAGATATTTGGAACCAGAGAGGGAGATGGACAACGTATGTGAATGAAATATCGAAAGGCGAATCGTTCGATATTTAACATTTGAATTGGAGGCTCAGTAATTACACTTTTGGCCTATACGTCCCGTATAGTGCTATACGTGACATATAGGATGACAAACTTGACACCACCAGCCTGCCATATATCAAGTGACGAGATTAAAGCAGTATACCTCGTACGTATAACACTGTATGTCACGTATAAATCTTTTCAGACGACACCACCTAACACAATTATTGAACCTATACGACGCGTATAAGGTTGTATGTGGTGTATAGGTAGACCAACCATTGATGTATAGCTTAATACGCAAGGTAGAATCCCCTGGAAAAAACCCCACCACCACCAAAAAAACTCATGGCCTTGTACGTCGCGTATACCATCATGTATTGATACCTCATATACTGACCCAATAGACTTTAATGGAATTTTAATTTTTAATCTATATGTCTTGCATACCCCTATACGTAACGTATAGAGATGTTGAATTAGATCGTTAGGACTTAGGATGTAGAGTAGACATACCATTCTTTTAATGTGTATACGTACCCCAATTTTAGGTAACAATTTTATTTTTAGAAAAATAGTAAATACTTCAATTTTCAGAGATGTGTATAGATTTAATTTTCAGAGATATGTATGTGATTCATTATTATATTTTGATCTTTGAATTATTAAAAGAGGAAATTACATAGAAGGTCATTTATGTTTTATCAAAATTTTGGATTAGGTCCTTCAACTAAGGTAGCTACACTAGACATCATTTATATTTCATACTTGTTCCAAATAAGGTCCTTTATTACTAATATGGTTGTTAGGTTAGGGGCATTTTAGTTACATCATAACATTTATTTAATAGATAAAAATAAAGATGAACCCAACCCACCCAAATAAATCAATCAGTTGTGTTTCTCTACTTCGAAGACAACAACCACTTGCACGACTGCACCCACCTCTTTTCTTCTCCGGCCAAACCCTCCGGTCGTATATGTTCATCGCCAACCTATTTGCCTCATCTTTTTCTGAAAATGCGAAAATTGATTCTTATCCTTCCTACTCGTGTTCTATTTTTCACCCGATCCTCTCCAAAAGAAAATAAATATATTCAAAACTATATGTAGAGTGAATTTACGAGTGATTATGTTTTTCTGATAATAATTTCATTCCTATATCATAAAAGCCAAAAAGAAAAAAGAGAAAAAGGCCCTAAAACAAAGACGATGTTGTTCGTAAACACGATTTTGTGGTTTCAGATTTGCACCGATTTCGTTTAATTTGCGGGTAAACAATATTGAATCGAAAAGATTTGAGTAGCCAAGAAGCAGCAATAGAGTTGGTTGTCTCGATCGTGTTCATCGCCTTGCTAACAGTGGTGAACCCATGAATTTTTCTTATGGGGTTCAAAACTTTTCAATAGTCGATTATTTATCAATAAATATTAATTTTTCTCGGTTCGATTCAGGTCGGGTCGGATCGAATCATATTAACATATTTAAAGAACTCAGTATTCTCGCATGAACATTTATACATTCCTTTATCAAGAGTGAAAAGGAAAAAAGTCTTAAAATCTTAATTTTAAATGAAGATGTTCGACAAATAAATATAACAAAAAACAGTTTCTTTAAGTTTTTTTTTTCAAATTTGGAAGTCTACTTTTATTTAATATTTATTTCCTTTTTAGTTTTATGTATTATTTCTTTCACTTTTTATTTCGAATTTAGTTTTATGTAATTATAATACGTTTTATGTTTTTTATATTACAAATTCGGGTATCTACCCGGGCAAACGTTACTCTTATTTAATTTATATCTGCTCTTTACTTTTATGTATTATTCAATTCACTTCCTCTTTTCAATTTAGTTTAATGTTATATTTAAATTTATTTTTTTATATTACAGTTTCGGATATTTACCCATGTCATGGCCTAGTACACCTGAGTATATATATGTTTTTCGATGATAATCATGTTAACACCTATTTGTTAATTTATATGTTTTATGTTATTTGTTTTATAGTTACATCTATATTTATTTTCACTAAACAGTTTTCCTAGTAAAATCTTTACGTACCTCTACTTCAATTCCAACAACGTACCTTTGTAAAAAAAAAAAATTGACATGACAAACTATAAGCTACGGAATAATCAGGGCCGTATCATAGAATTGCTTTTATAGCAACTATGTAGATAGCACAATTAATCCTGAAACTAAATTTTGGTAGCTAATATCTAGGGGAATAAGTATATTATGAATAATAATAAGTATTGTTTTATATCCTATATGTATTTCTTGACACCTTGTTTTGTTTGTGTCCTTATGAGAGAAATCTTAGCTCTCAAAGTTTGTCAAACTGACTCAAAGCTAAGGGCTGTTTGGTTGGGTCTGAATGGTGAATCGGACCAAATCAGAGGCAGAGTTGGTCCAGAGGTATTTGGTTGATGTCTGAACAAGTACCAAGTCTGACCTAATCAGATTTTGAGCTTCTGTCCGGATCAAAGATGGTGTTGAAGCTGAACCAGACAGAAGGGTGAAGGGCGTGAGCTGAGGAGCTGAGGAACGAGGAACGAAGGCCAAAAATGTGGAAAAAAAACGAGGAAAATGCGTGAGCAAGCCGAGGAACGAAGGCCACAAAAAAAAAGCAAAAAAACTACGTGAGCTGAGGAACGAAACGAAGGCAAAAAGACGAAGGGAAGTCAGTCGAAAGCAAAAAACTGGCCTCGCAATGCCCGGGTTTTCTGAGTTGCATTCGTGTCCGCATTGTTTTTAAGGATTTTAACCAAATTTGCACCCCCTGCGCGCGGGTAGAAGTTAGAGTAAAACGTAACATAAGAACTTAATATTTTATGAAGGTTTGCATATATAAACTAATCATGTTTTTGTTCCCGTACCAATATGCGACAAGGTATATGAAAGAAAAAATTTGGGATTTGTTTGTTAATTTTAGAAACTCATTTAGACGTCCAACCAAACAGGTCTTTACTGGTTTAACACTTAGTGGTTCAGATCAGACATCTTACTGGTTCAGCACTTAACAAAACAGACGCTACCAAACAACCCCCTAGACTTCCCTCGATGTTTAAAATTTTGGATAGTTAAGAAAAAACAAGAAGGATTTAAACTCATAGGGTTTTTTATATTAAAAATTAAGGAATATGATGATATATATAATACAATAATAAAATCAGTTTACAAATAATGGTAAATATAAGTCATTACAAAATGTGGCTAACATAATATATATGATATGCTAATCACTTGATATATAAGATTATTTTTTTATTGGGCAATCTTAAATCTTTTGCATCAACCAACGTATATATTGTGTGAAAAGTAATTGATTTTTTTTTATGTTTGTTAAATAAAAGTAAGGATGAGTGAATGATCCGTATATATATTCGAAGATAGAGATGCTCTCCCCAAATTTTAGTAACTAAAAGCCAAAATAAAATAAAGGAATTATACGGTTTACAAAAAGGATTTAGACAACAGTTGGGTGTATTGATCCATTATTTATTACCCATGCTTTCACCATCATATGTGAGATAAATTTTAAAAATAAGTAAAAAGGCAGGTTTTTATTGTAGGCGAAATTACGAGAGAATCAATTCCAGACGGAATTGCTTTTGAGTCACGTGTCTCATCTGATTAGAACACAGTATTCAAGTGTTGATGAATTTACTACTAACCCTTCAACTATATCAACTATATATATATATATTTATTCTCTGTGGTTTATCATATGCCAACACAGAAATATTCCACAAAAAGCTGATAAAAAAAGTAGTCTTTCTTTTTTCAAAGGTAACAACTGCTTTCCTTTCTCTCCCCCATTTAGGTCTCAATCTCATATCTACTCTCTCATGATCCCATCTTTGAAGCCAGATTTTCATGACTATCACATCGATCAAAACATTCTTATTACAAACTCCTATCTGGGAACTTGTTCCGATAAGGCTTGATCAAAGAAGAATTCAAACGTATTGATTGAATTCAGATGATGGTTTTTGCTATTGAAAACGAAGCTAAACTCACACGTTTTGAAATCAGGATCTAATGGAATGAAAACAGTTTTTTCCATTTATTTTCTTTAGAAAAGTGTAGCAAGCTTGCTAACATATGTTATGTGATATCATGTGTGAGATGCATCTAATTAATGAGAAGTTGGTCTCTATACTTGCAGCCTGCATTGGAACTAACTCTCAGAAATTAAATTAAGCCATGGATATGCCTTCATGTTGGCTGCCGGAACTGCAGGTAAGTAAATTATATATTCACAACATAGTTAAATTTTGTAATATATGTATGAATCATGAGTTTCTAATAATCTGTTTGTTGAATCTTTATTTTAGGAAATGCAAGATCAAGGGTTCATGAATCAATATCAGATGAACAGACCTTATCACCATCTGATGGAAGATTTTAGTGTTGATTCATTTTCATCAGATAGCTACACAGAAACACCATCTTTTATCGATCAATCTTTCCAAACTCACAAGCACCTGGAAGAACCAGCTAATATCAAACAGCCATTTAATTACAAAAAGGCTGGTAGTGTTCATAAGAAATTTCCTCAAACTGATCAAATATCCAAGCCAAAGCTAGCTTCTGAGTCTCCTAACACTTTCACCATATCTTTTGGAGATATAAAGCCTAAAGATGAGATCCTTTCATTCGGTGATTCATATGGTTTCACAGAAGCTGGTAACAAAAGGGTTCCGACCCCTATCAGGAATCCGATTCAGGTTCAAGATCATGTGTTGGCCGAGAGGAAGAGAAGAGAGAAGTTGGCTCAGCGGTTTATTGCTTTGTCTTCCCTCCTTCCGGACTTGAAGAAGGTAATCAATGGCAATTTCATATCGTAAACTCTAGAACATAATAACTAAACAGATGGTCTATTCCCACACCACCAACAATCTCATCCTACACCATCTGCAAACAAAAGACCGTTTAAAGTTGAACCAAAAGTTCGTTAATTTGACGCTAGGGCTGTCAGAAAACCCCCTACCATTCAAACGGCCGTTGAACAGACGTTTGAGATCTGTTAAACGGCCGTTTGAATTGAGGTGGTGTGGGAGGTGGGGTATATTAATAGAAACAGTACCCTAACTAAATTTATTTTGGTTATGAAACTTTTATGATGCACTTTATTAATGATCTATCTTGCTAATTAACAACTGATCTTTGGTGGTAGATGGATAAGGCAACTGTGTTAGAAGATGCTGCTAATTACATCCAAGAACTTCAAAATCGTGTTAAGGAACTCGAGGGATTATCAGTATCAAAGAGGAAGAACATGCAAGAATCCGTTATAACAGGCAAGAGATCGAGGCTTAGTAGCAGCGATGATGATGGTTCGTCTTCTAATGAAGCGAACTTTGAAGAGAGTAGCAGCCCTTGCAATCCAGAGATCGAAGTAAGGTCGTCTGGATGTAGTCTACTTGTCGAAATCTATAGCCGGAAAAACTGCATCTCGTTAGTGAAAGTTCTAAGCGAGATGCAGAAGCTTGGTTTATCTATCATCAGTTGCAGCACGATCCCGTTTGCTGATACAACTCTTCTTGTCACCATTGTTGCTCAGGTAAACATCTATATATTGTTAAATTTGTTTTCAGTTATTTTTTTTTTGTTTTTTCAAACAGTAATAACTAAGTTTGCGGAGAAAAGTTATCAAAATCACCAACCTTTTGGTTGTGGAGCACCTTACTTACTACATGTCCCTTGGGGATTGATTTTGTTTTCATGACCTAGAAATATAAAGTATTTCCTACTTTTTCTCCTTGGAAAACATATACCTAGAAAAATACAAATTTTTTATGGGATCTTTAATAGTTAATATATATAAGATACCTAGAAAAATACAAATCCCTGAATTCATTTTCTCTCGGTTTCTGCAGAAGAATGATGACTTCATTATCTCATCAACGGATCTTGTGAAGAACCTTCAATTAGTGATTTGAAGTACTTCTAACTGAATTGCAATTATTCCAAGTCAAGTATTTCATATATAGCAACCGTATTCTACTTTCCCCTTGAAGCTAGAGCTACTCGCTGATCGATTCGATCTCACACTACCAGCTTGTTAATTAATCATCAAACAACTCGATCAAATTTCTAGCGTTTAGATGTGGATCGAAAAGCTAGCTTCAACCCGAATACTTGGTCATGAATCCCCTTTTCGTCTCGAAAAGGAACGACAAGCAGATTAATTAATTCTCTGTTCTATACGAGGGGTTAATCTTTAATTAGTTGTTGCATTTTATGTCTTCATTTTCTTGTTATTTCTGCATTAACCTCCCTAATCTTAGTAGTTTCATATATATTTTACAAGGGTTGTTAGTAATCTTTTATGGTGATCACTTTTAATCTTTTATTAAGATCTTTTCATGTATCGATCTTGAAAACAGTACGATTGACATTTTAATTCTCTGTATATATATTTTATGAAACATGCCTATGATCAGATACATCATACATACACCATCTAGAAAGAAACAAACTCTAGAATATTATGGAGAGATGGATGCATAATTGAAAATACTTAACGGACAGTTTTGAAAAATATATACGCATAATAAATTCAGAAAAAAAGCTGAATTTTGAGATATTAAGGTAGAATTATAATATTATATGTCCATATTTTTTCTTGAACTATATTGCACAATAACCAACACCAGAAAATATCAATCACTTGATATAAAAGAGATTCGAAGACAAGAATATATAATATATTTTTTAACACAATTAAATGACACTAGCTACCCAAAGAGGAGACTATACATATTTTTGAACCCGACAAGACTGGCTGCTTTGAGATAAAACAACAAGCCATAACAACCGAAAACATCACTGAATCTTATGACAAGAGGATGAGATAGGCACGTACAACCCTAAAATCCATCTGCAAAACTATATTGCACAATAACCAACACCAGAAAAATTTTAGAAACTAGCTCCAAAGTGAACCTTCAATGGTGTCAAAAAACTAGATAGAACTACAAACATAGCCACAGGTTTTAATAGAGAAAGGTCATGGCCATTGCTTGAGACCAAAGTAAAAGTACATATATACATTATACAAGTTAGGCGGTGTGAAGTTCACACTTATACATAGAAGCAGAAGATTGCAACTAAATTATTGATCGCAGGCTCTAAAGCAATAACCCATAAAATCTTGTATACAACCTATAAAATCCAGCTTGAAAATTTGGGGGTAAAAGGGGAAGACGCATGAGGTATCTTACATAACACATGAGGATGATAGATCCGAATTCATGGTCCAAACCCTCTGCGGATCATTACGTGGCCAAGGATACCTTCAAGGTAGTGCACATGGACTTCACACAATTCACCCTTCGGCTCCATCGAATATTCATGTCCGCCGGGACCATCAGGTTGTTATGTCACATGGCATGTGGAGACACAATCTGATTTCTTCGCCCAATCTTAGTCTTTGATATGTAACCATATCTAGAAGGCCCACGCGCGACTCACGCGCTGTCACTTAACGTCTCCATACCCATACCCTAAGTATAAATACGTAAAGTCACCTAAGGTATATTTCATGCTCATACTTTCATCTTACTTGAACACACTTATCTTCTCTGGTTACTTCAATACTTATTCTCATGCTGGAGTGTTATACATACATAAAAATGATATAATTAATAACTCGGTATATTATTATTATTATTATTATTATTATTATTATTATTATCATTATTATTATTTTTAGATGTATTTTTAAACGTAAATGTATAAAAAATAATGAAACTTTTTTTAAGCATACACCCGTGAAATTTAAAATAATAAATATTTAAATTATAAATAACTAATAATGAAGATTTAAAAATTATAATATTATATTTTAAGATAAGATATAATTAAAGTCTTTATATAATTTTTTAAGTTTTTTAAAATTATTAGAATAAAAAGATTTACATTTTGATTGTTAATTATATAATTTAACTAATTTAAAATTGTTATCGTTATTATTTAATTTGAGAAAGGAGTGAAATTCTTTTTATAAAAATTTAATTGTATTGATGATTTTTATTTATTTATATATTAGTCGATTTCAACATCTCCCATGTGGTAGGAAGGTTTGAATATTTTTTTCTGTCTCCTATGTTCTTCATATTACCTTTTCACATATTTATATTTTTGAAATACGAAAATATAAATGAATAGAATAGAAGTTTCAATTCCTACGGTTTGATAAAAAAAACTCATTATATTTATGCTTTAGCCTAGCTCATTATATATATTAAAAGCAATTTTCATTTTATTCCTATGTTCACTTCCATATATGCACTATATCTCAAGCATAAATGCATTTTATATGTATATATT
>JBCNJP010000019.1:16955668-17024222 GCA_039602395.1 Deinandra increscens subsp. villosa | reverse complement strand
TATTTTTCTGCTGCAATTTTGGTTTAAAATTGAAATGAGTACTACATTCTGATCAGACTTATCTGGTACCTCATATAAATGATCATTCGGCCAAGTGGGAGAATGTAAGACAATATTTATTTATATATCTTAATATATTTCGGTATATATATATAAATAAATATCTTATGTCCTTTAATCATTTATCTTAAATAATCAATTACGGTTTTAACCCTATCTGGTATTACTTGATGGACGTAATTACCCTTTCTAGATGGGCTAGGGTTTCCCCTTGGGTGTATTATAAATAGAGGCTCTTAGGGAGAGATTAAAGGTTAATCACCACCACAAAACTTTCGACCTCTCTCTCATCTCTCTCGGCTCTCTCTCTGTTTCGTGAACCCTCACGAAACCTTACACCATCATTAGCTATACACCCTAAAGGGGAACCAAGGCTACTCACAGGATGGACAACCTAACTACTGCTGATCTCAACCAGATGCTTACAGGTAATCTTTCTTATTATTATCTGTTTATTATATTAACGATTCAGGATTCGATCAACATTGGGATCTTTTCTTTATAGTCTGTAAATAAAAACCATAGAAAGCAAATTTGGTATAGTGTGTGAATCAGTGAATGGCTAGCTACAGAAAACACAAACCATATAGGCCTACTTTTTTTTCAATAATTTTTAAAAAATACCATCCAAGAGCTCACTCCACAATTAATGAATAATTGTTCAACCTAAAGTTAGCCAATAAGAGGCTTATTTTAACAATCTCCAACTAGCTAACAAGAAGCATATTTTAACAATCTGCAATTCACAATTGCTAGTAGATAGTTTGTAATTTCTGCGAGTGCAAGAACCTACAAGTGAAAGCAAAGCTTTTCTAACTCCTAATATATCATTGTATTTAATTTATATATGAACGAACATGTTTGAAAAATATTTTGATCATAAGTGTTAACTGAATACAAAGTCACCTATTATTCACCTGTAAATTGATGTTATTAATTGTTGGGTTTGGTGTAGCTTTCATTGGGTCTTAACTTGAAGACTTGGGAGTGGGCCTATTTTAGCCCAACTTAAGTTTTCTTGTTTCTTAAGTTGTAATTTGTGTACTCTAGTTAGTCTTTATTTAAACTCTTGTATGTGTAATTCCACATCACGAGTGAGAGAGACAGATAGCAATAAATATATATCATGTTGCAACCTATGGACATATGTTAGCTCGACCAAACCACGTAAATTCTCGTGTTCATCATTTTTACTTTTCTCTAGTTACGAGTATGTTTTTTTGAATATATACCCAAATCCCTAAAATTAAGTTGTAAAGAAAACTAACCACAAAGTTACTAATCTCATTTTAATCCACATTACAAATCATAGAAGAAGGTCTACTTGGAAAAGAAATTCAACTTCATGAAGAACATGAGGTATATAATTGAAAGTATACAGAAAGAAACAAACGATTAGACTATTTTACCTTTATGGGCTTAATGTAATACTTAGAAAGAAAAAGAAAAAAACAAACGTGATTGAATTGCAACAGAAGTTAAGAAAACTTACCGTCTTATCCCATTGATCTTTGAAATCAACTTCCTCACCTCTTTCTAGTAACAACTCAGCCCCATCGATCCAGTAAGATCACAACAACATCAAATTTAACATCAGTTTTCAAGGAGGCACACAAAACTTACCTTGCAGTAATTGAACCTTCGTGGGTAAAGTTAAAGATGACGAGGACCAAGAGCACATATCCATTAAGACAACTCAATGTTTTGTTAAAAATATGTGCTTATTTAAATAATGGAGTCACCATAAAAAGCATTGTAGTCATTCAACAAACTTATACATACGTTTCTATATAATCATAAAAGTCATTGTATTCCCGTGACTCCGGTAACACTCACTAAATCTGTCCCTTGGTCCAACAACAAACTCCCCTAATGGAGTAATGGGGTCCCCTTGAAAAGTCAATGGAAGGTTATTAATAGGGGTCTGTTAGGGACACCCCCTTAAATTTTGGCTGGCACCCCTTATATAGGTGACTCTGAGGTCTAAGAGTCACCTCCAGATTTAAAAAGCTCACATAATGTCCTAAGAGTCACCTGTAAAAGGGGTGTCAGCCAAATTTTTATTATTATAATAAAAAATATTATTGTTATATTAATAATAATAATAATAATAATAATTATTATTAGAGTTAATTACATTTTGCGTCCCTGAGGTTTGGGGCTTTTTGCCACCTGAGTACAAATCTCAAATTTTTAACAAATATATCCTGTGGTATGCGTTTTGTTGCCATCTGAGTCCTTCAGACTAACGGGCGTTAGAGTTTTCTGTTAAGTGTAAGGGTATTTCAGTAATTTTAGTGATGAGGACTATTTATGTTATTATTATAAAACAATATGACAAGCCTTTAATTTTAAGGGACTATTTTGTAATTTAATTAATATAATTAAAACCTAAATAAATAATACAGACGCAAAACCCAGTGCATCAAAATCAAAACGATCAAAATTTCTTATGAACTTTAAACATAATTTTACATCATCAAAATTGATCGAATCAAGATATTGAATATACCATTGCGCTCAAAATCATTCGACGATTCAAACGAGATGTGGTTTGTTGTGCTTCGGTGATGATTTCGAAACCCAATGATAAACATGGTGTCGGAAACAAGATCTGAAATCGAATCCACAAACCGGATCACCTCCGGCGACGACCGTCGAAGTACTGTGAAAGCGGTCACCGGAATTGCCTCGGTGGTCTCCGACCACCTCTCGAGCTCTAAACCCAGAAACGATCGGGGAAGGAAGGTCGGAAACGGGAACAGATTCCCGGCCCATCATATGTCTACCAAAATTATTATTCTACAAAAGAGAAAGATGAGAGAGGACTGGAAACGGGAACAGATTCCCGGCCCATCATGCGTCGGCGTCGGTTTCACGAACTTTCAGGCCAATGCATCAAATAAAGGTCCAAATACGAAACCCCAAGATTCTTGAGAGAAACCCTAACAGAGTTCTCAATCTTATTTATGGAGTTCATGCTACAATACAGCTTTGATGTCAAGAAAATATCCTCCCTTTTCAACAAACCCTTGTTGAAAACGTGAGCTAATGCTTCACCAACTTCACCCTCGTTTCCGTAGAGATGTGCGCAGTCGATGTGGCGGTATCCGGCGGAGATCGCGGTTTTCACGGCGTCGACGCAAAACCCGCCGCCGCTCTGCCAGGTTCCGAGTCCGATCGCCGGAATATTGGCGCCGGAGGGAGCAGGTCGTCGAGTGTCGCCGAGCAGGGCTGCCGGAGGGCGGAGGAACGCCGGCGGAGGGTCGCCGGCTTTAATCAGGCGGAAGGAAGGAGAGGGGACGAAGGGAGGACTGCCCCTTTCTTCTCTCTCTTCTTTTTAATTTACAACTCCTCCCCTCCTATTAGTTAAACTTACTAATTTACATAACTAGTCCCTCATCTATAAAATTACTAAAATACCCTATACTTAACAGAAAAATCTAACCCCTGTTAGTCCCAAGGACTCAGTTGGCAATAGAATGCAAACCTCAGGATATATTTGTTAATAATTTGGATTATGTACTCAGGTAGCAAAAACCCGCAAACCACAGGGACGCAAAATGTAATTAACTCTTATTATTATTATTATTATTAATAGGAAAATTGGCCTATATTAATCCCAGTTATCACCTATTGGCCGATAATAATCCCAGTTATGTTTTTTCCCCACAGTAATCCCAGTTATTAACATGTTGGCCTGTATTGATCCGCCGTTAAGGTTTAACTAACGGTGTTAATTTTTTGTTGACTGAGCGTCCTAGTAGGATCCTACGTGGCATTATGTTTAAAAAAAAAAACTTTTAAGAAAATAAAAAGAACAAATAAATAAACAAATCCCTAATACAAGATACTATCTTGTTAATCACAATTAAAGATATTCAAAAGATAATATTGCGATCACCATTAAAAAGCTGTTAATTTTTTTTTTAATATCTTGCGATCACCAATTCATCATTACTATCTTCTTATTTTTGAACTTCATCGCAAAGTTGGGCTGAATATCTTTGAACGTGTTTAATAGGAATTTCTTGAAAGCTTTTTTTTTATTAGGGATTTGTTTATTTATTTAATTTTTATTTATTTTCTTGAGAGTTTTTATCAAACATAATGCCACATAGGATCTTAGTAGGATACCTAGTCAACAAAAAATTAACACCGTTAGTTAAATTTTAACGGCGGATCAATACAGGCCAACATGTTAATAACTGGGATTATTGTGGGGAAAAACTATAACTGGGATTATTATCGGCCAATAGTTGATAACTGGGATTAATATATGCCAATTTTCCTTATTAATACATATAAATAAATAACACAAATAAAATATGACAAACCTTCAAGGTGACATAAAGGGCTGGAGGTGAGATATGAAACTCCTTATATGAGATTCAGCTCACATCTTCAACTAAGAGGTCACCTACAAGGAGAAATTAAAGGTGACGCTAAGGTCTCGGAGTGACCTAAAGGGCTCACATCTTACCATCCAGTCTCCCTCTAAGGTCTCTGTGTGACCTGTATTATCGCATCTCCTACGTATTATTACACCGTTACGTGCATACACACACGCATACAAACACATACTGATACGTTATCAAACCACACACATATATAAATACCTACATGATAGATTTTGATATATTGTATGTACTATATGCATATGTACATACACATACCAACACACTTACATGCACACAAAAAATGTACATACAATATTAATATGAATAAGCTTAATATACGTTCATATATGCATATATTACACTTTTACATGTATATAAACATGCATACAGCACGTACACATATATTATCGTTATATTATTAATAATAATTATTATTATAATAATAATAACACAAATTATTATTATAATAATACTAATTATTATTATTATTATTATTATTATTATTATTATTATTACATATAAATAAATAATACAAATAAAATATGGAAAAAACCTTATGGGTGACATAAAGGGCTAGATGTGAGATATAGAACCCCTTATATGAGATTTGGTTTGGAGACACCCCTCATATAGGTGAACGTTTGGGCTTAAGATGAGGTTCCTTTAGGGACACCCCTCATATAGGTGACCTCAAGACCTCCGAGTGACCTCTAGGTGGGGTGTATTTAAAAAAAAAAGGGGTGTCTCTAAAATTTCCCTATTAATATTTGCATGGTTGATAAAAATTTGCATGTAACTTGTCAGGGTGGGAGGCGGGCGCCTTCAGTTTCGAGCAAACCACTTTGTTGCTTCGCGAGGCTTTGAGCAACTATCCCCCCACCCCCGGCCGCCGCCTCCACGGCTTCTCCCCTCTGCTGGAGGAAGTCGAGATTGTTGCCAATAATTACTTTAATGATTACATTTATATATTACCAAAATGCCACTATTTTAATTAAGAAAATGCAACCGGATATTTTACTAGTTTTCTATATCCACCCCTCTCCATCCTACTATATTTCTACTTTAAATTCACTTTTTTTTTTCTCTCATTAGTTGATACAAGCTAATTGGTTGCTGCTTCAAACTATTCTCTGCCACCCCTTCCACCCTCATAGGTAGGAAATAAGTATAATCACCGATAACTAATCGTGTATATATAACAACTTGGTCCATAAGTGGTAAATGCAGACTTGAATTCTGTTTCCAACCTATGTTTATTAACCTAAGATGGTCAAGATGATCGTCAAATTTCCTCAGTTCAAAAAGCAAACTTGATTTTGTTCTTAACCCAATGTCAAGATAAATGAATAACTCAAATCCAATGCAAGTTAATTCATGATCACCAAAGTGCATTCTAACAAGTTGTTCTTCCTCCTGATCCATGTTTTCTACCATAATATATATTTACACCCAAACTATACTTTGAACATCAAATTAACCTACTGACTTGCATCTTTATAGTGTCCAGTGTCCACCTCCAGCACCTATGCCTCCATTAGCGTGACATCAACCTCCAACACGCCCCATTTTGTTTAATAATGTATAAAGAGTAAAAGCAATCAAGTAATGTAGCATTCAATATTTTTTCCCTGTAAAATTTGGTTAAATATTTCTCTAATTAGGAAACGTGAAGCATGTGATCCTTTCCAACATGAAAACAACAAAAGCATATGAGAGCAGCATTCTGGAACATAACCTTTATTTGACCCCCAAACTCGAGTTGTTTATGTCTACGTGGATTTCGTTTTCTAGCTATGTCATAATCATGCACAAAAAAGGGAAATAAAGATTACTAATATCGCCAACGTATTTTTACCAATTTTCTAGTGCAATATCAAGTTTTTTCATACGTGCCGGACATACTAATTAACAACTATTATGAGTTATTTCATTTTCATTCTTAAGACATGATAGGAAGTAGTGACATGCTAATTAAGATATGTTCTGCCAGTGGCGGATCCAGGAAAGAATATCAGGGGTAGCGAGGACTAACGGGGGTTGGGGGGCAGCGCCCCCGGAAATTTTTTTTAGCTAGTTAACGGGCTTTTAATCATATTTTTAAGGGGCTTTTGATCATATTTTTAAGTAAAAGTCATAAAATTTCTTCCAGGGGTCGCGAAAAATTCGTTTCAGGGGTCGGGAAAAACCGAAAACCTATAAAAAAAAAAATTACACGTCGGGGTAAAAGTTCAGGGGTAGCGGGCGCTACCCCTGGGCCCTTAGTGGGTCCGCCACTGTGTTCTGCCCAATCAAGTACATGCTAATGTTGTGATTAGTTCATTAATTTACATCAACACCTGCTTATATGTTAGAAACGCTTTTATTTAACTGTAAACTTAATTTACTTCTAGACCACTCCATCATAAGTTTCTAATTACTGTTAAGTTTCGATCTCTTATCTACTCTAAAAAAAAATAATTAATTCTTACCACCCAGCTATAACTCAAATGGCTTATATCATAGATGCTTTCATTTCTCGATATAAGTCTATTAGACGTATAGTATAGTTTATATATATTTGTCATAGATTGTATATTGTCGATAGTACAGGGATGTCACTGTAATTGTATTTACTATATATTGTCGTGGAATATAATGGAGAGGCAGATTTCGATTCATAACATGGTATCATGAGAATCCTCTGATTGCCATTTACTTTTTCCCTACGACATCCCTCCAGCCGGCCCTAACCCTAGCCGACTTTTCTTCGCCGGTTTCTTCTTTTCCGGCCATCTGTTTCCGGTAACCTTCTTCCTTCTCCTCCCTGTCACTTCTTAACCCAGCGCCATGGGTGATAAACCAAAGTCCCCCCCCCCCCTCCTTCTCGACCAGATTATAAGCCCATCCATCCTGCTCTCACCATCTCCAATATGTTTGGCGCGCCATAAGCTAGCTTATAGACGTTACCAAACGGGGTTTTTTTAATAAGCTAGCTTTTTTTAAAAGTCTCGTTTGGTAACGTCAAAAAGCTAGCTTATAAGTTAGTTTTTGAAAAGCTAGTTGAAGTAGCGTTTCAACTAGCTTTTCAACTAGCTTTTATAATATTTCCAATTTTACCCTTCCCTAACTTATAAATAAATATCTTTATTTACATTTATGACATGTACTTTTATGTCATTTTATATTTTTAAGCTAGTTTATCAGCTAATTTTTATCAAACGTTATTTTTTATCAGCTATCTTATAATTTATCAGCTAACAGCTAGCTTGTCAGCTAGTTTATCAGCTAATAGCTAGCTTATCAGCTAGTGCGTCAAACACAACCTAAGAGTGGGAAAACCTTATATAGTACTCATAGTTGTCAAACAACCTTTTCCAGGAGTATTCAAATGTTGGGTTTAATGTGGAGCCATGATTGGTTTTGGGTCCGATACGGTTTAGAAGACATTTTAGCGGCATACTAATTAATAGTTGTTGTAAATTAATATACTGTATATATTTAGAAAATCTTAGATTTATTTAGTTAGTCAATTATTGTATATAATGTAATCTTGGGTGATAAATGAGAATCAATCATTTACCAAAACTTTCAATTCCAACCATTAAAAGCAAATTTAAAGGTTTGAATTTTGATAGGTACAGGCTTTAGGCTGTGTTTGGTGCATTAGCTGAAAAGGTAGCTGCTAGCTGATAAAAAATAACGTTTGGTAAAAAGTAACTGATAAACTAGCTGAAAAATATAAAATGACATAAAAATACATATATGTATATATATATATATATATATATATATATATATATAAATTAGAATTTAAAAACAAAATATAAATAATTTTTTTCTTGAACAACGAAATATAAATAAATTATAATTTAAAAACATAATATATTTGATTAGATTAATGTAAATTTTAAATAACATTTTTTCGTATATTTATACTTAAAATAAATTTCTTGCATCCCATATCATAGTGGAAATATTATCACGAATTCTCTAGTATTTATTTATAAGTTACGGAATGGTAAAACTAAAAATATTATAAAAGATAGTTGAAACGTTACTCCAACTAGTTTTTTCAAAATCTAGCTTATAAGCTAGTTTTTTGAGATTACCAAACGAAACTTTAAAAAAAAAACCAGCTTTTTTAAAAAGCCCGTCTGATAACGTTAAAAAACTAGTTTATGGCGCCAAACACAACATATATTTTACTATATTAAAGGTTTTAGTTTTGCATCAAAATTAAATGTATTAATTTGCAGGTAGCAAACTAGAGTAGTGGGGTACTAAATTGCAAATAAAAAATTTCTTTTTAAAATGATGTTGGTGGAAAAAATATTTATTAAAAAGGTGTTGATATAAAACTATTTAACAAAATAGTGTTTTATTAGAAAGTTTAATCTTATCACTCCAATTTTCATTGGATAAATTTAAATCTATATCTAAAAGAGATCATTCAAAAATTTAGAGAAAGTTTTCTAGAAAAAATAAATATTCTTTTTTGTTGTATCCTATTTTATATAAAAACTTTTTTTATGTTTTATAATTCTTCTAAAAATGTTAATTTAATTTTTTTATATCTATTAAAATGTTTCTTCTATAGGTTTTTTATAAAATTTCTAGTTATATATTGTTCTTTTAAAAACATTTTTTTACATCATGTTTTTTAAAAGTTTGAAGGTTTTTTTTTTCTTTCTTGAAAAGCAAACACCCGGTTACTCGAGGGTCTCATCATGGCAAACGATGTTATCCACGACATGCTGCGATCACAGGCTATGCGAGTAACCAGGTCCCTCTATGTTGCACATCCATACCAGAGGAAACTCACCACTCAAAGGTCTACTTTGGTAAAACCTCTGACCCACCTCTAAAGATTTTTCATTTTTATTTTTTTGTATCCGGTGAGATTTGAACTCTTGAACTCCACGTTGGAAGACAACGATATATGTATCACTCCACCAATTTAATGGTGGGGGATAGTTTGAAAGTTATTTATAAATTGTTTTCAAAATGTTATTTGATCGTCTAAAAGTAATAGGAACTTTTAAAAAAGTTTTCAAAAATATTTTAAAACAAAAATGTTTAATTTAAAGATATTTTAAGTCTAATAAGAAAAAGTTCTATAAATATTTTAAAAGTTATTATCAAACATGATTTATATATTTTTTAAAATTGTTTTTGAACGTACACTTTTAAACGTAATAAGTAATGGGCTTGTAAAAGTGTTATTTAAAAAAATCCATGTTAAGTTGTTTTTTAACCTTTTAAAAATAGTTTTTATAAAGGAAATTACAAAATGTTTTTTGTTAGATTTCTAAAACGGTTCAAAAGATAACATATAACCGAAAGTTTTAAAAACAAAATCTTCTGTAAGAAACTTTTTAATATAAGTTAAAGAAATATATTTTTTAAAACTTAAATATTTTATCTATATCTATATCTATATATAAGACTTTATTATGATTGTAGATATGTATCTGCATGTGAAGCATCATGGCGTATATTTGCCAACGAAGTGCATTATAGATACCCTTCGGTTACACGACTTCCCTTTCACTTACCTGGAGAAGAACAGGTTATATTTGGTGAAGAAGATGACATCAATGATGTAATTGAAAAAGCTTCAGTGAATTCATCAATGTTTACGTCTTGGATGAAATGCAATGAGATGTATCCACAAGCCAGAACTCTAACCTATGTTCAGTTTCCGTCAAAATTTGTTTGGAAATCTAAAGAGAGATGTTGGAAACCAAGAAAGCAAGGTGTGTCGATTGGAAGAATACATTCGGTTTCACCTGCCCTCGGAGAAGCATACTTTTTAAGAATTCTTCTTAATAAAGTGAAAGGTCCAAGAACATTCGAGGATATTAGGACTATTGATGGAGTTCAACATGCTTCTTTTAGGGATGCCTGCTACGCACTTGGACTATTGGATGATGATAATGAATACATTGAAGCAATCAAAGAAGCAAATCATCACGGAACCGGTCCTTATTTGAGGGCTCTGTTTGTAACAATGCTGTTATGTAATACATTGTCCAGACCGGATCATGTATGGGATAAAACATGGAAAATCCTTTCAGATGGGATTACTTTCCAACTTCAACTGAATCAAAATCCACAAGGTACAATTCTTTTCTTATGTTACACATTACAAATGTTATATTGCGTTTTTTAACATATTGTCAAACTTTCTTTATAGGATCCTCAAATAACGATGACGCACTGAGAAACCGCACATTATTTGAGATTGAGAAGATGTTGCGTCGTAACGGTTCAAGTCTACATAGGTTTGAATCAATGCCTTATCCAGACGAAGCTTCTAGCCTTTTGTTAGAAAATCAAATGATAAGCGAAGAACGTTTGTATGACCAAGATAGGATGGATCAAGAGTATCAAAGTCTTTTTATGAAGCTCACGGATGAACAAAGAAGTATCTACAATGAGATTATGAGTGCAGTTAATAATAAAAAGCCAGGCATGTTCTTCGTATACGGATACGGTGGAACAGGAAAAACATTCCTATGGAACACACTATCTGCCTCTATCAGATCGAAAAAGCAAATAGTGTTGAACGTTGCTTCAAGTGGCATTGCCTCTCTTTTGCTACCCGGTGGTAGGACGGCACATTCAAGGTTCCGGATACCTATAAATATCAATGAAAATTCCCTATGTACTTTGAACCCAAACAGCGACGTCGCAGAATTGTTAAAAGAAACATCGTTAATTATATGGGACGAGGCGCCGATGACCAACAAACACTGTTTTGAAGCACTTGATAGAAGTTTAAACGACATAATAAAGTCTAATAGTTCGTCAAGAAAAGATATTTTTTTCGGAGGTAAAGTAGTTGTTTTTGGAGGTGATTTTAGACAGATTCTACCTGTCGTGCCTGGAGGAACTGATGAAGATATTGTGAACTCTTCCTTGAGTTCTTCGTACCTTTGGAGTAAATGCAAGGTATTAAAATTAACAAAAAACATGCGACTTACCATTGGAGCAGGGTCAGGTGATGTTGACAGTATTAGAACATTTGCTGAATGGCTGTTAGAATTGGGAGAGGGCAAACTCGGTGGTGAGAACGATGGTCATGCCATTATTGATATTCCAGACGATCTGCTTATCAAAGATTCGCCTAATCCGTTCCAGGACCTTATTGATTTCGTCTATCCTTCGATGATTGAAAATTACAAAGATCCATTATATTGGAAAGATAGGGCGATACTCGCACCAACTAATGAGATTGTTTATGATATCAATAACCTCTTCATATCAATGATTCCCGGGGAAGAAAGAGAGTATTTAAGTTCTGATTGTATATGTCAGAGTGAGGATATTCAAGAAGGCGTAGATGCAGGTATATACTCTCCAGATTTTCTTAACGGTTTACAATTATCTGGTCTCCCAAGTCATAGGCTGGTTTTGAAAGTCGGTGTTCCTGTCATGCTTCTGCGGAATATAGATCAAAAAAACGGTCTCTGTAACGGAACTCGACTTCAGATTGTGTATCTTGGAAAACGTGTCATAGAAGCCGAGATAATATCCGGAAACAATATTGGCCATCGCACATTTATTCCAAGGATTTCCATGTCTCCTTCGGATAAAAAAATACCTTTTAAATTCAAAAGAAGACAGTATCCGATTGCGGTTTGTTTCGGAATGACGGTTAATAAAAGTCAAGGCCAGTCACTGTCAAAAGTTGGTTTGTATTTGAAGAATCCATGTTTTAGTCATGGTCAACTGTACGTCGCTTTGTCACGAGTGAAGAGCAGAGATGGACTTAAACTCCTGATATTGGATGAAGAAGGCAACGTGACCAACAAAACGTTAAATGTAGTCTACAAATCTGTGTTTTCAAATTTGTAATTTATTTTTTCACTTTCTCTTTATTTTATATTCAATGAATGAAAGTACTTACTCTATATATTTCTTTTAGTTCTTTTAATTTATGGAAATTCAACCGTGCGTATGCACGGGTAAAAAAACTAGTATATAATAAAAGAAAAGTTTTTGGCACCACAATTTGTCATGCGGCACCACCATATTCATCCTCAACAAAATTTCCCGCCAATAGACATTCACACTCCTAATTATGAAAGTGATTTGTATTTCTATTTAAAAAAAATTATGGATATATATATCCAACTTTTTATTTATTGTATTCTAAATTATTTAATAACCAATTATTTAATAACTAAAGATACAAAAATACATAATTGTCGTAGATTATGATTGTATTTATAGTTTTTTTGTTTTTAAAAAGTCACCCGTGTGACACACGGGGATAAAAAACTAGTATTTAATAAAGAAATACCTTTGGAAGAATCACAAAATATAAAAAAGGTTTTTTATAAAAAGTCAGGATACAACATGAAATAACTTAATTGTTTTCTAAAAACCTATTATACAAATTTTATTGAATAATCTATTTTGAATATAGATTTAAGTTTATCTGATGAGAGTTGGAATGAGAAAATGTAAACTTTTAGAAAATACTATTTTGATATTTAACACCTTATCTTTCTGATAAATAATTTTCCCACCAATATCATATTTGGCAAGAACTCCAAAATTGTAAGCTCACAAATCACAATTACCATGCATGATAGTTGACTCTTTTTTACATAAAGGCTTTTCTTTTAGTATTTACAGAGGACACCTAAATTTCAAAGACGGCTCTGATAGCGAGAAGTCACATTCCTTTGCTAAACATAATTAACTAAGTGATTAATTATACCATATAAATATTTCCAATAAATATAAATATTTATGATTTTCTTTCTCTATGCATGAAA
Source organism: Deinandra increscens subsp. villosa (assembly GCA_039602395.1). Taxonomy (NCBI): domain Eukaryota; kingdom Viridiplantae; phylum Streptophyta; class Magnoliopsida; order Asterales; family Asteraceae; genus Deinandra; species Deinandra increscens. The sequence continues at coordinate 17,010,994 of JBCNJP010000019.1, read as the reverse complement.
TTATCAACAACTTAGTGCCTGTAATGGTTTTATAATTTTAAATTCGTGCAACTTTTACCTAACCCTAAATTGGATTATGGATTGATTTATAATATGTATTGATACTAAACTTTTTAAAATTCGAGGTTGCAAAAGGAGCAAGTGAAAAAGAGGGATGAAAAAAGTAGCTTTTGCAAGCTAGTTTCAGAAATCAAATCTAATTAAGGTGAAAAGGAAGTCCGATAACCAATATTGCCTTCTCTAATCTATTGATCTCCATCACCGTATCCCACCTGCTTTGATTTATTGGCCTCCTGCTTCTTAACATTCTTTAATTAATTCTTTCAAAGAAACGGGCAGCCTTATCCCAAAAGTGTTCAAGAATAACTTTTTTAAACCTATTCTCAAATGCTGTTAACGTGAATCCAACCCCATAAAGCTAGGTGCTGTAAAGTTTTATTATATGCACACATATATTATTATATATAGCATGAATAAAGTATGTTCGCAAAGAAGAATATATTAACCCCTAAATTTCATCACATGTTCTTGGCCTCTTATCCTCTATTTCGCTTTTTGCTTCTTTATCATTTTCGGTATTTGTGTCCTATGATTTCTCTTCGTAACTTGAAAAGTGATGCAGGTAACTACTCCATTTTTGGTAACCGGGTCACAAAAGTATGCAAGTTTTCTTGTCAAGTTCATAAATATAGTGAACGAGTGGTTTTGAATGCAAAAATAACATTTGTGTTATAAAATTTGAATTTGTTTTACCAAAACGGTGGATATGAAACATTCCAGATAACACTCAAGTTTTAAAAACCACTTTTCTATATGCACTCTCGTATTTGGTTCCCATTAGACAAAGCCCTTTTATTGTATGCTTTGGAATACACAAGTAAGTATAATTCACACAAAGGTTTATCATGTGTCCAATTATCCAACCAAAGAATAGATATATTTCCCACATCCAATACAATTTTTAGTTAAACAACCAGTGTCGCTTATCAACTTGTAAAACTCCTAGGTGATAGTACATATATCATTCCACGATCCTGATAAACATGCTTTGAAGGGCACAGGATCACCGGACCTCGCAGTCAGTGGCGGATCTTGAGTAATTTTGGTGTGGGGACCCAAAGTCATATGACCTATTTTTTTTTCTTATCGCTATGTTTCGAGGTCTATGTTCGGATCGGAGGTCCGGTTCGGGTCGGGTCAAACAATAAAAAAATATAAAATTTTCGAATTCGGGTCAGATTAAACAATAAAAACTATAAATATCGAATTCGAGTCAGGTAAAACAATATAAACTACAAATGGTGAGTACCTGAAAGAAGATTTATAGCTTAGCTCGAGCCCTTTAAGTGCTTTGAATTCATCAATTATGCCCCTCATCTTATAATTATGACTTTTTTAAGACACCACAAAAAATTTATATATAATTTTTCGAATGGGGGACCGAGTAACCGACTAAATACATTAAAAAAAACTAGTAAGGACCGATTTAATACATATAATTTTTTTTTGTGGGGACCGACTCAATATATATAAAAAATTTAACGAACTATACATATATACGAGACTTCTGGGCCAATAAATTGCAGAGACCCAGATGCCTGCTGATCCATTCTATAAATAACCCAATAACAAAGCCTACTTTTTTCATTATTTCTCTGCCACCACCATTCTCCAAGAGCAAGATTGGAGGGCTGGAGGCTCTAACTAACCGATACCCAGCCCGTCATTAATCTTTGGAGCCATAATTCTTTCCCAAGAGATCCAAGAGTTAAGGACCTGTCTTTGTAATGTGTTCTAGACTTTCAATGACATGAATAGATTGCGAGTTTGTGAATAAATTTTTTATGTAAATGTATGATAAAGTTTCCATCGAAGAAGACTAGAAGAGAGCCTTGATTCGAATATGTCTACCATCGAATTTCAATTTCCTAATGTGGTTCGTGTTAGCTTTTATCGACAAACACAAATAGATAAAAACGGAATCGACCCACTTGGCAATGAAAAGCTTGCGCAAGGGATCGCGTATGGTTACTTTCAAAACAAATGCCAAAAACATTATTTATTGATAGGTCGTCTTAAAACCCAATGAAAATTGAAACATATAAGAATCATAAAATATGAGCTATATTGAGAATATTAGATTTGTGATCCATAACCAAAAAGATTGTGTAATGGGCGAAAGAATAACTGAGAAATAACCAATCAATTTTGAGAGGTTGATATCTCTACCTAGTAAGGGCATGCATATATGACTATATAAGCAGGGACGGATCCAGGATTTTTTTTATTGGGTTCACCTTTTTTTCAGTGGTCGGAATTTTAACAACTAAACATCAAAATTTCCAGTTTATTCAGTTCGGGTCTGATCGGGTCGGGTCGAGTGTGTTTTCTAATCTTCTTGACATCTTCGATAAGGTGTTCCTTTAATAATTGGTTATTACTTCTAACATGTATAAGTTATAACCAAACAGTTATTTTTTTTAATTACTAATTACTTTATGTTTTCTCTTTAATCTTTATTATAGTTGGACTTATATAAATATAAACCAAAGCAACACGTTAACAATAGTTAGTTCTAGTCCAGTTGGTATGATAACAATTTTTTACTTGGCAGACGTGGGTTCAAGAACCGGCATGGAAGTGTGTTTTATTTATTTACCACCACAAATTAAAAGATAAAAACGGAGAGGCACAGGATCGAAATCAGTACCTCAACTGTATATTTAGGGAAGCTAACCAACCAAGCTAGAATGATTTTGATTATAGGATTCACTCTTAATTTATATAAGGATTCACTCCTACTTTTTTATATATATTTTCACTAAAAGTTCGAAATCCACTGGGTTCCCGTGAACCCGGTGGATACATACTGGATCCGCCCCTGTATATAAGGGTCATTCGCACCTCATTAACTTTTTTTTATAATATATATACGACCTATTTCTGACTGATCCTTAAGAAATTTTGACATCGATCCCATACAATTTTTTGACCGATCCAAAGAAATATAAATCTACTATTTTACAGTGTTACGGGTATAAACTGAATAATTATTCATACAATTAAGCCATTTACATCATTAATTCTTGTAAGTTGTCAAACCCAAGTACCCAATAATTATTACAAAATTTTAACCTCACATTTATTTTTACCCACTTATTAATTCATTAAGCAAATATATTTTCTATAATCCTACTAGTGACAAATTAAAATAAACTCACACAATAAAAAATGTGTCGAACTTTCACGCCTTAAAAAGACATGCAGCCCATTTGTTTTTCTTGGCTCCCACCTTGAAGAACGTTGTTGTTGGCCGAGCCAATCGAACAACCACTGAACGGAACCTTTGTGTTCTATTGTAAACGCCTATCTATCAAATCTGATTCTAAACAACCCTAAATCCATAGTTTAGGCATTAAATTTTAAATTTCATCTCTGAACTTACTTTATTATTTAATTATTTTATTTAATATTTGATTATTTGCTTTATTTTTTAATGGAGTAAATTATTGATTTCATTTCTTTTTAATATGTGATATTAATGGTTTTGTTAAATTCAATAATTATTGATTTCTTTTTTTTTGTTTTTAAAATTTTACACGCTAGTTGTGCTTTCCACTAACGATGGTTAAACAATTTCGTTAACTCTCTTGTCACATGCTCCTCACATGAAGGGTATTTTCGTCTTTTTACCCCAACATTGTTTTTGTTTTACCATATTTTCATTTATTAGTTTAAAAATATGGGGTAAAAGATGAAAATGCCCCTCACGTAGTGAGGGGGGTTAATGTGATTGTTTAACGGTCGTTAGTGTAAAAGACAACACGTATGTAAAATCTTAAAAATAAAGGACGAAATCAGTAATTATTAATTTTACAGAGAAAACCTAGTAATTTCACATATTTCTTAGGACGAAATCAGTAATTTACTCTTTTTTAATGTTAAAATGTTTATTGGATATTTTGTTAATGTTATATTGCTTTGTTTGTTGATTACTTAATTTGTTAATATGACCCGACCCAAACAGAAAAATTTATTATTCAGTGATCTATAATCGATGTTGGGTCCCGTGAGGGTCTCTTTAACAATATGGGTACAATTTGATCTAAACAAGATAAACAAGTTGCGGAATGTATATCAAACTGTAAGACAACAATTAATAAAAATGTTATTCTGTATATCTCAAATGTAAATAATGGTTTACACGTGTTATAGTATGAAAATTTATCAACAGAAAGACTTTTCTACAAAAGTAAGTTATAATTGCTTTTGAGAAGCTTGTGAATTGTATATCTTTGTCTTGTCTTTGTTGATGAAGAGCACTTGCTATTTATAGGAAGTTGTAGCAAGTTGTAAAAGAATAATGGGGTTGAGGGGCGGTTGAATTTGAAGTGTGTTAGAGTCTATAGAGAGATAAATTAAAGGTATTCAATTTATCTCTATTCAACCGTCTTCAACTACCTTTGCATTAAATGTCAAGTTGATATTCTTCTTTACGTGTTCTTAACACTTAGGCATTTTGTTCTTCTCGTAATCTTTATCTTCTGGTAGTTTTGAACTCCTTCAGGACTCTTCTTTGAAGACTATGAATGCTTCCCATTAGAAGCCTTTTACAGAAATGGGGATTTATGTAAACGTTGACTTTTACAGATCTACTTCTTAAATTTCGAAGTAGTTCTGTAAAACTACAGAATCTGTAGATTGTACAGATTCTTTTGTCCTTTCTCTTTTGATGATGTTTTTGATATTTTCTTCTAATACTTGATTGTTTTCTGTTACATTTGGAATTGTTCTAATAACCGACACTCAAAAAATTTCGACCCCCATAAAATATTTTTCTGGGTTTACCACTGGTTGAAATGCCAAAAAACAATCAAACAAACATACCTATAGTAAAAATCTCACTCATAAAGTAAGGTCTACGGATGGTGAGATGAGAGCCAAAAACCCTCAAGGCTTGAGGCTTTAACATAAATAATAATACTATTTATATTATTAATACTAAAAATAAGTAAAACATAACAATAAAATAAATAAGTAAACTTGTGCCCGAAAACCCTTAAGACTTAAATAGAAACCCAAGCGAATGAAAATCTGAAAAAATAGAAAGAAAAAAAAAACATACAACCTAAGATTACTAAGACTAACACAAACTATAGAAAGACCATCACAAAACCAACCCCAGGAACACACCAGACATCCGGACCTAATATTGATTCTACTTCTCCAAGAGCTCTTATTACCAGTCATATCCTCGTAGAGATGCAAGTCAATCAAATCATGTCAGATCGCCGCCTCCCAAATGAAAAAAACTCACTTTTCACTATTTTTTTTCTCAAGATTCCCAAAATTCCAACATATGTAGAATTTCTTGTGTCAAAAAATAAAGGTGGTTCGAATTTCTTGAGGTGAACCGTTAGGGATGAGTTTTGAGAGTGTGAAGAGGCTCCTGTTCGATTAGTGCTCGATCAGTGCAGAAAGGAGCAAGAGGGGAAGGTGAAATTTTGATTTTTTAGGGAGAGCTAGGGAGTAGGTATGTGAATGAGAAATGTCTAAGTACGGTCATCTTTTAGCATTGATATATTTGTTTGTTTGGAACCAAAGAGGAAGGCTTGCATCATGATTTAAACACAAAGTTTGCTTTAAACATATTTGGGTAAGATTCTCTTAAAATTGCAAAGAGGAAGGCTTGCATCATGATTTAAACACAGAGTTTGCTTTAAACATATTTGGGTAAGATTCTCTTAAAATTGGTGGAATTCAAAAGAAGATGATAGGTTATGTGCTAGGTTGCTTAACATGTTTTTTTAAAGACGTTTGAAACTACTCTAAAATCTTCAATACTCGAATGATCATTTCTGAGACAGAATTGCAACAGTCCATATTGGATTTGACACTTCAGACTTCACTCAGTCAGAAACACTATCAAGGAGAAAAGTCACCAATTGGAAAAAAAAAACCTCTTGAGTAAGGTTTAAACTTGAGACCACAAGGTTCGTAAGCTCTAACCATCATCCCCATACAATTGGGCCAAAAACTCTTTTGGTGGCTTAACCCATTTTTTAGTGAGGAAAAAATATGTTTACAAAAACCCGCCATACGATTACCCAAATTGTTTAAATAATTCGGTCATGGGTTAAAAAAGAAGAGGGAAAACAATTTTTGTGGGTAAAAAGAAATAGATAATTGTAAATGTTTAGATAAATAGGTATTTATCTAATCGTTTCGGTAAAAACCGAGTAGATTCGGATATGACGGGTATAAACTGAAAATAAATAAAAATAACTCTTTTATTAAAAACACTTTAATAAAAATAGTTTTCGATGTTAAATGGTTCATCGGTGTTTGTTGTGTATGTCTACGCTCGACTAATATATATATTAATAAAGCGTGACACATTCGCATAAAAATAAAATGTAACGCAAATATATTTTATAATCATTAAAATATATAGGCATTAAAATGTTTATTCAAACACTTAATTGGAAATGTCACCAACTTTCGTGTGTGCCGGTTAGATCCGGTGTGTGATCAAGTAATTCACTAAAATACCAGTGCATGAATTCAATGAATTGGATATGCTACGACATGCAAGACGTTGATTATGCGAATTAAAGTCTATTAAATTTATTTAAATATGTACTGCATGTACATTGGATATATCGAGAGCACGAATGTTGGATATATCGAGAGCAGGAATGATCAGGGAATTCAATGGTTGTCACGTAGATCTATATGTGATTTGATTATTGTCTTCATTATTTATATTTGACAACTTGTTAAACCACCCATAGTTGTTGAGAGTCCCAAAAAATAATCCGAACCTGAGTAATAGTTCTCTACACTTGTTGATTGTTATCTTTTATTATTGTATCATTAGTTTACTCAAACATTAAAACACACAAAACCAACTTACTTATCGGCTAGGATCAAGTGAAAGTTGATTATCGGTAGCTCCCAAGTCCTTGGATCGATACATAGTACTTATTTCGACTATACTACTATACGATAGGTACACTTGCCTTCGTGTGTAGTAGGTTTATTTCGGTTATCATTTTAGGAATTTGAGACTTAAAAAGTATGCAAAAGTACTATCTTTTTTACTACCACCGAGCACACATTACTACTCCAAGCATATCAATATTTTGCTAAGTTATCAAAGTTGCTTCGGTCAACAACATGTGTTAATTCTGGGTTTATCATTAGTTAAATTGGTGTACGTGCATGTTGATCAAGAAAAAGTTTATATTGTCTAGTCATGGTTGTCTTCTGTTTCAGTCAAAGAAGTTCGAGGTTTTCTTGGCCTCACGGGATATTATCACTGGTTTGTCCAAAATTGTCTGATTATTACCATACCCCTCACCGCTCTTACCAAAAAGGATGGTTTACACTGGTCTGAATCGGCCCTCACGGCTTTCAACCAGCTCAAATCAGCACTTATTTTCATTCAAGTGCTCCGGTTACCCGATTTTTCCCAGCTCTTCAATGTCGAATGCAACGTGTCATCAAAGGGAGTGGGCACTATCTTTATGATAGGGAATTACTAGCCTTGGTTCTTGTAGTTTAAAAATGGAGCCTGATGTGTCGTTTGTGTACTATGAAAATCATGTCAAGTTTTAAAAGGTAATCACCAAGTGATCAAACTACACACCAGGACAGTGAACCCGCCATATGCAGTATAGTATTGGTAATATCTAACCGATGAAAGTTTTTTGGACATCAATCCGTGGACGCGTGTGTAGTCTCCCGATACTGGATCTTTGCTAATATCTAACCGATGAAACACTTGGTGAACTAATAATGAAAACTAAGCTAAGTGACTAAAACTGCCAAAAACAACCAAAAGCTGGATAACACGCTGGAAAATCAGAAGAAGGAATGCATCACCTAGACTAGACTCCTCTAGACTCACTAAGACCCTCGGGTTGACTAAATACTATGAACGCTATCGCCTAATGTGGAAAACTGGACTATCTAAGGCTATAGACACACTCTGACAATCAAGCAATCCTAAATGACGCGTGGATAGCAAACTGTGTGTAACTGCCTGACTAGATAAGCTACTTCGGTCAAAGTCAAGTAATCTTATATGAAAAGGGCAAATACCAGAGAGGTCTCTCTAAGCAATACCTAAATCATGCGATGATGATGATTCAAAAGGTTTATGACCTAGAAACCGCCAAACGCGAATAAGCAGGGTCGAATCTTACGATCATAAGCAAACTAACCTACCAAACAACGCAAAGCTAGCTCCTAGCAAGTGAAATGGTCTAGTCCAACCTAAAACACAAGGATGCATGCTAAAACAGCTACAATTCAATGATAAACCAACAAGTAGGAGGTCTCCTATCAAGCATTAACCCAATTAACCCGTTAAAGTCAACCGGTTAACAAATAGACAAATTAACCAATTTTAGTAGTTCTACTTAACATTAACAAATTATCCACATGATTTATCATAAACTAGAACCAAATCAACATACATGATCACTAAATCAGCCCCTAATCATCCATGAATCATCAAGAAGGATGTCTGTAGGTCAAGAAACAACAACTAATCACGATATCTTAATCACAAACGAGTGCGGAATCCTCGTTTATGATTGATTCAAGATAGAGAAGAGAAGAAACACGAAGAATACGATGATTAAACGTTAAAAACTTGATCTTTGCACACAAGAAAACTTGTCGGGTACAAAATAGAAATTGTAAACACTCTTCTCTCTCTAGATCACGATCACGATCGTAATCAGCTCCCTGGAAATCGTAAACTAGCTCTCCAAATCAGCAACTCCCCAATGGTGAACTCATGGGGTATATATAGTCCCCCATTGGGTTTACTATTGGGCTCCTTCTTGATCATAAACCCAATAGTAAACCTAAGCCCAATCATAAACTAGCCTACTAATCTAATTAAACCCTCTAAGCCCAACCCAACTTATTTAAAATTACAAGTCTCATAATCTAGCCTCTACAATCTTCCCCTAGGCTTGTGATATTAAATGTCTTTGATCTTTGAAAATCTTCTTCTTGACTACCTGGCAAAGATGCTGATGAAGATTCTTTCCGCATAAATCTTCATTGGGTTTCATAACAGACACTTGGGACTTCCTCTTGATCGGCATCAGCTTTAACTTCTTGAAATGAACAAGTTAATGAGATGGAGGATTCTCATTGACTTGTGTCTTTTGAAAGAACTGGTTCTTGCTGAATCTTCGGTAACTGTCTTGAATCTCCAAAAATTAGAGGGTAATTTTTTTAAAACCTCTAACTGTGAAGAACTTGATTGTTGATCTTCAAACTTCATGATCTCTGACTGCTCTCTGTATCATTTTCTTTATCAAAGATTGACTTGAAATCTTCAGCTTCCCCTAAACATGTGAACATTTTCTTTGAAGCTCTTTTGAAGCTTTTGAAAACTTGTAAAGACACCAACAACTTCCCCTGAACAGTTGCTTTTCCAGATGGAAGTCTTGTCCTGCTGGTTCTTTAACTTTGAGCAGTAGCAGCATCAGCATCATCTTTCTATCATCAACCTGTTTGACACACAAAAAAAATATACTCCACCAGACATTTGAAGACTGGTCTTTGGGTTAGAAGGTAATTATCATCTGTTCAGTTGATTCAAATTAACATTATTTTAACCAAAAACCTTAATATAGATTACGGGTTTTCTATAAAACTTCCCCTGAACCCAAGACCTCTAAAGACTTCACCTTAGCTGATAACTTCCCCTCAGCTAAGGACTTCCCCTGAGATAATACATATTATCTTCGAGTCCCTTCAGATACTATGTATTATGGTAGTCTTTTCATTAGATAATAAGTATCATCCTCGAGTTCCCTTCAGATAATACTTATTATCCCATACTCCTTCCCCTAAAAATTTGGCAAGATCTGTCGGGGGCATATTGTCATGCATTTAAACCCATGAAAAACACATTTTGACTTCTCAAATTGACCTGGCCAAGAGGAAAACACACCAAAAAGAACTTAACGACTCACACACGAAAGATATAAACTAAACAAATACTTACCAAATCAAACACGAGAAAGTTTACAAGGGATCAAACCGTATGAATCTGACTGAGGAACCCTTTTCAGCTTCAGTTACTCGACTAATCCAGGTAATTGCCGGTATGTTTGTCTGCTTTAAACTCAAACCCGTTTAAACCCAACCGAATGCGTCATGCTTAGTATAGTACAATATTACCGTCATGTTTAATTGTCCCCACACCCAAGCGTACACAGTAAAACCTACCCAACCTCAGAGTTTATTGAGGATTCACAAACCCCCAACTTGAGGAACCATGCATCACGGCCATGACTACCACTTATTTTTATTAACCATCAGTTGGTGATCAGGTCGGCCGCTAAGCACGCAAAGAAGACCAACTGAGTGATTATTTTTCATTTTCTTTTTCATTTCTTTTTCTTTTCTTTTTCTTTTCCTTTTCTTTTCCTTTTATTATGTGGTGTAGTCATGACAGCAGAGACATGGAGTGTGAGAGAGTGAATACTAGGTAATTACCACTCTCAACCCATTTTTGTCGGGACTCAGTCTTTTAAACCATGCAACTTGGGATGGGAAACTAAACATATATAACTTTTAAGTTCACTGCACTTTCATTGGAGGTCATAAGTTTAGGTCGAGCCTACCGAGCATATCACCGTGGAGCTTTCCTTTCACTTCCGCCTTACGCGTGTCAGCCATCTCCAACCCGGACATTCATTTTACTTCCCCTAAACTTCTCAAAAACAAGACACAAACAATTAAAATTGAAAAGCACACTATTTTTGAGGGGTCAACTTTTTCTTCATCTTTACATTTCTTCCCCTTGCTTTTTGATTTTTAATGTCACAATCTTGTGAACATCATTTTTCAGTTTTTTTTTAAATAAAAAATAAAACACACAAACACACTTAAAAGAACAAAACACAAAATTTTGAAGATATCATGGCAAAGCTAACTTTCAAAGTATTGATTAGAAAATTTTTAGAAAATTGGGTTTCATGACATCCACACTTCATTGCATTTGAAGTCAAACACATAATCAATCAACAGCTTAACTGACACTGTCACACCCCCAAAATACCACTAACGGAGTTTATACCGTTAAGGGGCGCGACTAGACCAGGATCCACAACCATAGTTACAAATACTTAAACGAATCAGGGTTAGTTCAAACACAAATTATAGATAAAGTCTCAGATACAACGCAGCGGAATAAAATATTGTCTTATAGCACTAACCACGTGCTTTACAAGTTAACATTGTTTTAAAATTCCCAAGTTGAGTTTTAAACAGTAATAAACATCTTCTTGTGCCATGCCAACCTCCAGCGGATACTCCTTAGCGATCTGCAAAAGTTTAAACCACGCAAGTGTCAACCTAACGGTTGGTGAGTTCACAGTGGGCTTGTCATGCATTGGCCCGGTCTCATAATCATAATTCATATCAAAATGTACTTACAAAATATTCATTTGTGAAAAGCAATGCTCGTATTTAATTCTCGGTTTATAAATGGTTTGTCCGTGACCACGTCATCGGGTATGTACTAGTTCCGTAAAGTTAAAGGACTCAACCGATATCGCGGGTAGCTAATCCGTTGTTCCATGCTCTAAGGAAGTTTGTACCAAAGCTGACTTATTTTGTGGGGGCCGAGCCATCCCGTACAGTGCGGACCAAGTCATCGCGGTTTCTGCCTCCCCCGTGTCCTCTCGGGACCACGGTCAAATAGGCTGATATTGTACCTCCGTGCACTCCCCGTGCCACGGGGCGGAGTTTGTCAAACTCCAGTAGATCTACCCAACATCCCCTCGCTTTACAATTAATGGCACAATTTTAGTTGAGGACTTTTAAGTTATAAGGCATCCTTAGAAAACATGTGATATCATATGGTTTAGACTTTAACCTACACTAGCCATATTAAAACGTTTTCAGTTTTGTTTCAGAAAAACAGTTCGTTTAGAGTTCACCAGTGTTCCCATAAAACACTCCAGTTCATCAAGTGGGTGCCGAGCATCCCGAGTTCTCAAGTTTATCAGTGAGGTGCCTAGCACTCTCGAGTTTATCAGCATTGTTTTCGTTAAGTTATTTTGTGTGGCCCATCGGACTCACGGTAAGCGGGTTAGTGACACTCACCTTTGGTTGCACTGCTACACTTCAAGTAATCCAAATATTGTTGTTTAACGAAGACCTAGAACACGTTTAGGTCTTAGGTATTAGTTTCGTGTCTAACTTTACTTAACGTCACTATGGCCCATAACATAGCACGTTGCAACTATGACTCGACATACCGACACACGACACCAATGGTTGATCATAAGCAAGGGTTTATATAAATCAGATATCAAGCATGTTTCATCATGGCATAATCATGTAAGTCATGGCATAATATTTAAGCAAATTTCACAAGTTTGGTTTTTAGGTCAGGTCTTAGTTTCGCTAGCATAGTTTCGCTAGGCAGTTTCGCTAGGTGCACGGGCAGCACTTTCGCTAGCAATGCCCGGTGACACAGTTTCGCTAGGCTAGTTTCGCCCGAAACTGCTGACGCAGTTTCGCTAGCCTAGTTTCGCAGGGAAACTGGTTTGAACTTTCGTTCAGGTATTTCGCTCGATAGTTTCGCTCGAGCTGGTCTGGTCAGGTTCCCGGCGACACTATAGTTTCGCTGGTCAGTGTCGCTGGAAGGATACACAATTTCGCTACTTAGTTTCGCCCAGAGAACAACAGTTTCGCTGGTCGTGAAAAACATACGGATTTGCCTAAAAATCAACCTAACAGCTTCTGATCATACATGCAATTCATTATTTAGCATCCATGGGCATTTACTAACATAAATCAAGCAACTTTAACACATTTAACATGCATTTTGTCATCAAATCACCAAGAACACATATAAAACCCTAAAATGACTAAAATGGCATAAATCTCTATCATGGTTGGATTTCATACGCAAAGTTGGAGACTTTATCACAGATCTAGCATTCCTAAGTATTATCTCAGAAGTATACAAGTTTTCAAGAAGGTTTGATCATGCTTTTTAAAGAAAACACATAAAGGTGCATGTAAATGGTTTTCGAGACTCACGGTTTGATCAAGGATCGAATGAGTGAGATGAGATGATGATTCTCCTGATGATCTCCTTAGATGGCCAGAAATCTCGAGAGAGCAGCAGGTGAAGAAGTGGTGTGTGTTTAGTGTGAAATGAGGCAAATGAGGCTACTAGGGTTCATTAAGTTTATTTATATCAGGGGCTAATTTCGCTGGCAGTTTCGCTGACTGGCGAAACTGGCTCTGATCTCGGTCACACTGATCAGTCTAGCCTGCTACCGGGCGAATCTGTAATTTCGCTCGGTAGTTTCGCTGACTACCAAATTTAGGCAATTTTCACATAATCAAGTATTTACAATTAATCATGCTATTCACAATAATAAGTCATGTATTTAAATCACATAGCACATAAAGACAATCAATGATGAACACATAACACATATGGACGGTTTGGTGATCAACCAAAGGTCGTGGACGTATTCGGCCTAGTTATGCATTAGCTACTTATAACGTAACTAACGGGTTTGTCTAACGGAAGTTAACCTTGAAATTCTCGGGTGTCACATCATTCCCCTGAAATTGGAATTTTCGTCCCGAAAATTATTCTTGTGTCGTAGCGTTCGCAGCATCAGCTGTCGTCGTTGCTATCGTCGCTGGGGAAAGAAAGCAAAAAGTTTTAGGGTTGTCACATCCTCCTCCCGTTAAGGAATTTTGGTCCCCAAAATTAAATCATACCATGAGTTTCCGTGGACGTTTGCTCGAACAGGTGAGGATACTTTTTCTTCATCTGATCCTCACGCTCCCAAGTATATTCAGGTCCACGTCTTGAGTTCCATCGCACCTTGACGATCGGAATCTTGCTACGTTTGAGGGCTTTCTCCTCGCGTCCCATGATTTCTACTGGTTGCTCAATAAATCTCAGATGTTCGTCAATTTCCAATTCCTCCAAGGGAATTATTTCGATGTCTTCAGCCAGACATTTCTTTAGATTGGAAACGTGAAACACGTTGTGAACTCCATCGAGTTCAGCAGGGAGTTGCAATCGATAGGCCACCGGGCCTACTTCCCCAATAATTTCAAACGGACCGATGTAGCGAGGATTTAACTTTCCACGCTTCCCGAAGCGTATCACTCCCTTCCAAGGAGATACCTTCAACAATACTTTGTCACCGACCTCGAACTTTAGAGGTTTTCGGCGTTTGTCGGCATAACTCTTTTGTCGATCACGTGCTGCAGCTAGCCGTTGCCTAATTTGAATAATCCGTTCGGTCATATCATGGATAACTTCCGGTCCAGTGAGCCCTTTCTCACCTGTTTCAGCCCAACACACGGGCGATCTACATTTTCTGCCGTAGAGTGCTTCAAAAGGTGCAGCACCTATACTTGAATGATAACTATTGTTGTAAGAGAACTCCACCAGTGGAAGGTGAGTCTCCCAATCTTTTCCAAAGTCAAGGACGCAAGCTCGGAGCATATCTTCTAATGTTTGAATCGTTCGTTCCGTCTGACCATCAGTCTGCGGGTGATAAGCTGTACTCATGTCTAGTCGGGTTCCCAATGCTTCCTGCATTGATTGCCATAGCCGGGAAGTGAATCGAGGATCTCGATCAGAAATGATAGTCTTAGGCACACCGTGAAGCTTCACAATCTTGTCGATGTACAGCTTTGTCAATTTATCCATATTATCACTTTCCTTCATCGGAATGAAATGTGCAGATTTGGTTAACCGATCGATGATAACCCAAATCGCATCCGGTTGATTTGATCGATGAGGTAGTCCTGTTACAAAATCCATTGAGATATCCTCCCATTTCCATTCTGGGATCTTTGGTTGTTGTAGTAAACCAGAAGGCTTTTGGTATTCAATCTTGACCCTTGAACATGTTAAACACTTAGCCACATATCGAGCAATGTCGGCTTTCATATTCGGCCACCAATAAAGATTCTTCAAGTCCTGATACATTTTATCCGATCCAGGGTGCACCGAGTATCTTGACTTGTGAGCCTCGTCCATCACGAGTTCACGGAGATTTCCAAACATTGGAACCCAGATTCTGTCATTATAATACGTGAGTCCATCAGACTTAACTTCAGAATGGCCATCTACACCACGCAGTGCTTCAGCTGCGAAATTTTCTGCTTTCAAAGCTTCTCGTTGGCAGTCACGGATTCGATCCGGTAATCCTGAATGTATTGTAAGTTGAAGCGCTCGTACCCGACGAGGCCTTTCGTACTCTTTTCTGCTTAGGGCATCGGCCACAACGTTGGCTTTTCCAGGATGATACTTAATGGCCAAATCATAATCATTTAGTAACTCGACCCACCGTCGTTGTCGCATGTTGAGGTCTTTCTGATCGAAGATGTGCTGTAGACTTTTATGATCGGTGAATATCGTGCACTTTGTTCCATATAGGTAATGTCTCCAAATCTTAAGTGCATGAACAACGGCTCCCATTTCCAAATCATGCGTTGTATAATTCTTTTCTGTATCCTTTAGTTGCCTGGACCCATAGGCAATTACCTTGTCTCGTTGCATCAACACGCAACCGAGTCCTTGGATTGATGCATCGCAGTAAACCACAAAGTCGTCTATTCCATCGGGTAACGCAAGAATTGGAGCCGAACATAACATATCTTTAAGCGTCTGAAACGCGCGCTCTTCCTTTTCACCCCATCTGTATTGCACTCCTTTGTGCGTTAAGGCCGTTAGGGGTTGAGCCAGTTGAGAGAAACCCTTAATAAACCTTCGGTAATATCCGGCAAGTCCTAAAAATTGTCGGATTTCTGTTGGCGCTCTTGGGGTAGACCAGTTCTTAATTGCTTCCACTTTGGCTGGATCTACATGGATTCCTTCCTCATTTACAATGTGTCCAAGAAACTGGACTTCGCGAATCCAAAAATCGCATTTCGAAAACTTAGCATAAAGCTGTTCCTTGCGGAGCAATTCCAATATAAGTCGCAGATGCTCCTCGTGTTCTTCCTTTGACTTGAAGTAGATCAAAATATCGTCGATGAAGACTATTACAAACTTGTCGAGGTACGGCTTGCACACTCGATTCATCAGATCCATAAACACAGCAGGTGCATTGGTTAGCCCAAACGGCATAACCAGGAACTCGTAGTGTCCATACCGAGTTCTGAAAGTTGTCTTGGGTACATCCTCATCACGGACGCGAAGCTGGTGATATCCAGACCGTAGATCAATCTTTGAAAAGTAGCTTGAACCTTGTAGTTGGTCGAAGAGATCGTCGATTCGAGGAAGTGGATACCGATTCTTGATCGTAACTTTGTTAAGCTCTCGGTAGTCAATGCACATGCGGAACGTTCCATCCTTCTTCTTAACAAACAGTACCGGAGCTCCCCATGGAGACGAACTTGGACGAATAAACCCCTTGTCGAGTAGCTCTTGCAGTTGTGAGGAGAGTTCGTTGAGTTCACTTACAGCCAATCGGTAAGGTGCGCGTGCGATCGGAGCGGCACCTGGAGCTAAATCAATCCCAAACTCAACTTGTCGAAACGGAGGCAAACCAGGCAGATCTTCAGGAAATACATCTTGAAAGTCGCGAACTATCGGGTAATCATCTATTTTGCGCTCGGGATGTGTCGTGTCAGTGACGTTTGCAAGAATCGCGAAGTGACCCTTACGGAGGCATTTCTGAGCCTTAAGGAACGAAATAATGCCAGTGACTGTTCCACCTTTCTCACCTTGAACCGTTAATACTTTACCGTCTTCGAGTGGGATACGAACCACCTTTTCTTTACATAAGATTTCAGCCCGATTCTCGGATAACCAATCCATTCCTACTATAACGTCGAAACTACCAATTGGGAAAGGCATAAGGTCGATTCCTAGGGTATGGCCCGCTAGTTCTAGCTTACAATCCTTAATTATCTGGGTAGTATCATGAAGTTTACCATTTGCTAGTTCTACCACATATTTAGCGTCTAGGGCAATCGGTTTAGCATTAATTATTCTAGCAAATTTAGTGGAAATAAAACTTCTTTCAGCACCAGAATCAAATAAAACAGTAGCAAAGAAACCGTTCAAAATAAATTTACCGTTGATCACGTTGGCATCATTGCGAGCTTCACCCTGGCCCATGACGAAAGCTCGACCTCTACCATTTCCACCATTCCCGTTTCCACCATTTCCATTGCCATTCCCATTACCATTACCTCCGCCGTTACCATTCCCACCGTTATTTCCCTGATTGCCATTACCTTGTCTTCTTAGCTGAGGGCAGTCTCTCTTGATGTGACCTTGAGCACCACACTCAAAACAGCCACGGGCTCCCCCATTGTTGTTATTCTGGTTCTGACCGTTGTTGTTCCCATTACCCCGATTGTTCCCATAGTTATTGTTTCTTCTGGGGCGGTTTTGCTGCTCGGGTAAAGTTGCCCAACAGTCCTTTGCTTCGTGGCCTCCCTTGCCACACCTTTCACAGTTCACATTCTTCCTACAAGCACCAGCATGATGCTTCCCACATCTGTTGCACAAGGGCAGGTTACCCCTGTAGTTGCCTTGACCATTGCCACCCTGGCGGTAGTTGCTACTGTTGTTCCCTGATCTCTTGCTTTGACCTTGGGAGTTGAAAGACCTCCCAGTGCTATTACCCACACTCAGAACATTCATCGAGTTCTCAGGAGCTTCATCATCAGCTTTTCTCTTGCCACTAAGGGCAGTCTTCTCGGTGGCTTTTGCAGGTAGTGTACCTTTCTCGACCTCTTGATCAGTAAGTTTGTGAGCCAAACGAATGGCTTGCTGCACGTTTGCGGGGTTGCTGGCAGTCACCAATCCCTTGATTTGAGGCGCGAGGCCTTCCAGATAACGCTCGATGCGTTTGAACTCAGCGTCGACCATTGAGGGGCACAAGACCTCATACTCGTGATATCGTGCAGTATACTGTTCGACTTCAGACCCAGACATCTTCAAATTCAGGAATTCACCCTCAAGCTTCTTGACTTGATCACGTGGACAGTATTCTTCCATGATCAGCTCCTTAAATGCTGCCCACTGCATGTTATCAGCCGCTTCTAGCCCAACCATTTGAATTTCAGCGTTCCACCAGGAGAGTGCAGCTCCTTCGAAAGTACCAGTAGCAAACTTAACCTTGCTTTCAGTTGGGCAATTACACATGGAGAAGACCTTCTCGGACTTCTCAATCCATCGGAGGAGTCCTACAGCTCCTTCTTCGCCGGAAAACATCATCGGCTTGCAGTCCATGAAAGACTTGTACGTGCAGTGGTGTTGGTTTCCCTGTGCGGCATATGCAGCTTGGACGGCTGCCACCGCGGCTTGCACATGTTCAGCAATCATCGCTTGTAGCTGTGCAGGCGTCATGTTTATGCCACCTCTTCCGTTTCCTCTTCCAGACATCTTGCTGAACAGTTAAAGTAGCCAGTGTTCAGTCACAGTTATATCTTATACATATCCCATAATATGTATATTAGCCAGTTCCCGTTATCCCGCTATTAGTCTAGAAAAATTTTCGTGCAAATTGAGGCGTCGTCGAAGAACGTCGTAAATGCTATCGTCGAAGGTCGGCTTCCCATAAAGTCACCGTCGGCGTAGTCGTCGTAGTAGAAATCAGGACGTAGCGTGTAGCATCGTTTCGTTGTCGCTTTCCCCAGAGTGGTGTGCGTATTCGAGTTCGCGTTTCGTATTCGTGTGAAAATTTCCTAAGGTCTTTCCGTTAGACTACTTAGACACGGTCTATATATATACTTATATATATATATATATACAGATATCTGTACGTAATAAGCTTTTACTTACACAGCAGAGCGAGTATCCCAGGTTGGCACGTAAAATTTTTTGTCTTTGGGAATTTGTTTATTCGTTTTGTAACCAAGGTTTTCAAGTTGCAGTTTCCAAATCGTTTTCAAAAATGATTCCAGTTCTCTGCAACCTATGGCTCTGATACCAATCTGTCACACCCCCAAAATACCACTAACGGAGTTTATACCGTTAAGGGGCGCGACTAGACCAGGATCCACAACCATAGTTACAAATACTTAAACGAATCAGGGTTAGTTCAAACACAAATTATAGATAAAGTCTCAGATACAACGCAGCGGAATAAAATATTGTCTTATAGCACTAACCACGTGCTTTACAAGTTAACATTGTTTTAAAATTCCCAAGTTGAGTTTTAAACAGTAATAAACATCTTCTTGTGCCATGCCAACCTCCAGCGGATACTCCTTAGCGATCTGCAAAAGTTTAAACCACGCAAGTGTCAACCTAACGGTTGGTGAGTTCACAGTGGGCTTGTCATGCATTGGCCCGGTCTCATAATCATAATTCATATCAAAATGTACTTACAAAATATTCATTTGTGAAAAGCAATGCTCGTATTTAATTCTCGGTTTATAAATGGTTTGTCCGTGACCACGTCATCGGGTATGTACTAGTTCCGTAAAGTTAAAGGACTCAACCGATATCGCGGGTAGCTAATCCGTTGTTCCATGCTCTAAGGAAGTTTGTACCAAAGCTGACTTATTTTGTGGGGGCCGAGCCATCCCGTACAGTGCGGACCAAGTCATCGCGGTTTCTGCCTCCCCCGTGTCCTCTCGGGACCACGGTCAAATAGGCTGATATTGTACCTCCGTGCACTCCCCGTGCCACGGGGCGGAGTTTGTCAAACTCCAGTAGATCTACCCAACATCCCCTCGCTTTACAATTAATGGCACAATTTTAGTTGAGGACTTTTAAGTTATAAGGCATCCTTAGAAAACATGTGATATCATATGGTTTAGACTTTAACCTACACTAGCCATATTAAAACGTTTTCAGTTTTGTTTCAGAAAAACAGTTCGTTTAGAGTTCACCAGTGTTCCCATAAAACACTCCAGTTCATCAAGTGGGTGCCGAGCATCCCGAGTTCTCAAGTTTATCAGTGAGGTGCCTAGCACTCTCGAGTTTATCAGCATTGTTTTCGTTAAGTTATTTTGTGTGGCCCATCGGACTCACGGTAAGCGGGTTAGTGACACTCACCTTTGGTTGCACTGCTACACTTCAAGTAATCCAAATATTGTTGTTTAACGAAGACCTAGAACACGTTTAGGTCTTAGGTATTAGTTTCGTGTCTAACTTTACTTAACGTCACTATGGCCCATAACATAGCACGTTGCAACTATGACTCGACATACCGACACACGACACCAATGGTTGATCATAAGCAAGGGTTTATATAAATCAGATATCAAGCATGTTTCATCATGGCATAATCATGTAAGTCATGGCATAATATTTAAGCAAATTTCACAAGTTTGGTTTTTAGGTCAGGTCTTAGTTTCGCTAGCATAGTTTCGCTAGGCAGTTTCGCTAGGTGCACGGGCAGCACTTTCGCTAGCAATGCCCGGTGACACAGTTTCGCTAGGCTAGTTTCGCCCGAAACTGCTGACGCAGTTTCGCTAGCCTAGTTTCGCAGGGAAACTGGTTTGAACTTTCGTTCAGGTATTTCGCTCGATAGTTTCGCTCGAGCTGGTCTGGTCAGGTTCCCGGCGACACTATAGTTTCGCTGGTCAGTGTCGCTGGAAGGATACACAATTTCGCTACTTAGTTTCGCCCAGAGAACAACAGTTTCGCTGGTCGTGAAAAACATACGGATTTGCCTAAAAATCAACCTAACAGCTTCTGATCATACATGCAATTCATTATTTAGCATCCATGGGCATTTACTAACATAAATCAAGCAACTTTAACACATTTAACATGCATTTTGTCATCAAATCACCAAGAACACATATAAAACCCTAAAATGACTAAAATGGCATAAATCTCTATCATGGTTGGATTTCATACGCAAAGTTGGAGACTTTATCACAGATCTAGCATTCCTAAGTATTATCTCAGAAGTATACAAGTTTTCAAGAAGGTTTGATCATGCTTTTTAAAGAAAACACATAAAGGTGCATGTAAATGGTTTTCGAGACTCACGGTTTGATCAAGGATCGAATGAGTGAGATGAGATGATGATTCTCCTGATGATCTCCTTAGATGGCCAGAAATCTCGAGAGAGCAGCAGGTGAAGAAGTGGTGTGTGTTTAGTGTGAAATGAGGCAAATGAGGCTACTAGGGTTCATTAAGTTTATTTATATCAGGGGCTAATTTCGCTGGCAGTTTCGCTGACTGGCGAAACTGGCTCTGATCTCGGTCACACTGATCAGTCTAGCCTGCTACCGGGCGAATCTGTAATTTCGCTCGGTAGTTTCGCTGACTACCAAATTTAGGCAATTTTCACATAATCAAGTATTTACAATTAATCATGCTATTCACAATAATAAGTCATGTATTTAAATCACATAGCACATAAAGACAATCAATGATGAACACATAACACATATGGACGGTTTGGTGATCAACCAAAGGTCGTGGACGTATTCGGCCTAGTTATGCATTAGCTACTTATAACGTAACTAACGGGTTTGTCTAACGGAAGTTAACCTTGAAATTCTCGGGTGTCACAGACACTTTAATGAAATAGGTTTGACTCAAAAGACCCTTTGCTGCCTCATCATTCAAACAACCAAGTTAAGAACAGTACCTTTCATGATGAATTTGACATTTTACCTCTCAAAGAGACATACCTTCCATTGAATAGATTACTTGACATGACATGAAGATACGTCTCCTAAATTGTGCCTGGAACAATCACTTATCAACAAGCAGATTAGTAATAAAAACGTTAGTGATAATCCTCCTTGATCGTTCCTGCACAGAGTGAGAGATTAGTTAGCTAATAGTACCCAGGACATTGTTTTTCTGGGTACTCCTGAGGAATCAATGAATGAAATTTCTTTTAAGAACATCCCCTTTGAAAAATCAGGAAGTTGGGATGGAACTGCCTTGATTTTTGGTTTCCAAGTTCCAGGTGATTTAACTTTTGTTTTAGTCACCTTTGGAGTTGTGACTTTAGGTATTTCAACCTTCTTCGTTTTAGATTCATTTTTTAAAACAGTTTTAGTTACCTTGGGAGGGTAACTTTGGGTTTTTCAAGTTTTGATTGCTTTGAAAATGGTTTCATCACCTTTTTCTGAAAATTTTGGTAACTTGGAAAGCTGTTGTTTTGATTTAAAGATTTTCTTTCAGCTTTGGCAGCACCCCAATGTTGATCAGAGGGTTTAACCTTAGGAGTAACAGTTTTCATTGCCTTAGGTTTCTCTACCATCATCGGCTTAGACTTCACAGACTCCTGAGATGAAACCCTTTGAGTTTTCAGATAATTATAAGGTTCATAAGGGCGATAAAGACAGTTTCTATCAATATGACCAACGATGCCACAATTGAAGCAAGTCTGCTTCTTTAGATAGAAGTCAGACGTGTACCCATTTGTCTTCGGTGGCTGATATGGAGCTGGTTTGCCTTGTGTATGCTTCTTTGGTTTGACTGCAGCTTCAGATTTGACTTTCTGCTGGTTTGTCGAAGCCTGTGTCGAACCTGTCTTTACTGTCTTTGTGCTTCCTTGATTCTTTGACGTTGAAGCACCATTCTTGCACTTACAACAACAACTGCATGATCCAACTGAAGAAATGGGAGACACAGCTACTTATTGAAAGATTGCATAAAACTAACGTACCGAATGATTGAAATCTCTCAAAAAGCTCCAAAACAAGGTGGAATTCGTAAACCCTACTGCTCTGGTCGCACAATGAAGATTAATGACAAAAACTTAAAGAACAAGTTTAAATAGAAAACCCTAATCTAAAACTTCTGCCGACTGAATCGGGGCGTACCGCCCCAAGATGGGGAATTCTGGGCGTACCGCCCGGATTGTAAATCTTCGGCCGCTCTCTAAACTTTAGGGCGTACCGCCCTAACTTCTTCTCTTCTGGGCGTACCGCCCTGATTTGAATCTCAGGAACTTTCTTCAATTTTCTTCTAAGTCTTCACTCGTTCCCGCTCGATTCTCGATCCTTGTACCAGCAGCTTCCAGTTCTTCATAAAACTCCATTGTTAGCTACTTAAGCTCGTGGTACCTCACAATACAAAAACCCGTGAAAATGCCATGTAATCCAACCATTATTGTTATTAAATAAGATAATATAAGCATAATAATGACGACACATTGGATTAACATCACATCCCCACACTTGACTTTTTCCGTCTCGGAAAAACTGCCATGGAATCATAATCGGGTAGTCAACTCAAAATCATTTAACATTTTACTATTCAGCAACCTTTTTCCATTCCACATTCCAAAATGTATTCATATATACTAATTGCAATCACCGGTATTTCTATCCGACTAAACCCAACCACTGATCTTTGAGCCCCCAAGGTGTTTATATAATTTACCGAATAAAGTCTCAACCTGCTTATGTGTCCCACATTCAGAAAGTCCTAGCTTAGTCTAATCCCGACTCAAATTCGGTCAAAGCAAAGGGTAATAATGATGAATTATTTATATTTTCCCCACCCTAGTTAAACTAGATACTCATATATCCCAAGAATGATGGATTTAAATGGATAGTGAAGTTGCTTGAGCATTTATTTGACTACTGATGCTTCTATTTTTTTCTTTTCTTTTTTCTTTCTCTTTTTTTTTTTTTATAGTTGGTTAATTTTAACTATACTTACCAACGGACATCATCAGAGGCATTCTTTCACAAGGTCTTACCCCCGAAATCATACGTGAGTGTTTTGCCCGCGAGATCCGGAACATCATCAGAGGCACTCACCACGGGATACTATCCTTAGTTCGTACGTGAGTATTCTGCCCCTTCACTCTAATTCATTAACCGCTTATTACCTAATATGCTCAAAAGATGGAAAGATGGGGCGCCGTTATTTCTCGGATTTGCTTTCGCAAAAAGATCATAACGTGTCAGGTATTCTAAGGATATATAAGTTTCTAATTTAAAAAGGTCTTTTTCCTCCTAATTGTCAGTTTCAACATCACTATTACCTCTAAAATGGGAACCCACTAGCAAGCTAATTTATTACATATTTATACAAAATTAAACACCAAGGGATAATTAAGCTTTACTAAATCAGCTGGGCCTACCGACACATCACAAATTAGATATATTTTCCATTCTCCCCTTTTCTTACCACTTTTCCCTTTCTTTCCTTATTTATTTTATTCTGAAAATCGACTCCCAATTGTACTATCATTTTCCATGTACCGGCAATTTTCACAAAACAGATTTGACTCAAATACTAAAAATGACTCAAAAATTGCAAAATCTTTTTGGATTTTTGATGTTTTTTACTTTTTTTTTTTTTTCAAAATAACACAACTACCTAAAAATTTAAAAACTGACGTCCTGTCCCCCTCCCCACACTTAAGATCGACATTGCCCTCAATGTGATAGGAACACGCACAACGTATAAACAGACACGAACGATAAAATAAACATGAAAAATAAAAATACAAATAAAATGCAAAAATAAAAAGAGAATAAATAAATAAATAAAAAGACAAAGTTGGAACACACTCCCCTGAAATCATCGTGAAAAGCTCCTCGGAAGTCGTGCCAACACCCTCTCGCGTAGATTGTGAATTCCAGAAATCGGATGGAAGAAGTAATGTATGGAATGTCACATCTCAACCATGGTGCTACCAAGAAACAAACACATCATACCACATACATATACAACCAAAATAAAATCACAACCACCCAACCGGTTACCCCGTACAGTACCCCCAGTTATCATATAGTATAATAGCATACAGACCATGATCATGTAAAAACAAAATAACCAAAAAAAAGTACAAGGGTCAAAGAAACAAAACCGATCGGCAATGGTAGTGAAGCCAGCATGATCAGCACCTACTCCTCCTCATCCACTCCAGCACCTCCAGCAGCTCCACCTGTACCACTAGGACCTGCATCTGGATCACCGCCCTCATCTCCACCAGCATCATCAGCATCAGGCTCCTGAAAGAAATCAGGGATAGGTATACCCTGATGTGACATCATATGACGCATAGCCCGCTCTATCCTCTCAAAACGAACATCCACATAATCGAGCACTGTCTCCTGGACCATATCCAATGTAACCTGATCGGCCCTCGGCGGCCTCTCTGGTCTCTGCCTCAGCGGCCTCTCAACCTGGTGTAATATCCTATGCTGCCTCGCAGCCCTAGCAGCCTCATCACCTACAACAACCCTATCACGCACCGCCTCCCACTGCGGTGGATCAGTCATGGTGACCATCTTGGCCAACCGCATATCTCCCAGCTCATAATGTGATGTCTCAGCCCCAATGGTCAGATGCGTCTCCAAATACCTACCCTGATCAAACACTCCTAACCTCCTAGCCAACGTCGTCACATAAGGCCAAACTAGAGTGATTTGTAGTAGTGGTAAGTTAGGGTTATCGAACCAAGGGAATATGTGGAAATTGACTAATTGATTATTAAATTAAACTAAATTACTGATTAACATAAAATTATCTAAAATTGCCACTTAGCTGTTTTGGTTTGTTGGGATGATTTAACTAACAAAGTTACTAACTTTAACCTAAAAAAATTACTTGAACTATCAAATGAAACAAACATGATTTTATTGAAAGATTGCATAAAACTAACGCACGAATGATTGAAATCTCTCAAAAAGCTCCAAAACAAGGTGGAATTCGTAAACCCTACTGCTCTGGTCGCACAATGAAGATTAATGACAAAAACTTAAAGAACAAGTTTAAATAGAAAACCCTAATCTAAAACTTCTGCCGACTGAATCGGGGCGTACCGCCCCAAGATGGGGAATTCTGGGCGTACCGCCCGGATTGTAAATCTTCGGCCGCTCTCTAAACTTTAGGGCGTACCGCCCTAACTTCTTCTCTTCTGGGCGTACCGCCCTGATTTGAATCTCAGGAACTTTCTTCAATTTTCTTCTAAGTCTTCACTCGTTCCCGCTCGATTCTCGATCCTTGTACCAGCAGCTTCCAGTTCTTCATAAAACTCCATTGTTAGCTACTTAAGCTCGTGGTACCTCACAATACAAAAACCCGTGAAAATGCCATGTAATCCAACCATTATTGTTATTAAATAAGATAATATAAGCATAATAATGACGACACATTGGATTAACATCACTACTCCCTTGAGTTTTTCATTCTTCACTCCAGTTGTTGGTTTCATACTCGGATGCTTGATGGTGATCTTTGTCCTCTCAACTTTAGCTTCACTTATCACTCCGTCGGTTATTCCCTTGAACTTGGAGGAGAAGGATGGTAATTCATATCCTACATCTGGTTCTTGGTCAAACATTGATTCAGATGTCATAAAGATCTTCCCCTCAGGTCGTGTCGTCAAGATCACCTTTTCCCTTTTGACTTCGTCAATTACTTTGAAGCATGGGGTTTCAATTTTAGGGTATAGTTTCAACTCTATCCCAGCATCATCAGACTTAGAGTTATGACACCTGTCATATTTCTGACACTCAGCATCATTTTCTGATATATCCTTTACTCTCCCTTCACCATAAGTCATGTTTGCTTCATTATCAATTTCTTCTTGAGTCAATGGTGTAGTTCCAACTAAGACACTATCAATAGGAGGAGCAGCTTCTTTATAATCAGACTCGGTTCGTTCAACTTGATCCTCACTAAGAAGTATTCCTATAATGTCTCTGGGAACTGGTGGAGGAATAATGCTGTTTGCAGACAGAGACTTATCAAACTTTTCTGACCCAAACCCAGATGTGTCTTTCCCAACTTGACCAGTCACAACAGCATGTGACAATTCCTTTCCAGCATCGAGCATTCTTTTGCTTCTCATTTGATTCACATCTAGTTTCACTTGCAACTCATTGTTCTTATGTGTGAGCTCATCTACCTGCTTCCTAAGCTCAGCTATTTCTAACTTTACATTGTCATAAAGGAGAGTTTTCTCAGTTGCAAGTTTTTGATATTTCACAATGTCTAGTTTCTGAGCTTTTACCTTCTCCTCATTCTTTTGCCATCTACCCTTAAAAGAACTCCTTTCACATTTTATCTCAAACAGTTCTAGCTGATAATTTTTACAGATTTGTCTAAGTCCAGGAATTATACGAGCACAAGTAGGATTGGGGCTTATCTCAGTTTTGTCAACTTCATCTACGAAATCATCCTTGTTCTCAACCAAATTATTTTCTTCAACCACTGAACTCATTTTCTTTCTTTAGATATGCAGCTTCTGAAAATTTAGAAAAATCGGCAAAAACGTCAAAATCACTATTCAAATAATAGTGTCAAAAACTTATAACTGAAAAACGGAGGCCTTTGGAGTGGAATTTGGGGGTCCAAACGAGCTCCCCTGGACATTAGTCGGGGGTAATTCTGTGGCTCGGTGTCACGAACGTCGTGTTAAAATTTGAGCCTCTAACTCCAAACGAGTCAAAAGTTACGCTCGTTTCCGTGAAAGTGTGAAGAAGTGACTTTTTGCCGCAAAACCTGTTTCCGATCGTGAACCCTATTTACGATCGTAATCACCTCCGGGTCGTAAACAAATATCGTAAACACCGATTCCGATCGAGATGAGTCGTAAACGCCGATTCCGATCGAGTACAGCCGTAAACTCCGATTCCGATCGAGAAAAATCGTAATCTCCTGATTCCGGCTGAAAAATGTCGTAAACTCGATATTTCAGATCGTAAACACTTAAAAATCCTGTCTTGAAGTCGTGAACGCGTTTCCGATGAAGATCTTCAAGAACAAACACTCGTAAACACTTCAAAAACCCAGAAAACTGATCGGAAACTCAGGAACAGCAGCAGCAGCGATCGTAAACTCGATGAACAACCTTTAAATCTTCAAAAAACCAAGATTTTTTTCAGAAAAAGTAGCTTGAATCAATATCGTGAGAGCCTCGAATCACAGATTCTTAACTCTGATACCAATTATAGGTCAAGAAAAAACAACAAATCACGATATCTTAATCACAAACGAGTGCGGAATCCTCGTTTATGATTGATTCAAGATAGAGAAGAGAAGAAACACAAAGAATACGATGATTAAACGTTAAAAACTTGATCTTTGCACACAAGAAAACTTGTCGGGTACAAAACAGAAATCGTAAACACTCTTCTCTCTCTAGATCACGATCGTAATCAGCTCCCTGGAAATCGTAAACTAGCTCTCCAAATCAGCAACTCCCAAATGGTGAACTCATGGGGTATATATATATAGTCCCCCATTGGGTTTACTATTGGGCCCCTTCTTGATCATAAACCCAATAGTAAACCTTAGCCCAACATAAACTAGCCTACTAATCTATTTAAACCCTCTAAGCCCAGCCCAACTTATTTAAAATTACAAGTCTCATAATCTAGCCTCTACAATGTCTCTTTGCAAGCATTAACCATTGACTAATAAAAGTCAAACGGTTTAATAATGGCCAAAGCACTTAACTTAGGTAGTTCTACCAAGCATGACAATTAATCCACATAATTCATAAATATTATAAGCAAAATCAGTAAACAATATCATCACAAACCAATTAAATCATCATCAAACAATTAAACACTAGTTCATAGTAAAAGTCCACCAAAAAGTCAAAGAGAGTCTAAATTCATCAAAATCTAATTGATACACTATGATATTAGCCAAGATACATGATATAAAATGGTAAAAATCCAATCTTGATGCTAACTATCATTATCAAGTAACAATCCAATGGAACAAAATTAAGAACTAGAAGAAAGATCAAACCGAGAGGCTTCAAAATCTTCAATCCTTTGTCCAAAAAACATGTATCTTGATGCCCCAATGTTCCTCCAATGCTCCAAATGTTAATGGGGTTTTATTAGGGTTTTAAGGGACTCCCCTCGTAAGAAAACGACTAAAAAATGAATAAATACCCCAAAACTAGGGTCTGGTCGCGAAACAGTTCATCGGGCTGCTGATTTGGGCCTCGCCTGGAAGAATATAAAAGAAACGCAGACCAGGATTAAAGAAAAATGAGCTTTTGGACTGGTGGTAAGGTCTTTCGCTGGATAAGCTAAAGGTCACAGGTTCGAATCCTGTGGCCAGCAAATTTTGTGGGCTGCACAACTGGGTCGCTACCTGCTGTTGTTAATGCTTATTATTATTTTTTCTTTCCTTTTATCAATAACTTCTACATGAGCTCCGATTTCACTTCCGTAAATTGCGTTTTTCTTTTAAATTCATCGCTCACCCACCAAACAACTAAAATTCATAAAAAAAACAAATAAGCACCATATCTTTTATAATTTTTCAATTAAAATTCTAACTTGCAAAGTTTTCTCAATTAAAAACAAAATTAAATGTGAACTTTAAATATTTTATCAAATAATAGCCAAAGTTCCACCAAATCATCTAAAATTCAAATATAAACATTTAAGCACCAACACTTAATAATTCTTAATTAAAAACCAATTAAATGAAGGAGTTTTATTTATTTAGTTTATGTATAAAATGTCATGCATCAGAGCCACTATCTTTTGGGTCAAAAGTTCTTTGTTCGCACTGATCATTATACTCTGAAATTTTTGTCACAGTAATGTATCACCACCATTGAGCAGCAGCGACTACTACTTAAACTTATGCCAATATGATTTCTCCATCATCCATAAGGCTGGGAAGGAAATAAGGGGGTTGATGCTCTTTCTCGTCGAGCCTAGTTATTTACTTTGGTTGTCCCACTGTGCTTGGATCTGGCAGACCTTTGAGTTAGGCTTCAATCTGATCCAATTACTCAAAAAATCATTCAGCGACTCCAGTTAGCTCCGGTGAGCTGCCCGGGTTATGCACTGGTTGATGAGCTTTTTCTTTACAAGGGTAGGTTGGTCTTTAAGACGTCTTCTCTCGATGTGCCTTGGTTCGACTTGAGGCCCATTCCACTCCTACAGTAGGTCATGGAGGGTTCCTCAAGACAATCCAGCTAATCACTACACTTTTCTTTTAGCCAGGGTTGAAACTTGATGTTCGTCGCTATGTACAAGAATGCCTTGTTTGCCAATATAATAAATATAATATGTTGTCACTCGCCAGTTTACTGCATTACCCTGCCTATCCCTAAGCAGTTTTGGGAAGACATTTTGATGGATTTTATAGTTGGGCTTCCACCGTCAAACCAAATGGATACGATCCACGTAGTGGTTGACTTTCTTTCCAAATACGCTCACTTTATTGCCTAATCTCACCTCTTCACTGCCAAGGGTGTAGCCTCTGCATTTTGTAAAGAGATTGATCGTCTTCATGGTTTTCCCAAATTCATCGTCTTCGACAGGGATGTCATCTTTTTTAGCACTTTCTGGCAAGAGCTCTTACGTCTCTCCCAAACTAAGCTAAATATGAGCACCAGTTACCATCCCCACACGGATGGAGGCCTATTTGCGTAGTTTCGCCAATGGATGGCCCTTTTGCTACTGCGTATGGTCGGGGTCCACCCAAACTCCTTCCGGCCATATGTTCTGGGCGACATAGCTAACGCCAAATTGGAACTTCAATTCACCATTCGAGATGATATTCTCAAACTCCTTCACATGAACCTCCAATTTCTACCTTAAAATGTTCGTCCAATCATGCCTCCGAATCATAACTTGATCATTTTCCTTGACGAGCATTTCAATCATCATCATCCATATACAGCACTTCTTAGCTTCATCCTTGACTTTGTACCATTTCTTGATTCATATTCGGGTTAATCCATTCCATTGTCTGTCATATTTTTACATCTCAATAGAATTTTATTAGCTTTCATAAAGATAATTATGTGATGCTTTCAACTTAGCGGTTTTTTAATATTATAAGTGTGTGTGTGTATATATATATAGGGGAGGTTCATTTAAGAGCCATTTCATTTTGAGAACTTTTTATAATCATTTCGAGTCACTAGTTCTATATAAGGAAAACACCCTCCATGAATTTGAGTGATCTCCTGAAATTAGTGACTATGATTGATTCTCAAATGTTCTAAAAATGAAATGATTCTCAAATTTAAGTTAAGGAAAATTGGAATTAAATAATCCAAGTTATTAGGTATTGGCGGATAATAATCCGAGTTCCAATATTGGCCTACAATAAACCCAATTATTTGGGTCTTGGAATTCATTGAGCCGCCGTTAATTTTTCACTAACTCCGCTAGTACTTGCTGACGTGGCAGATGATGTTGCATCATTTTTGTTGACGTGGCAGGTGATGTGGCATCATACTTGCTGACGTGGCATGTGCCACGTCAGCACACAACTAACGGAGTTAGTGAAAAATTAACGGCGGCCCAATGAATTTCAAGACCCAAATAATTGGGATTATTGTAGGCCAATATTGGAACTCGGATTATTATCCGCCAATACCCAATAACTTTGATTATTTAATTCCAATTTTCCTTAAGTTAAACATATATACATAAAGATTAATTAAAAAAGAATATGTGTACAGGGAAAAAGGTGTTAATACACATGAGAATCTTCTGAATCAGGCACAAAATATATGTCAGATAGATAGATAAACATCTATTTTTAAAACAAGCCATGAATAAGATAAATACAAAACCTTTTCGCTAGGGCTCGCGGTTCTTCTTGGAGACTTTTGAGTTACTTATAAATGAGCGCATGAGAATCACAATAGCCTGATCATACGTGAGAACTGAAGCAATCTGTGGGCAGAAGAAGAAGATCGAGATCTAGAGACCGAGTTTAGCAGGTAAACAATCTGTAGATCTCCTTTTTCATAACTTTTTCTTAAAATTAATGCTTCTTTTATGAATAGCAAAAAAAAACATATCATATCATATCGCTTGTTTATCAAAATAATGCACCTTTTGAAATCTCGGAGACTTCTGTTCACAATCTATGTAAGGCGCTCATATATGTGTAATCCATGTTTCTCATTAAGGTTTTTTTTTAAACAGAAACCCTAATTTCTAAAAAAAGAGAATATATACTGTAATTGAAGCCGAATAATTTCACCCTCACCTCATTTCAGACCCCAAGCGAGCGAGTGTTTTAAATATATTTTAGAGAATTTCTTTTGCTTTTGCTGAAATTCATGATTTTTGCAAGTGTTGTGATGGGGCAGCAAAATTTTGGTTATCATATTTGCCCTCAGATTTGTTTTCACTTAATTATTGGATCTATATTTTGAATCTAAAACTGTAAACATATGTTTACTTTTGAAATCATACATTATTAGATCAATATCCTAACAATAAACTTAGATGATCTATGTGAGTCTGAACTTTACTTGAAACAAATATATTTTTAATTACTCTATGGCAATTAGTGTTTTAATCTAGTTGTGAATCACTAGCTAGCATGCAATTGATCCAATCTATAAAAGTATATTGACATTTGATTTTCTTAAAATATATATTGCTTAATCAAGTTTAAAATTAGTTTTTCTTTGCCCGGTTTGATGTCAATTTATGTAAACGTTTCATGGTATATGTTTGGGCTTATGTTGTCATCCACAAAATGTTTGAGGTGTGTGGATTGTAGCATTACTATTCAAACTTATGAGCATTTAATTTTAGTATTAATTAAGAAGAAAATTGTGTTTCAATTAGCATACTTCTGAGCATTTTGAGAAGAAAGCCTAATTAATCACCTAATTGGAAGAAAGCCTAATTAATCACCTAATTGGAAGAAAGCCTAATTAATCACCTAATTAAGAAGAAAGCCTAGATGAAACACAATTTTCTTCTTAATTATTACGAAAATGCTCATAAATTGAATAGTAGTACTAATTAATCACTTAAATAAACTTATTGCCAGATTTGGTTGTTGTTTTCCTACAATCAATTTAATTTTGTGGTCCTCTAAAGTTCTTTTCAGGATATATAAGTATGAGTGATTATAAATATTGTAGGAAAACAACACCTCATTAATCAGTAAAAAGCAAATATCAGTTTAGGAGTTTAGATATCTTTCTGAAGAGGTTTTTGTATGTTGCAGGCATTGCCGTATGTAATATAAATTGAGCAAAATAAGTGAAGCACAAATAATGGATAACCCATCCATGGTATGGCTGCCAGAGCTGGTAAGAATTGCTACATCTTCATGTTGAAATAACAAGTAAAATATCCATTGCAAAGCACTAGCTTGTAGCTTAATATCAATATGAATTAATTTCCTTGCATGATTTTGTATCCGTATGGGGTGTGCTGGTATACACACCTGAGTACCTGACTAATCACGGGCGGCTTAATCGTTTTGGAGACCCATAACAAACTAAAAATTTAATTATGACCCCTATTCGAACATATATCACTCTTATGGTTGTGGCATTATACAAATTTCAAATGAATAAAACATGTATATATTATTGTTTTTATAATTTAGGGTATGTTAAAGTGCGAGCCTAAAGCCCTAGCTAGCTTCATTTCATTTACGTACCCTTAAGACGCCCATGCTAAAAATCTAACCTCACACCATTCTCAAACGCCATTTGAGGTTGCACCAAACCACCGTTTAATTGTTAGGGCTTGCTTCATAGCCTCTACTCTAAAAAAAATGTTTCAAGTTTCGTTGAACGTCATTTTGAAGGTTAGGGCTTCTGTTATAGGCCTTGCAATTGAATGGTTTTTTAAGGTTCCACCAAACCACCGTTTGAATATTAGGGATTGTGTCATATCCTCTACTTTTTAATGGCCGTTTGAAGTTTTGTTGAAAGACCATTTGAATGATAGGGCTTGCGTCTTATCCCTGCATTTTAAACGATCATTTGAGGTTTTCGTCCAACGGGCATTTGAGTTCGAAGACTGTATAGAATTATAAGTGCCCTCATGTAATGTGCTTTGCTTTATATGGCAATTCCGTATTTTTTTTTGCCAATGAGTCAAGCATTCTGTGTTAAATAGTTGGACCAAGTAAATATAGGACATATACCAAAAAAGGGAAAATTCATATTTTGTCCATTTTGAAAAAAAAAATAAAGTATTTGTCCATTTTGAAAAGTCATTCTCTCATAATGTTCATGTTTTATAGTCTTACGCTCTCATAAAATTTAGAGTCGACTAACCTTAAACCAGCAAATAAAATCTTGCTACGTAATCCATGCATATGATTATTATGAGCAAATGATTACTCAACCAATCAGAAAAAAAACACGTTAAAATTTTTTTAGGTAGTTAACGGGCTTTTAATCATATTTTTAAGGGGCTTTTGATCATATTTTTAAGTAAAAACCATAAAATTTCTTCCAGGGGTCGCGAAAAATTCGTTTCAGGGGTCGCGAAAAACCGAAAACCTATAAAAAAAAAATTGCACGTCGGGGTAAAAGTTCAGGGGTAGCGGGCGCTACCCCTGGACTTAGTAGGTCCGCCACTGCTCTATACATATTTTGGTCGATTCGACCAAATAACTTGTTTTCAAAATTTCAAGTTTTATTTTCAAAATTTTAAGTTTTAGTAACAATATAAGTTTTTAATTAATTTCGATTAAATTTTATTTATCTTTTATAACTTTTAAAATATAAAGTTTTATAAAATTCAGTTTATACCATTGTGATGTGCTTATTTTTATCTACAATCTAACATATATTTTTTTTCAAAACCGAGCCGGTGATATTTATATCTAACGTCTTGGTACAAAATATGGTTTGAACCTAATGTATGATCGTCCGAACCTAATATATAGTCGCCCTAGCCTAAAATATTGTCGAACAAACCTAGAGTATGGTCGTAGTATGGGCGTCCGAGCTAAAATATAGTCGTCCCGTATATAAAAATTCCAAACCTATATTTTCAAATTATTATATGTTAATTAGTTTTAATTAGTTTCATTGCGACACGCTATATTTTAAAATTAATATATCTTTTATATCTTTAAAAATATAAAATGTTATATAATTTTAAATATATTGCGACACGCTATCGAAACATTAGATAGAAATTTTACTTGCTCAGTTTTGAAAAAAAAATATGTCAGGTTGTAGATAAAATGAGCACATTACAACGGTATAAACGGAATTTTATAAAACATTATATTTTAAAAGTTATAAAAGATAAACAAAATTTAATCAAAATTAATTAAAAACTTACATTAATATTAAAACTTGAAATTTTGAAAAGCAGATTTTATTTGGTCGATTCGACCAAAAATAAAGTATTGTAGAAGTTTTTTAATGTGTCTTTTTCTGATTGGTTGAGTAATCATTTGCCCATAATAATCATATGTATGGTCGAATAATCTTTGTGTATAGTCGAATAGACTATACTTTTATTGACAAAAGTGTTACGTGACAAGATTTTATTGGCTGGTTTAAGGTCGGTCGACTTAAAATTTTATGGGAGGGGAAGACTGTAAAACATGAACATTATGAGGAAATGACTTTTCAAATGGACAAATTCTTGAGAATTTTTTTCAGAATGGATAAAACGAGAATTTTCCCAAAGAAAAATATAGAAAAACTTTGCTGTGGGAGACTTGGATTAAATGTCAATAATTGCAATTTAGAGATACTTTTCTGTGCGGATTTTTGATTCATAAAATCGTTTATTAATGGAAATATAAAACTGCAGGAGAGCAAACTTGTTGCTTAAAAAGGCATACATACAAAATCATAATCAATTTTTTTTTTTGAACGGCAATGCATTAGAACGGGCAAAGAACCCCTAGCAAGAAGCTAGAGGCCGCCAACAAGGAACATTACAAACAAAAGGAATACCACGATTCCCAATTAATGTTACGAGACTTACATCGATTCAAAAACCAAAGGAAACTCCAATATTTAATTTCAAACACCACCCGATGAACCGAAGGGGATTTTTGATTAAACACCACGTTGTTCCTCTCTTTCCATAAGCACCAACAAGTCGTGAGCATGATCGTGTTCAAAGCCTTTGTCTTCCATTCCAAAACCGACAGCCCACTGTGTATCTTGACCACGTCTTTAATTGAGAAAAAGAAAAGATTAGGGAGGTGACACCATTGCGTCACAATTGACCAAATCTTGTTCGCGAAGGTACACCCCGTGAACACGTGATCCACCGATTCCATCGCATCCATACAAAGGAAACAAAACAAAGAACCAACATGAATATTCCTCCTTGCAAGAGCGTCTTTTGTGGGTAATCTTCCAAGAAAAGCCCTCCAAATAAAAAGATTGACTTTGAGAGGAACGGCCTTGCACCACACAAAATCAAATCCATGTTCCATCCCTTGTAAAGAAAGAAGTAAGAGGCGCATGGACTTCACAGAGAAGCCCTCGCCATTTCTGTCCCCCCAATGCCACCCATCCGCATTCCTAACCAACAGTTCATTTAAAGCCACCCCTTTTGCACCGAGATCCCGTTCCACCCTTGCAATCGCCTTCCAAACACCCCCGGATTCCAATCTGCAAGGAATCAACCTGTCGTTCGAATCTTCGCATTGATATGCAAAAAGAAAAAAAGAAGTTAGAAACTTAAAATATACACACGACGTACTGTCATCTGAGAATACCCATGCAAAAAGAATATTCACCATTAATTTCATACATTCTCATCGTCATTTTGATAACTTCATGAGTGATAAGTTCCATTCTTCTTGTTGTTCTACTGTTTTGGAAGTATAAGAGGTAAAAAGCAGATTACCCTCAAAATCAGTTACGTATATAAAAGGACAATTTATATGCATAGAAATACACAAAGATCCTCAAAACAATAACTTTTATGTATATAAAAGGACAATTTTCATGCATTGAGACTAAACAATCTGATTGCTAGACTACATTTGATCAAAACAAAGATTATGTAGGGTACATAAACAATTACCCAAAAAGGTAAATAAAGGAAAGTTAAAGTTGTTTCTGAATGCCATGCATTTCAAACGTAAAAGTTGTTTATTATGAGTATCGCGTGGGATGATATATTTTTTGTTGGCAGAATTAATTGTTTAACCCAAACACGTTTTGTATATCAATTTATGTTATGTTGTGTTCTGTTGAGCACACTTAAAATCATATATGTCCAGCACACCTAATGACTTAGTAACGAATCTAATATCCAATGATTTGGTTCATTAGCATAAAGTAGATATGAGTGCTTGATGACCATTACCCCTAAATTTATGGCAAACATAAACCAACTAAAATCAAAACAAAAATATACAACTAATTAACTAACGCACGGAGATATTCAAACTGTTCATAACCTGTAACATCATATCATGATCTTTGTCTATGTTTCTTTTTCTTGATATATACTTCTCTAGCTTCTTAATTTCGATCTAACATAATAATAGGAAATGGAAGAGCCCAATGACATCTTGAAGCATCAACAAACACATCCTTATTGTAGTAACTCAGTGGATTCGTTTTCTTCTCAAAGCTTCAAAGGTTATCCAAATTTGGTCACGTCAGTAAACCAGTCTATTCAATTAACACCAATTAATGGTGATGTAGACAAGCAACAAGATCATAAAGAAACTAAGATTAGCCCTATTGCTCAAAGCCATGGTTCATCATCCAATACTTTCACCATATCTTTTGGAAACACTACATCACCTCACGAAATTAATGACTTTCAACTCTATGGAAGATCAAATCTTAAGCACCCGGATGCATTGATTCCTAAAGAGGAGTCGAGTCTTAATGAATTACTTGCATCGATTGATAGTAACACAAGGTTTCGGAGTGCAAGACGCAATTTTAGACAAGCTCAAGAACATGTCGTGGCCGAAAGGAAGAGAAGGGAAAAGTTGGCTGAACGCTTCATTTCTTTGTCTTCTCTTCTTCCAGGACTTAAAAAGGTACCAACATACTATTTCTCTCTAGTTTTAACATGAAAAGCACTTTATAGATTGATTATAGAAATTATATTAGGTTTTCAAAATTTCTAAAGTCTCCTAAGGAAAAACATCATCAGATTCAACCACAGCTGCAGCTGGGAAAGGTGAACAACTTAGTAGTACCCCTAAAGTTATGGTCACTAAGAGCATTCACAATAGCTTATTTATATTACACCATATCTTTAAATTTTAGAGAAAATATAAGAAATTGTCTATTTCCTCTTCATTATCATTTTTATATTAAACCTTATCCTTATATTTCAAGAGATAAAGAATGATAAATATACCAGTCCATGTGTTTATTAAGGGTAAGAAACGAGATGTGAAGTGTTCTTCAAAAATCTTTAAGTTTTATGGATATATGTGTTTTTTGTTAAATTATAAAGATAAAAAGTTATTGCGAATGCTCTAATCTCACATAGTGCTATTTGGTAAAGGAAGCAGCTATAGCTATTGACACACCACCAAACCAAATCTAATTGCAAACCACCCCACCGGCCAACAATATATGTATCAACCAGTCGTCAAAATTATGGACAACCCCTAATTCGGACAACCGTCCAATATGTTGATAGACGACCATCCAGATGTTGGTATGGGATTAATAGAATTTAGGTGGCCGGTGTACGGTGTACGTGTGAATAACTCCCCTTGGTAAAACTACCTTTAGATTTTAACTTAGAAGCACTCAATTTGTTCATTTTATGAATCTTTATTACTGTAGATGGACAAGGCTACTGTGTTAGAAGATGCATGTAATTACATTATGCAGCTTCGAACCCGGGTTAAGGAACTAGAAGATAAGTCTGTCAAAGGAAAAGATATCATTCAGGAATCCGGTGTAATTTCCCTAGGGAGATCATCCAGATTTTGTGCTCATCATGAAGACGTTGCATCTTCTTCTGATGACACAAATTATAATTTGCCTAGTAGCAGCAGTTGTAGTCCTGAGATCAAAGCAAGAATTTCAGGAAGCAAAATACTAGTGAGAATCTACTGCACGAAAACTCCCTCATTGGTATTGAAAACCCTAAATGAGATGGCGAGGCTTCATATTACCATCATTTGTTGCAGCGTTCTTCCTTTCAGCAATTCTCATCTAGTTGCCATCACTGCTCAGGTATGTGCGTAGAAATGATAGTTTTGCTAATTTTCTTAGTTTATGGGTGATTTTTTTGCCCTTACTTTAAAAATTAAAAGGATAAAATTCAATTAGCTAGGATGAAGATTTTATTAGATTAATATAGGCCTTTCGAATGTCTGATAATATTAATACTATAAAATTTTAACATATATAAAAAATATATATATAAGATGAACATAGAATTATGAAAGATGAGTGACTTAATTTATTTAATTTAGAGGGAAAAAATGAGTGAATTTAGGGGAACACTAATTTAAGAAGCTTAGTATAAAGTTACCTTTGTTAGGAAAGAAAATTTCAGTTTGCTAAAAGATTTAATTTCAACAACATTTCTTTTTTCTTATGTGCAGATGAGTGATGAGATGGTGGTAACAGCGAAATATCTTGTGAAATGCTTGCAATCCGCCCTTAGTGATTCCCATTGATATCCACTAGTTACGT
This sequence comes from Deinandra increscens subsp. villosa, assembly GCA_039602395.1. NCBI lineage: Eukaryota > Viridiplantae > Streptophyta > Magnoliopsida > Asterales > Asteraceae > Deinandra > Deinandra increscens. The sequence goes on along the minus strand of JBCNJP010000019.1, from coordinate 16,971,695 downwards.
TGATAGATCTAGAATAGTCGAAGGTGTAATGATACACGCGTGTAACCTCCTTTTTTTTCTTGTATAATTTGTTGAATATAATATTGTCACAATTTCAAATGGGTTTTGTGTATTGATTTTGCAGTTGGCTAAAGGGTACTTAACAACATGTGGCAAGATTTTGGTTACCTAATTATATTTTTGTGGTTGGATATCAAACAATAAACAGAAATGAATAAGTAACACTACTGCCTCTGCTACATGGGAAGAAATTTTTTTAAGCTTTTGATGCCAAATTTGATATTGGAAACTTGAAATTAACAGAATTTGATTGAATCAACTTCTTATATAGAAAATAGGGATTGTTGTTGCATTTGTGTTTGTAAACTCAATACTATAATTAAATAACAAAAGTATCGCTAGTTTTAATATTTACAAATATCATGATTACTTCAACAATCACCGTTTAATCTTCGTCATGTTATAGGAGATTCTTTTAGAAATTGTGATTTTCTAGATTCACCTAAAAAATGTATATACACTTTCAGATTAAAATATTTGATCGGTTCACTTGAATTTCCAACCGGATATGACTCGGATGAGTTTGATCGAACCAAAGAATTGTTCTGAATGAGATTATATAACCAGAGAAAAAAATGTCGACCAATAGTCCAATTAATCAGGAGAGAAGCGTCAAAGATCTTAATTTGAATCTAAAATTGCGTCAAAGTAACTATTGGTCCCTCCGAAAATAATAAGTCAATTTTTGGCCAAAAGAAATTTCGACCCCAGCCAGGGAGCTCTGCCCCTTAGACCCCGCTCTCTTAGGGGCACCGCCCCCTAACCCCCACCAAGGGGGCATTGGCCCCTTAGAACCCCCTTTAGGGTCCAGAATTATAACGTCATCAATATGAGTGTGCACACCGCACCTGTTCGATGTAAGTTATAACTCAATTTGGTCAAACCCAACCTAATTACATTAAAATAGCAACAAATTCTCCAAATTCGTAAATTATAGTATTTTTAAATTTGGATTTTGACTTTTTCCTATTAAAATGCTTCCTTATTATATATTTTTGGATCAACTGTCTTCTGGTGTGTTGTTTCTGAGGCCATGTGTAGTGGTTAAGCCCTATTAAATCCCACCACCCTCAATAAACTACTTAGATATCCTTGCTTCTTTGTTGTGTAGTAAGCTTTGGTTCTTTTTTTTTCCATCATAGTATGTTCATTTTTGTCTATACAAACTTTGATTTATTCTCATAAGATTGTAGTTCCTTCATAATTATATCTATTGTCTTTAATATGTAGCTGTATAAATCTATACTATATATAAAACATTTGACATGAATAAACATTTCCTTTTAAAAGATTAAGGTATGATGAGTTTGTGATTTTCTTTCACATTTTTTCTCCAGATCGCGAGATAATCGATCCCTAGAAACTCATTTTCTTCACCTCTACCACGGCCCTGGATAGATCTCTCCAAAAGAGCTCTAAAACCTCAACAACAGCAAAAATCGGATCCATGGGTGAGAATAAATTTTTAGGCCCTCCGAAATACCTGATTTTGGTCAGTCACCAACCGAATGAATACATTTTGGTTTAGAACACTAATATTCTTATGTATTTAGTTATTAAAAATTGAGTTTTACTCATATATTTATTACTTGATATAAAATTATTTAATCGTTGGGATTAAAAAGGTGAAGTAACATAAAAATATAATTTTTAATTTTTAATGTATCTGATGAATATTATATGTTTGATTTGCTCTTCAAGTTTTTCAAATATGGTGATTTTCTCAAATATGGTGATTTTCTCAAATATGGTAAGGTCACATGTTCGAAATTTTGTTTTTTTACATTAATTTTACTAAATTATGTTCCGAAATTTGTTCTAAAAATACATCAAGGCCAAGGATCGAACCTGTATCACTCAGGTTCTACGCACACCTACGCCTTAAGCTTTGAGACATTGCCATGCTAATCTAGACGATCTTTGTTTGTAACTTTGTAACAAAATGATTTGTATGAGATAATCACATAAGAAAATTTTAAAATTTTCGAGCCATGAGCAGTCGCTCACTCTGCTCTTGCTCGGGGTCACCCTTATTCTTTCACCATAACTAGGTTCCTCAAGTTCTTTATCTTATGACTTCATACTAATGTTACGTTGGGGTTCAAAGTGTAGAAGAAAGGGCTAGATTAGAGACAAAGATCGATGAAAATTAGATGGAATGTGTTCAATCTCTTTCACTCTGTAGATTTTTTTGGGTTATCAATTCACATTTAGTTCCTAATTTATTCATAGATTTCTTATTTTTCTCTCATCTTGATTAACCACAACCATTTACCAGAGTATCAAAATCAATTTCTCTCACTTTGTAGATTTCTAAGTTAAGATACAACAAAAGGCCCTAATGTTATATCAACCCTACTAATATTAAAACAATATAGGTTTATTTTTGTAGATTTTAAGTTAAGATACAACAAAAGCCCTAATGTTACATCAGCACTACTAATATTAAAATAATATAGGTTTATTTGCACATGCACGAGTAAAAAATAACATTTTGAGTTTATAGGTTTTGACGATAACAATGTATCATAATATAAAAAGCATGTGTAAAATATTTTATTTTTTGGACTAAAATATTTTAGGTGTGATTGGTATCTCCTTTATTTATTTCATTATGATACATGAAAAACTGTGGAGTAGAGATTATCAAGTAAAGATTCTTTAACAATAAGAAACTAAATTTGTTCTTCTCAAGCAAGAAGAATAGAATGTAGTACTATTGTAAGACAAGTATTAGCATATAAATTTTGACTTAATTATAAATATACAACGTAGACACTTTTCATTTGACTGTAATTATATTATTATGTTGAAATACTCGACTAACCTAATACTAGTCTGTAGTAATCCAAAAAGAGTGGACTCCCAGACTTAATAAAATGGGCTCTCAAATGGAGTAAAAGATTTTAGGCCCGTTATATTTATTAAAAAGGGAATTTTATTTACTATAGAATATCTGGGCTTATTACTTTAAAAGGCTCCTATCTTAACTTTTATTGGACTAAAAGCCTAAAACTTTTAAGAAAATGTTAGGGTCTGGCTTTGGGAGTACATAATACTATCGGTAAAAAAACCCCGCATAAAGTTGTGACACGATAATAATTTATAATACGGTATTTTTTATTTTTTTTGTATCTGGAAGATACTAATCAATCGAAGTGAAGTTGCGCCAGCCCGGTTAGGTCGGCTTCGATTGCAAAGTGAGTCAGTCTGGGGCGGCGGGCTAAATAGGCGTTTGCATTAGCTTACAGTTAGTTTTTTCATCTTAATGTTGTAGCATCATATTTCATAATGGTTAGCTGAGCGGTTCAACTGTTTTTGAGGGATTAAAACAAATTAAAATCTAGATGTCACGTTAAAACATATACAACTCTTATAGTTATCAAATTATACAAGGCTCATACCCAAATAAAACATATATATAATTTTGCTTATCTTGAAATTTACAGTCCCATTGAGATGGTGTCTAAACTTTGGCTATGTGTACTCACCCCGTTATGGGTGTTTTGAAGATGAAAACGTCAGGAAAATGCCCGAACGCCCTAGGGACGTTTTCGGGTACTGGCGTTATGATGCTAGCGCAATGGTGGTAATGGGCTTCTTTCTAAAAAAGAATTCTTTCCCAATCATTCAAACAATTACACATTTATCACCATCACATCACATCACATCACATTCTGCGTGAGAGTATAGTCACTTTCAGTGGCGGATCTAGGGAAGAAAATCAGGGGTAGCGGAGACTAATGGGGGTTCGGGGGCAGCGCCCCCGGAATTTTTTTTAGGTAATTAACGGGCTTTTGATCATATTTTCAAGGGGCTTTGATCATATTTTTAGGTAAAAACCATAAAATTTCTTCCAGGGGTCGCGAAAAATTCGTTTCAGGGGTCGCAAAATACCAAAAACGTAAAACCCCAAAAAAATTTCCTTCTTCGCGTTAACGGTTCAGGGGTCGCGGGGGCTACCCCTACCCATAGGGTAGGTCCGCCCCTAGTCACTTTTATATCACTACACCACTACATAGCCTATAGCTTCATTTTTAAACCACCTTTGGATTCCGGGTATAAACTCGATGCAGTTGAGTTCACCTGTATATCTTTTCTACAGTCAAATACTTCATCCATCGATCAGACCAAAACATCGTTATCCAAATTGACTAAACAGCACTTTTCTGTATTCAAATCTATGAAATGGTTATTCTGATCAGAATCAAATCTATACAAATGAAAAGGAGGTGACCATGTTGTCTTATTCATGGATTTATCAGCATCTGCTATATCTATCCCAACAATTTCAAAAAATGAGCAGCCTTATAACTAAATTTGTCTTCAAAAATCACTTTTTTCAGAAATCATGAGCTGTTAGATGTCGATAATAATATAGAACGTGCATGCATGCATCACCGTGGCCATGTTGTGATTGAATTAATATATAACAAAAACCACATTAATAACTTCACATGCATCTTCTTGTCTTCTTGTTTATCTCTGCAGCTTTTCATCTTCTTCACCTTTTATTATGTACCCTTTTTATTCTTTTTGTATCAAAATTATGTATATGTATCCGGTCTTGTAAAAGTGAGCTTGTTTTTTAACTCCACGTTCCTTATGTGCATGGATAATTATTCATAATTAAGAAAATATCAAATGTATGTGGCCCATTTGAAATGAACCAAAACATGATTTCCATGCATTTAAATCCTAACTATTTAAACTATCTATGCCAAATCCAAATGAATCAAACAAAATCTCATGCAGTTTTCACAATTCTGATCCTTACGTCCTTTTTGTCCTTATTTTATACGACTATTACTCTAGTTAAAAGGTAGAGTAAAGTGTGAGTTGAACCCTATTTTAACAACGCACTTTTTTTCTATTTGTTGGATTATGAATCTATTGAATTTTGTATCAGCTCTGTACCAAAATACCTATTTCCACAATCTTACCAATTATTTAAAAAATTATAAATTGGGTCTTAATAATTTAAGTTATAACTCATTAATCGATAATAATTATCGCCGTTAACGCTTCCAACTTTCATTTTTATTGTTAAATGCAATCATATCATAGTAACTTAATAATTATACATTTAAACTTAATTTCCGTTTGTTTGTGCATTTGTGCTTTTATATTTCATCAACTTGTTCAGATTCATAATTATTGTGAGCCGAAAATAAAGTGTAAATTTATGATGATTATTCTATAGAGATTACTCTTGAAAACCAAAATGAAAGTTGAGAGTGCTATTAGGCATACACACTAATAGTTTAGATTGTTATCAACCAATGAATCAAAGTTTGAATTATTAAAATCTAATTCTCCTTATTTAAAATCCGATCATGTAAACCGAACAAAATGTAACTTCCATTTTCTACTTAATGCAATTTACATTTTTTTATACTATAATATAGTACATATAAAAAGAACAAGAAGTTAATTTTATATAACTTTAAGAATTTAAGTAAATACACCTTTTAAAACAAATGGTACAGATCTTTAAAGTTAAGCGTGTGATTAATAGTCTTAGGGTACATGGTCGGTGTGGTTTCGCTACCACACCCACGGCTTCATCGGTAACCACTTCTCCCCATTCGATTTGTTTCAATCGGCTTTAAAAAAGAAACCGCTAGGCTTCACAAAGTCAAAGGTAGCCGAGAGTTTGTGAAGAGGATAATTAATTTGAAGCCTAAAGCTTCAATTTTAAACCATCCCCACTAAAAATGAAGCTTAAAGCTTCGATTTATTTCTCATCATCATTTCTCATGTGACATAATCATATTGAGTAATATATTTTAAGCCTAATGCTTCATTTGCAAACCATACCTCTCACCCTTATATATATATAAGTTAATGTGAAATTAGTGGTGCACACTAATTTCAAGTAATAATATTTTAAAACATTAACACGTTTACATAATAGACCGTTATCATTTATTTTTTACTTTTATTTTTAAATTATCTTGCATGTTTTTAACGCTTATTTTTTTTTTTAAAAAAAAACATAACTTTTAACATAATCATTTTCTAGATTCTGAACAACACAAATTACACTTTTTCAAGTAATAAACAACATAAAGTAAAATTTCAACAAACACAAAAGACTTTTTTTTAAGTAAAAATAATAAACAACATCAAATATAGTTTATTAATTAATAAGAACAACAACACTGTCAAGAACATTAAAACTGTCTCATTTGATTATCGCTTTGGAAACAGTTCAACATGCATATGACTATGACGATGTAAAGTGCTCATGCAAACAAGATTAAATAGAGCAACATATTTTCTGCATCGTGCTTTTTACTACCATCCACACAAGTCGTAATTATCCCAAACTTCGTGTGTCTTATTTCTGTGTAAACTTTCACGAACCGCGATGGTTGGTTCACAACAGTGTTATTGTCAGTCATCGTGATCATTTTAACCTTTTTAGCATTTTTAAAGTTTTTAGAGAAGATATTGTGTGATATATCGGACACCTCCACGTACCACCTATTTATACTTGTGTTATGGGGGTAGAATAGGTGGAAAAACTCGATTCCAACAACCAAAAACAACTATATAGCGTTATAAAATGGTATATATATATATATATATATATATATATATATATATATATATATATATATATATATATATATAGGCAAAGGGTAAAATGGAAACCCCCATGAGTTGAGAAAACCATGGAAACTACTTGAGTTGGAAAAACCATGGAAACTCTTCAAAAACGAGGCCAAAAAGTTTTTTTTTTTTTCAAAATTTTTTTAGTGATTCTTTGCCTTATATCGATCCCCATGGTGAAAAAAAATCAAAAAACCGCCTAGGGGTTTTTTTTTAAAAAAAATTCCAAAATCTGGAATTTTTCACGTTACATATGTGAAAAAAGCCCAGTTACATATGTAAATTTCGCTTCTTACGTATGTAAATAAAACACTAATTATTTTTTATAAAAATATTTCTTAGGCGCTTTTTTGATTTTTTTTTCACCAAAAGTATTAAAATGGGATGTAGAATGTATAAAAAAATATATGAAAATAAAAACACGATTTTTTACCCCCGTTTTGGCCGAGATACTATGTATATGCAAAAAAATGATTTTTTGAGAATTTTTTTAAAAAAATCGAGTAGGCGTTTTTTTGATTTTTTTCAATAAAGGTGAGCTCTATAACATAGAGAACCACCATAAAAAAATTTAGAAAAAAAAACGAATTTTTTACCCCTTTTTTGAAAAGTTTTCATGGTTTTTCCAACTTAAGTGGGTTTTCATTTTATCCTCTCTATATATATAGGCAAAGGGTAAAATGGAAACCCCCATGAGTTGAGAAAACCATGGAAACTACTTGTGGACCCTTGATCTTCATTATCTAGTGGCTTAGATTAAATCTTGTTTTTTTCCTTTATTTATAATACTATAATTCATTAGTAACAGATGCAAAAGGGTAGTTTCGGTAGTTGACTTTTTGTATCATTTTTCAAGGCTGTGTAGTGTCATATCATCTGTACTCCTACTTTACAAACCTCCATTCTTTTTCTTTGTATTTCATTATTCAAAAAATCTATCAAACCTTCACCCTCAACCCCCAACACATATCTCCTCAAAATTTTGAATCTGCCATCCATCTCCATCCACAATCTACCACCTCGACCACCATCTCCATCCACCACCACCGCCCTTCACGACCACCATCTCCCTTCACCACCGTCGCCCTTCATGACCACCATTTCCGATGGGGTCGCACGTGCGGGAACCTAGATCCATGTGTTCTTAGTTAGATCAATAATTGGTTTGTTATGTACTCCCCATCTCTCTTTCTCTCTCTCTCTCACCCCGTTCGTAACTCCGATGGAGCTCGCCAGAACTCCAACTGGCTTCAACATCAACATCGTCGAATAGGGTTATAGTTGTACAAGAAGAAGACGTCCCAGATCTGAATACGATTTTGACTTCAAGTTTTGACTCCTAATTTGAAGGTAATTTTCTTATACGTAAACAATCTTATTTTTTTTACATATCCCAGATCTGAATAGATTTAATATATTTTTTATATATGTAAATAATTATATTTAATTATTTTCTTATAAGTAATTGTTGGGTTATATAACTATTATCAAAACACGAGTACGCAGCGGAAAGAAACCTATGAATTAATCTAACTAACCTGTTTTAGAACGTGTACCTTTTTAGCTCGGCAAGACTTGATCTCTTGGAGGATTTGATACAAATCCCTCTACGATTGCACACACGACACACCAATGCTATGTGCTAGCAACCGATCACGAACTCCTCTTGATGTAGGCCTGGTCGAACCACACAAGAATCGAAACCCCCCTTGGGTTTTCTTGTTGCCGAAATCGAGAGAGTAGAAGAGAGAATTAGGGTTTTCTTTTATCTGATAAAAGCAGCAGCTAATCCTTAAACCCAGAGGGTCTATTTATAGGATTAGAATACTTGATAAACAAGCAAAAGGGATAGGCATAAGAGCCCCAGCCGAATTCGGCCTAGAGGCCTTATCCACAACCTTTTCTCAATTGTAATCCAATTACAATTCTCTCTAATTACAACTAACACCCCTTTGTTAACAATTAACTGTCAGTTTTAACGAAACCTCGTTAAATGTTCGTGATAAATATTAATTAACCATTAATTAATATTAATACATTTGGTGTCGAAACGTGTGACCCCGTAGGCTTAAATAATTTCCAGACATACGCTTACTATTACATGATCATATCCCTACAGCTCCCACTTGAGCTTGCAATAGTAAAGGTAATAACATTGGTTAGCATCTAGCAACACGCCAATGCTCCCAGAAATATTTAAGTACAGTTTCTCAAAGTGTATTTAAATGGTATAGTCATTTACTATCCCTTTGTTACCGATACCGTGTTAAATATGGATATGGATCAAGTCATTTCATACTTTAACGATTATGTTTCTCATTCTCACAACTAACTTAAGATTACCAAATTGCAAATCGAGACACCTCTAGATTTCATTTGGGCACGGCCATGCAAACATCTTAATTAGTCCAATGAGGGGCCCAGTGGTATCTGCTTCAGCACAAAGCTGAAGGAACAAATCCTCTTGACTACACGTGTCAAGTCACATACTTCACTACACTTACTGAAAATAGCCCTTTTGTACTACCTTATTCAGGATAGTTAGACCTATATCAAGTAGGTGCAATCCATACATGCATGACCTGCTTGTATCTCAAGTCTAAGGATAAGTAAAGCAACCATTTACGAATTTCACTTAATGACGCTGATCCATAAAGTGACAATTCGTTAGTGGGTCAGTCCAGTATGCATCCAATGAATACCATGTGAGTTTGGTGGGACCATCCTAACCAATCACTCAGATTTGGTCTTAGTTTAACTATATTTCCATATAGTTAATCGACAATGGACAATTTAGAATACTTGACAAGTACTCAAGGATTAAACATGCAAATATAGGACACAACTTAACCATTAAATGAAATCAAACATATCAAGTACTTTATTTCATTATATAAACAGAAATTGCTTAATGTCCTTTATCCAAATATCGAACATCAGACATACATGATTTAACTAGCTAATTTAAGTCCCATGCCCTCGGTATGCCTTTCAAGCTTCGGCCTCGACAAAGCTTTCGTGAAAGGATCAGCTAAGTTAATATCTGTGTGAACTTTGAGTAATTTGATTTCACCAAGTTCGATTTGCTCACGAACATAGTGATATCTCCTGGCATAGTGTCTGGCGCCCTTCTGAACTCCAGGTTCTTTGGCGATGATCAATGCCAAACAGCTTTTCGATCAGCCAAGACAGCTTTTCGATCAGCCAAAACAGCTTTTCGATCAGCCAAACAGCTTTTCAATCAGCCAAGACAGCTTTTCGATCAGCCAAACAGCTTTTCGATCAGCCAAGACAGCTTTTCGATCAGCCAAGACAGCTTTTCGATCAGCCAAAACAGCTTTTCGATCAGCCAACCAGCTTTTCGACCAGCTTTTCGATCAGCCACACTTTTCGATCAAAAAGTCCATTTTTCGATCAAAAAGTCCACTGTTCGATCAAAAAGTCCACTTTTCGATCCAAAACTTGACTTTTCTATCTAAACTTCACCCTTTTCTATCCAACCCTTCGGCTTTCACTCTTCGATCCGGTCAAGTCTTTCCGGTCCGAATTTGACCTAGACGTCAAAAAATATATATATATATATATATATGATGACAAGTACTCAAGTTGCTTCTCTTCTGGTGAGTGATCAAACTCAGACATGTTCGAACTCGGCTTGCTCCGAATCAATCGAACATTATAAGCAACTGTTTCAAACTGAAGAAAGAGACCGTCTCAATGCAGAGTACAAACTAAAGAATCATCTAAAACAAGTCGAACCCTACAAAAAGAGGATAGAGTCTTTAGGTAACGAACTCAGTCAGGAGAAGTATCTTTTCCGGACATTCCGTGAAAAAGAGGAGGAAAAGCGGAAGATCAATCGTGCTGATGGAACTTGGATCTGTAACTGCGAGGAATGCTCAAACCCCACGTGCTGTGATTTGATTAAAGAATGGGAGAGCAAGTTTACAAATGAATGTCAAAATCATGCAATCACTGCTAGAGACCTTAGGGAGTGCAAAAGTAAGACCAAAATTTTTAGAGAGAAACTTGAGGCCATTCAGGTTGATGTTAAGAATATTCAATCTCAGGTGAGTAATAAAAGCACTTATCTCAGGCTTGCTAACGCTAAGGTAGAAGAGCTAACCAAGGAGGTTGAGGAACTAAGAGCAAAACTTGACACTTCCCAATCTGCCCTTGAGAAACATCAAGTGATACAAAAGAAAATGATGGATTCTCATCATGCTTTATTCAAATCTGAAGAGCGACTCGAGCAGGTAAAACAAACATCTGGCCTCGGGGATGTAAATTTTCCTCCCCCATTACAACATGAATACATCAAAGTGCCCCAAACTGCAGAGGAATTGTTGAAGGAGTCCCTGAATGAAGCAACCATGGTATATGGGCCTCAACCAGTGCAGAAAGATGAAAAGACAGCCACTGAAGCAACTCAGTCTAATAACACTACTGAGTGTGCTGGTTCAAGCTCTAGTGAAGTGAACAGAGCTGATGAAGAAAAGTTGACTCCTTATCCAAAGATCGAGACTCCTTATTCGAAAGTGGTGGATGAGGTAAAGCGGGAACGTGTGGTGATGACTACAAGGCCCAATGGTAGGATATTCATGACATCTGGGTCTATGTTTGACCAAGAACTAGGTGTTGGCTATGAACTACCATCCTTCTCCTCCAAGTTCAAAGGCTTGGGTCATGATGGTGGTTTATCATCTAACATTAAGAACATGAGGCCTAAGATCACCATCAAGCCTCCAACTTCTGTTCCTATCAAGATTGAAAGGCCCAAAACTACTATCAAGTATCCAAACTCATCAGTGGGCTCATGCAGTGGCAACACAACAGTCTCAAAGAAACCAGTGGGCCCAAAAGTTCAAATGTCTGGTTCTGTGCTCAGTTTTCAACAAACCAGAAAAGATTCAACAGAAATGCATCAAGGTCTGAAAGATCTGAGAACTGGAGACTTGGAGTCTCTACGGACATGCAACCGAATCACAATGCCTTTCCATCAAAGATGCAGACAAAAGCAAATGGAGCTCCACCTCAGCAGCTAAAGACAAACGGTTACACGTCTGACTTCTATCTCAAGAAGCAGACTTGCTTTAAATGTGGCAATCCTGGTCACATTGCCCAAAATTGTCTTTATCGCCCCTATGAGCCATATTATCCACAAAGTCGGAGTGTTTCGTCTCGGGAATCAGTTAAGTCTAAGCCAATGAAGGTGCAACCACCTAAGGCGATGAAGACTGTTTCTCCTAAGATAAAACCCTCTGATCAACATTGGGGCGCTGCCAAAGAGCAGAGAAAATTTTCGAATCAAAAATATGTTTTTCCAAATTTTGAAAATTTTCATAAAAAGGTGAAGAAACCGATTTCAAAACAACACAAAGTTGACAAACCTAAAGTTACTCCTCCAAAGGTAACTAAAACTGTTTTGAAAAGGAAACCTGAAATGAAGAAGGTTGAAATACCTAAAGTCACTACTTCAAAGGTGACTAAAACAACTTTCAAATCACCTGGAATTTGGAAACCAAAATCAAAGGCGGCTGCAACTCAAATTCCTGATTTTTCAAAGGGCATGTGTTTAAAAGAAGTAACTTTCGTTGATTCATCAGGTCTACCCAGAACCACTATGGCATGGGTACCTATGGCTAACTGATCTCTCACCTTGTGCAGGAACAGTCAAGGAGGACTTTCATTAACCTTGTTTGTTTGTGATAGTGATTGTTCCAGGCACGGGATAGGAGGCATCTCTCTACCACATGACATGAAGATTTCAATGGAGGGTATGTTTCCTTGTGAGAGGTAAATCTGAGAAAATCAGCAATAAAGGTAACACTGTCTGAATTGTTTGTTTCTTGGCTGATTTGATGTGAAGTATGGTTGTGCATGAAACAAAACCCATTTCTGAAAATTTTCAAAAGATAAACTTTGAAGGTTAGCTTGGCCAGTTTTTAGTACATATTTAGTATTGTGTCAAAAAAAAAAACAAAAAAAAAATGTGTGTGTTGTTATTAAAAAATCAAAAAGCAAGGGGAAGAATAGAAAAGATGAAATTGTTGACCCCTCAAAATTAAATTGTGCTTTTTAATTTTTAATCTTTTGTTTCCTTTAGAAGGTGGGAAGTGAAATAAATTTCCGTTTTGGAGATGGCTGACACGCGTAAGGCAGATGTGAAAGACATGATCTATGGTGATATGATGGTAGGCTCGGCTCTAAAATCTGAAAAGGTATGCGTTACACACTTAAAGATAACGTATGGCAGTTTGTTGGGTAACAGCACTTAGGTTAATTGCATTTCTATTTGACTGCATGTTCAAGTTCCCGATACACACGCTTGTCTCCAAGAGTGTGAAAATGAGCTCAAAAAGTCGGTGTCCCCTCTGCTTTGCGTGAGCAATGACCTGGGGATGCTTCTCGTGTATGTAAGGCTCTCATCTGCTTTGCGTGAGCAATGACCTGGAGTTGTTCATACATACGTGCTTCAAGATCACCTAAAATAAAAAAATATATATGTATATATACACCCAAAAGATGCCAAAGAGCACATCAAAAGAGACCCTCAAGAGTCCAAAACCCTCAGCCTTTGTCACTGATGAGAGCATTATTAAAAATGTTTCAAAAAATTCAGTTGACTTTGTATATTATCCCAAAAAATCTATGTGATCTATTCTTTCTCTTCTCAACCAAGTCTCGAGCTCAGTTTCAAACTTCTGGATCAGGTTGTGAAAATATGTGGTAGGGAATTTATGTGCTTGATAGTGTGTAATAACATGTACCTAGGATTTGTTGAAACCCACTTGCTGTTCATAATTAATGCACTTTAAAAGATAATAAAGTGACAAACAGCCTGAATAAGAAAAAGGGTTAGAGTTTAAAGTGGATCAGTATATTGGCAATCACCTGGACGTGGACGAGTAACAGAAGCTGAAAAGGGTTCCTTGGTCAGATTCATACGGTTTGATCCCATAGAAACCTTCTCGTTTAGTAATTTGGTATGTTTGTTTTTATTTTTCTTCTGTTTTATCTTAAGTTTTTTCTTTGTTTATTTTTCAACCATGGCCAGGTTAATTTAAAGGTTTTAATAAGTTCTTTTTGGGTTTTGTGCAAGAAGGTGTGACCTCCCCCTCGGGTTCAGGGGAAGTTGTTTGGTTAAATAATGCTAACTCGATAACCAGTCATCATTGTCTGGTTAGTGTTTGTTCCATGTTGTGCATGTCAGGTTAAATGAGATGTCATGGAGAAGAAAAGTCAATGAGTGCTGCTACTGTTCGTGTTGAAGAACCAGCCGGAAAAGGACTTACCCTATGCTCAGGGGAAGTTTGTTGGTTGTTCAAGTAAAGCTTCCAAAGACACCGTTCTCAAGTTTAGGGGAAGCAAATTGAAGAAACGATGCAGAGCAGTCACAACGAGACATTTAAGAATGTCAAGACAGGGGTTTTCAACATTTTTACCCTCTGAAGTTACATGCTGGTCAAGACAGTTACTGATGATCCAGCAAGGACTCGACATGTTTCTAGAAGGAGCAAGTACTTGAGAATCCTCCTCTCATTACTTGTTTGTCATTTGAAGTCCAAGCTGATGCTGATTGAGAGAAAACTCCCAGAACTCGACCGTTGCTGCCCAATGAAGATCGTTCAAGAAAAGAATCTTCACCAACCCATGTTCAAGCCAAGGAGAAGACTGAAGTCTGAAGATTGAAAGTAGAAGATATTTAATAGCACAAGCCAAGGGGAAGATTGTAAGGACCAAGATTTGTGGCTTGTGTATTAAATCATCACTTGGCGGAGTATTCTGAAGGCCTATGTGTTAGATTAGGTGAAAATAAGCTGGGTTATGGGTATATTGGGTCATTGGGCCAATTTAGATGTGGTTAGACTCAATTAAACAATGTTTAGATGGAGTTTAGTGGGCCTATATGGTCAAAAACGGGAATTAGTGGGTAATTAGGGTTACCAAAGATAGATTAGCTTGTTTCCCAAGCTAATCTTCCCCTATATAAGGATAGCTAATCTAGGGGTTTAGGGTTGCTGATTTTGGGTGTTCTTGTACTTGGTGTTTCACGAAATTCTCCTTGAGAATTTCGTTTAAGGTGTTGCAATCCAAGGTTGTCTATTCAAGTGATTCTCAATCGGTTTGTGTTTATTATTGTTTTTCATTGCTTATTTACTTTATTAATCGATTGTTCTTGAATCACCAATCAAACCGGATTCCGCACGGTCTTGATTGGATTAGATATCGCGTGAGGACCGTTTTCGGGACTTACAATTACAAGGGTGGCGGTTGGATGTGTCTTAAATTAAATGAGACGTTAAATGTGGAAGAAGTTAAATGGGGTGTTTGGATGTTAGATATGTAACTTTGTTTGATGCGTATGTAACCTGTTTGATGTTACATATGTAACTCTTTTTATGTTTTTTTTATTTGTCTATATACAAGTTGTTACATGTGTGACTCAAATAAACTTGCTTCTTGATTGATTTCTGTCTATATTACATGTGTAAAGTTATATATGTTACATGCCTACCTCAAATAAACTTATTTCATTATTTTTATCTATATAACACATGTATTGCTACATATTTTACAATTTGTTACATATGTTACAAGATGTTACGTATGTTACAAGATGTTACGTATGTTACAAGATGTTACATGCGTAGCTCAAATAAACTTGTTTCTTGATTTTTGTATAT
Organism: Deinandra increscens subsp. villosa; assembly: GCA_039602395.1. Lineage (NCBI taxonomy): Eukaryota > Viridiplantae > Streptophyta > Magnoliopsida > Asterales > Asteraceae > Deinandra > Deinandra increscens. Next base: position 16,956,330 of record JBCNJP010000019.1, on the reverse strand, counting down.
ATAACTCATGTAACGTTACATATGTTACAAATTGTTACATTTTAGGCACAAATAAACTTGCTTTTTGATTTTTTTCTTCTATATTGTGTAACGTTACATATGAAACAAGTTGTTACATGTTTGACTTAAATAAACTTGCTTCTTGATTTTTGTCTATATTACATTTGTAAAGTTATATATGTTACATGCCTACCTCAAATAAACTTATTTCATGATTTTTATCTATATAACACATGTATTGTTATATATTTTACAATTTGTTACATGCGTATCTCAAATATATGTATTTCTTATTTTTGTCTGTATAACAAATATAATGTTACACATGTTACATATGTTACAAGATGCTACATGCGTAACTCAAATAAACTTGTTTCTTGATTTTTGTATATAACTCATGTAACATTACATATGTTACAAATTGTTACATTTTAGCCTCAAATAAACTTACTTCTTGATTTTTTTCTATATAACATGTGTAACGTTACATATGAAACATTGCTACATATGCTACAAGTTTTTACACGTGTAACTCAAATAAACTTGTTCTCTGATTTTGTCTATATAACATGTGTAACGTTACATATGAAACAAGTTGTTACATGCGTAACTCAAATAAACTTGTTTTTCTGATTTTTGTCTATATAACATTTGTAACGTTA
>JBCNJP010000019.1:16863168-16950668 GCA_039602395.1 Deinandra increscens subsp. villosa | reverse complement strand
AATCACAACCATCCGATGGTGCCGTCTTATAACATGGACCTTACTCGCAAAGGCAAACACCTAAATTTTGACGATTACCAATTCGTCCATTCCATGAGTCTAAACAAGGTTGGCCCTCAAGTTGCTCACCGTTTTCAAACATCATTAAAAGGCGGGCATCATAATATGCATGGTACCAAAAATACCTTTAAGTCTATTGCGCGAGAGTTAAGGCTTTTCATTGCTGAACGCGACATGATGCTTGTTGCACAGAAGCTAAATGATCGTTCTGAAACCCTTCCAAACTTCTCTTATGAACTTTATCATGAAAAGGGTGAGGTGAAGTATATTTTCTGGGCTGATGACTTCTCTAAGACAAGTTACAACAATTTTGGTGATGTACTCGCATTCGATGCCACATATTCCACCAACAAGTAAGTTTGTTACATCCTTAATCTTACTTTTTTACATTTAAATAGGTGCATATAACTTTAAATTTTGTTTTACAGTTTCTGTTAAGTTATTTTTATGAAGTCCAGTCCGATAAAAATTTTAAAATTATACATTGACCCCCCCACCCCCCCCCCCCCGGTGTTATAAGTGATAACACTGGTGTTTAGCAGTAACCCCCGTCACCCAGAACTAAACTGCTATTTGTTTTATTTTTACAAATTATTATTAATTATTCTTTTTATAATTTCGAAAGTATATGTTTTTGACAGATACAACATGGTTTTTGTGCCCTTTACCGGAGTTGATAACCACAAACGTTGTGTAACTTTTGGCGCCGGACTTTTATGTGATGAAACAACCGAAGCATACATGTGGCTGATTCGCGCCTTCCTTAAAGTTCACAAAAGGGAACCCGCACTTGTTTTAACCGATCAAGACCCCGCTATGAAGTCTGCAATTGACAAGACATTTGTTTTTGCAATCCACCGATTGTGCATGTGGCACATAATGAAGAAACTCCCCACAAAGGTTGAACTTGTGTAAAATAATATTAATTTAATTTTTATATCCTTATGTTTTACATAACAATTACATATTTATATTGTTCCTTTTTTTTTAATTATTAGTTACTGTTTTTTTGTATTAATAAACATGCTTCAAAAAAAGTATATATTACACCAGTGCTACAAATTGGTGTACTTTTTTTATTCTAACCTTGGTTATTAACATAAATTTGTATCTTTCCTAGATTCTTGAGATTTTTGTTGCTTCATTTTTTACTTTTTCCATTCATTTTGTAGGTTCATGCTGATGTCCTTGAGAACAATGATCTTAGGCAGCGAATCCACAAGTTGGTTTGGAATATTTACCTTACTCCTGAAAAGTTTGAAGATCGATGGGCTAGTCTGATAAAGGAATTTAAATTGACAAAGATTTCTTGGTTAGCTGACATGTATGCGATAAGGGAAATGTGGATTCCAGCTTACTTCCGTGAAATCCCAATGTGCTGCTTAATGAAAACAACTTCCCGCTGTGAGAGTTCCAATCCTGCATTCAAAGTAAATTCTAGCCATGGCAACACACTTGTTCAATTCCTTATGTGTTATGATTCCTCAATGGACCAGCAGCGTTACAATCAGCGTATCCTAGAATTTCGTGATGCCAACCAGATCCCTGTTATCCTTACAGGTCTAGATATTTTAGACAAAATTATAAACATTTTTTATCATACTGGATGTCTCAACGAACACTAATGCTAAAAGTTTATGCGACCACTGTTAATGTTTTTAACACAGCATGACATCTACTAACACTAACTCTAACACTACAGGAACTTATTTATCTTTTTAACTGTACATAACACAAACAAGTAATTTTCATATCATCAGTCTAATAGTGATTAGAAAAATGTAAACTTTTGAAAACATAATATAGGTGTATGGTTATTAAATAATATATTTACTGCTAACACCTTTTTATCGTTACAGGTGAAGATATTGAAAAGCATGCTTCTCAAATATACACTCTTTCAATGTTCGCTGAAGTTCAGAAAGAAATCATTAAAGGGAAGAAATCAATGCTACATCATGAATGTCGATGTTGTTGATGGCCACACTGTTTACGATGTTTCCCACATGAATCACTTATCTGTGTATATTAACACCTTCAAGGTAAGTTAAATTATCGTCTTAGAACTCTTTCTATTATTTTAAGTTATCAATTGAAAACCTCATATTTTGCTGCAAAACATTATTTATGTAAGAATGGTGTTATATATTTGCACTAGTATTTTTTTTTCAGCAACTACTTTTTTATTTAAATTAATCAAACTTTTTTACTACCCATCCAGATGTTAGAATTTCTAACAGCCTACAGCCCACTTAGGTAACACCGTAGCTGGCAGTTTAAGATCATTTTTCCAATCCTCTTTTATTATTAACATTGATATTATCTGTTTTTTTACAAGGTACGTCTGAACAACTTAGAGGATTCTTATGAATGCCCTTGCTTGGGATTTACTCGTAATGGTTATCTCTGTCGACACATTTTCTCGGTTTTTCGTGTTAATGCCGTCAAAGAAATTCCTGGTCGCTATATAAAGAACCGCTGGCGTCGACAGATTTTACCAGCCCGTCTTTATGACATCCCGTCTCGACTTTCTGTTGAAAACAGCGACCTAGCTGTTATGAGGAGTGAGGTCATGGAGTGCGTTAGTGTTTGCATTGATCGTCTTAGCGACAATTTGGAGGGCTTGCAACTTTTTGCTGCCGATATAAATGAGCTTAAGAATGGTGTTCTCGCGAAGTATCCTGTGAAATCTGCTGCAAACAAGAGGGCTGGTATAATGGAGGAATTGATTGGGAAAGTTGATGATGTTTCGCTTGGCCTTACCCCCCCACAAGGCATACGTAACAAAGGCTGTGGCACAAACAAGAGGTTGGTTGGACCGGGTGAGAAGGCTGTTGAGAAGTCCAAGAAGGCCCCAAGGCTGTGCAGGAATTGCAACACATGGGGTCGTCACGATTCCCGCAATTGCAAAAAACAGGGGAATGGGGAGGCCTCAACTTCCAAGTAACCGTATTTTAGCATTAAAAATCCCATGAATTAATTACATCACATTTTGACTAGGATGTTGTTTCTTAAAAAACAACCTTCTCTTTTGGGAACAGTCATCTGTTGACACCCCCCCTAGGACGTTGTTTACTAAAAAACAACCTTTTTGTTTTGTAGGGGGTTTTCATATCCTAGTGTTATTTTAATGATGTAATCCGTATGACTATGTAATTCTATGGGATCAATATATAAATATCAGCTTTAGGATCTATATCAATCTTTTGTTATCAATTTTTGATGACCCCTCTGTTATTTTCCAAGTATTCTACAGGGTGATTACATTGCTAATTGTCAACATAAAATAGCAGTGGGGTTATCATCCTATTACGTTTTTTTAGACTCATTGTCAACAGTCTAAAAAAAATAGCAGTGGTGTGTTATCAACTATTAAATCTACTGCTAAGTATGTACTGTATTTTGTGACAATAACATTTATACAGTAGGTGGTATATGTAACACTAGTGCTACCAATGTACAAAACTGGGCATAATATTCAACTAACACCAGTAGGTTCACCTATTAGCAGTCAAGTTTACAATTTAAACTTTGCACATTTTTCCTTATAAGATTATTAAAAGGTAAAATAACTGGAGAAGGAACTAAGGTGAAAAATAATATATTTCAACTAATACCAGTGCTAACAACTTTTATCGTTATTGTTATTAGTTTTAACATTATTGTTTTTAGTTTTAACAAATTACCATCTACAAACACCAGTGATATCATTATGATAGAGTTATTATTTTTAACATTTTATACAGTAAGCGAGGGGGTAAATGATCATGTTAATATTATATTAATGTACCACTTTTGTCATTTTCTTCCCACCTTAAAGCTTTTAATCTTCACAAAACCAAAATATATAAGCAAAATATCTGGAAACACAAACTAGCACTGGGGATATCACCAATTACACATTTTTCCTTTGCACATTTTTCATATTTTCCCTTATAAGATTATTAAAAGTAAAATAACTGGAGAAGGAACTAAGGTGAAAAATAATATATTTCAACTAATACAGTGCTAACAACTTTTATCGTTATTGTTATTAGTTTTAACATTATTGTTTTTAGTTTTAACAAATTACAATCTACAAACACAGTGATATCATTATGATAGAGTTCTTATTTTTAACATTTTATACAGTAAGCGTAGGGGTAAATTATCATGTTAATATTATATTAATGTACCACTTTTGTCATTTTCTTCCCACCATAAAGCTTTTAATCTTCACAAAACCAAAATATATAAGCAAAATATCTGGAAACACAAACTAGCAATGGGGATATCACCAATTACATTGCTGCTAATAGTAATAACCGCCTCCATATATCAAGAGGGTTGGTGTTCACATAGTTTGTACACCCAGCAGATAAAGTTCGCTACAAAATACAGCATATGATTAGACTGTCCATACTCAGTCACCATGCTTACATTCAAAATAGAAATTCTTGAACCTACTAATTAACCTACTTCGGGATCCCCGTTACCATGCAGACCATTTCCTTCCTCATGTTGATGTCAGACAACAATATACGTGCTGCATATTTTTTCCTAAGCGAATTGATTTTCATCTTTGTTCCATCGCCACCTCTTTTCTTTTTAACATCTTTCTCCAACCCACAGAGAAACTTTTCACGACTGTAACCCATGAACGTCTCCATATGCCTCATCGTATATATTCCACAATCCTTCACATTCCCCCGGCTTGCACATTCCAATACCAACCTTCCAACCTTTGCCACTTTTAATTTTCCAGCCTTAGGATGATTCCACTCGTCAATATACTGTACAAAGAGGTCTTTCTGCAAGTGGGTAAACAACCAAAGTTTAATAACTATTTATCAAGACACTTAAATCCATGTTATGTCTATATAGTTAACACATAGTTATTCCTTACCAGTTTATACCCGGTATCTTTTTGGTGAAACTCCTTCTTGTCCTTACATGCCACCACCGTCTCATCAGAATGCATATTATCAATTAGATAAATCCCCGGGTTTTTCAATTCAAAAACAACTAGATAATAATGCGAGTTTTCCAATATTGGGAAAACTACTAAATCAAAACATTTCATTCCCCTTCTACTTTCAACCTTCCCCACATTTTGAAACATCACCTTACTAAACCACTTTTTACGAGTAGAGTTATCCACATCTTTATCTTCCCACATCTTATCTCCCTGTACCAAACATAAGTTATCACATATAATTTAATTTCCACAAGTTTCTATATAATCAATGTAAAAATTAAGCGCACCTGTACCCTAAATGCCCTGCAAAACAACCTATGTGGCGAGTCACGACTTCTTTTTTTTTCATCATGGTTTAAAATTTCTGCCCAGCAGTCAATTATCTCACATTGCACATTTTTCCCGGGTATCAAAGATGTTAGAAGGGTCCAACCAGTACCCGGTCCAAAACTCGTGACAAAAAGTGCATCCCTGCAACAAAAAAAAAATCTCTGATATTAGAAAATAAAATAGGGGGGGGGGCGTATTATAAATGACATGTCAGGCTCATTAAATCTATAGTTTTGTTTCACTCACACGTCCAATTTACTGTTTGAAGACGCATTTTGAACCTCATTAAATTTAGCAATCTGTTCCTCGACCCTGTAATAATCATAATTAATCTAGAGACTACATTCATATGCAAATATTTCAAAAATAAAGGTATAGAGTATTTACGCCTTTTGGTCTTCGTTTAGCATATCCCAAATAGCGTGTTCCTCCTTTGTGTATCGGCATTTTATAACAACATCTCTTTTGAAGAAAGGGGACTTCAAATCATCCGCAACCACAACCTGTCTTTTACCAAATGGTTCTAGACACAACACAAACGCAGTCTCAGTTAATGTTTTTAGCACCACCATAAAAATGCAGTAAAACATGTTTTTAATAATTTTGTGCAAGTAGACATAGTAATTAACTTACCAACATCATTGCCCACGTCTGCTATTAACTCATTGGTATTTTTGTTAACGACTTCAGCTGACTCCACATCTCCTTTTAATTACACGAATATAAATTATATTTATAGAAAATGATATGGATATAGATAATTAACTATCGAGACATACCTGTACTTGAAAAAATTTCCACTGGCGGTCCCCTGTTTTCCAAACCACATGCAAAGACCTTATCTGGACTTTTAGGCATTCCCCGAGTGTTAGATTCATGTTCACCGATATCTGCAGAATAAGCAGTGCTTAGATAACACACTCACTGCAAAAACTCTTAAACAGTGCAACCAAAAAAAAATATCAAATAACCCCACTGTAAAACTTTTCGGTTGATTAGTGATTCTAAACAAGGGGCCGGGGATATTTATTTACCTAGTCCAATTAGCACCACTGTTTAAAAAATGTTTAAAATTAGTGTTACTTGTGCCATCACCGACGCATCTAAACCAAGCACTCCGGCTATCATTAAGATAACTAATCAATTAAGTATCACCATGATTTAGAAAATAAATAATGTAATAAGCAGTGTTTAGAGATAACACACCCACTGCAAAACTCTTAAACACTGCAACCAAAAAAAAAAGTATTCAAATAACCCCACTGCAAAACTGTTCTGTTAATTTTTAGTTTCTAAACAAGGGATTGGAATATTTTTTCACCTAGTCCAATTAGCACCACTGTTAAAAGTACTTATAATTAGTGTTACTAGTGCAATCACCGACACATCTAAAGCAAGCACTCGGGCTATCATTAAGATAACTAATCAGTTTTAGTATCATCATGATTTAGAAAATAAATAAAGTAATAAGCAGTTTTTAGGGATCACAAACCCACCGGAAAACTCTAAAACATTGCAACCAAAAAAAGAGTATTTCAAATAACCCCACTGCAAAACTGTTCTGTTAAAAGTACTTATAATTAGTGTTACTAGTGCCATCACCGACACATCTAAAGCAAGCACTCAGGCTATCGTTAAGATAACTAATCAGTTAAGTATCATCATGATTTAGAAAATAAATAAAGTAATAAACAATTTTTAGGGATCACAAACCCACTGCAAAACTCTAAAACATTGCAACCAAAAAAAGAGTATTCAAATAACCCCACTGCAAAACTTTTCGGTTAATTAGTGATTCTAAACAAGGGGATGGGCATATTTATTAATCTAGTCCAATTAGCACCACTGCTAAAAGTATTTAAAATTAGTGTTACTAGTGCCATCACCGACACATCTAAAGCAAGCACTCTGGCTATCATTAAGATAACTAATCAGTTAAGTATCATCATGATTTAGAAAATAAATAATGTAATAAGCAGTGTTTAGGGATCACAACCCCACTGCAAAACTCTTAAACATTGCAACAAAAAAAAGAGTATTCAAATAACCCCACTGCAAAACTTTTCTGTTAATTTTTAGTTTCTAAACAAGGGGCTGGGAATATTTTTTACCTAGTCCAATTAGCACCACTGTTAAAAGTATTTATAATTAGTGTTACTAGTGCCATCACCGACACATCTAAAGCAAGCACCCCGGCTATCATTCATGACTGTTATGAGTTATTTCGATCACCGGCATAACATATCACCCCTTGATGCTAGTAGTCCAGTTCCAGTAACAACATAAACAGTTAATTGCTACTAGTAATAACAGGTAGGGACCTATACATTTTTCCCTAAAGGCATTCCATGTGTTTCTATCGACCAGAGTTTAAGAATATATGTACACTACCTTTTCCACCTTCTTGACTCTGTCCAAGCCCCCATATTGGACCACCAAAACTGTGCCCCACCAAATTTTTTGAGCGATTTTTCTTTGATGCTTTTAGTATGTCTTTCATAGTTCGTTCCTCACCTCCTGCATTCATAAACACATCATTCTTGGCCAGAGTTTTTGTGTCTTCCTGCGTCAGATTAAGACTAAATGGTGGTGCCCCAATACTATCCATCCATTGTCTATTTGTCATTGCACCAACTAAACACAAAATTAAAAAATATGGTGAACACTTAGTTATTCCCCCAAGGAACAAACTGATGCAGTTAGTAATATTAAAGTTTACCTTCCATACCATCATTAACTCCCATCATCTGTGTCGTCACTGTCTCCTCAGCACCCCCATCATCTGTTTCGTCATCCTCATCTTCATCACAATCTGAAGTTTCACTCCCATCATCACTACATGACATTTCTTCATTCCCACCAGATTGCGGTCTCTCCTTAACCGCAGCATCATCATCCTCACCATCCACCAACCCCCTTGTAGTGTCTCCCAATTCCGAACATATATGAGAAATGGTCTCATTAACAGTTTTTGTTGTTTCCTTATGTTTATCTTTGCCCCCCTCATGATCAATTTTACCATCACTGAACACCTTATTGTACTTCTTAGCCAGCCCCTTTACCAGTATGTCATTCTGGTTTTCAATAATCAGATTATCTATCACGCGTGCCAGCTCTGTTTTTTTACTGATGCAATATCCAAAACAGAATTAACCTTCTGTATCCTGGCCTGAAAAAAGACAAATCAAACAACAAATTATGTAAATGAACCACCTGGTTATTATTTATTTGGTTTCATCCAAATAACTGTTATTTACCTGAAGAGACAATCCTTCAAGGCTCAGATACAGGGTTCTGATCATCAGTACTATTTGAACTAGTTTGTATCGAAGGAGCACTGCCAATATACTTGCCCAACCCCAAACCACCAGCTCTAATCTCCAAAATCTCAAGATGTTGCATTTTTTCCAAATCCCAGAACATCATAGTAGGAATAGAACGGTCAACCTTCATGACATTACAGTCCACACCATCAAGATACAGTAGCTGTAAACAGAATATGAATATGTTAGCATAATTCATGTATCATAATAAAACATGATAACTATTTTATAAAAATATAAAGCGTAATATTGATATTCACCGTTAACAAAGCGATGGGCCCACCAAATTTCATTTGGGTGCGTCTTTTCCATTTATCTTTACATTTCATCATGCTCCCCACCACATAGTTGCACCAATTGATGTTTGTTAAATCCGTATCATTTGAAAAATAGTACAAAATGTCCATAATGCACCGTCCATTTGTAATACACTCAACCATGGTTGCTAGAAATAACATTATCCAATCTAGTTGGAAATCAAACCCACATCCAACATCAAATAGAGTTATTTGGTCCTCAATATCCTTCGGAGTTATAAAGTCTACAATATACCTATCTCTCCACTCCTTTACCTTTTCACACAAATTTTGAGTTGGGTTAATAGTATCCAAACGAACCCCATTGTTCGGTAAACCAGTCAAATTAGATATAGCCTCCTCATCTATCTTAATAGACCCGCCTCTCACGTGTATTTCCATTGATGATTTACTAAAGTTATCCAAAACAAAATGCCCTAGTTTCTGAGGTATCCCTTGTAAATTAAACTTCAAAAACTTTCCAAAACCCATACTTTTAACCATTTCCCTTTGCTCCTTTGTCAGACATTTAATAGTTGAAACTAACTTTCTCGGTGAACACCTATTATTAAGGGGATACCACACCTCCTTAGACAAATCCTTACCCCCTCTTTTTCTCGATTTCTCTTCTTTCGCAGATTTAACCACCTTTCTTCTCTTTCTTCCCGGTAAAGATTTTGTCCCGACATTAGAATCATTTATCTCCTCTGTCATTAACCTAAACTTTCTTTTGTTAAGTAACTGTTCCCCACAAGTTTCCTTACCTGTGGCAGATAAGTAATAATTCAGCAATATTAACTTAACTAGTTGTTATGTTCAAATCATACCTTAATTAACAACTAAACAATAGTCACAGTATCATTGATGCTAAAAGTATTTATCAGTATTAGTTTTAAAAGAAAATATACCAGCACCATGCTTTAAAATCTGATCATGATCCTTGTTTCCAGTTTTCACCCCCATATCTACCTGCTTCTTCAGTAAACCTACATATATTTTAATGTGTGTACATCCAACATAATTAGTTGTCATGTAGAACCGTTTAATTCAATTATCTTTTATCAAAGTTCAACAAACACTTATAAGCTGTTAAAGTTATTACAAAAGTATACTTTCCCTCTTACATTTTTTCTGTCTTAAAGTCATGAGCACCTTCTTTCTCAATGGTCTTTCATTATCAACTCCTTTCTCCTCTAAGCAGAGACATCAAAGTATTGTAGTTAGCTTAACTCGTAACATTTGATGACTAATTATATTTGTACCTTTTAGTAAGTAATACCATTGTACTTACCTTCAATTGAAATACCTTTTTCAACATCCTTAAATGCTTCTTCCTTCATTTTTTTGTAGATTTTGACAAACTCTGCCTCTTCTCTTTTCATTTGTAAGATTACAGTTCAAGAAGAGACACAATTGGTTAGTATATGAAAGAACATTTATTCTTGTGGAGTCTATTTATAACCTTAGTTTCATAATAACTGTAGTCATTTTTATGTACAAACGATTTATACCAACTTGGTTATCAGATGGAAGATAAATATGATTAAGTTAACAATTACCACATTTTATAGGAAAACTCGTTTTACATTTTTTACCTTTAATTTGAATACTATCATCAATCTCTTTCAAATCTTCTTCCTTCCCTTTTTTTTTAGACTTCGACATTTCCTGCACCTTATTTTTCACTTCACATGTGTATGACAAAGGAAAAATAAGTGTAATATTAGTCTTTATGTCAAGATAAGTGTAAGAACAGGCTTATATATATAAAGTTTCTCTGACACTGACACTATAACGACTAACCTGCGCAAAACTTATTCGATAATCCTGGTGTGGGGCTGTCAAGGTCAACTGCAGTTTCTATAGTGTTTGTGAATCTGGACTTTCTTTGGTTGGCTATTCTTGAACTTGAACGCCCTGTAATACAATGCAACATTTTATAAACGGACCCTTATAAGAATTTTTAAATTAAAATTAAGAGGACATACTTGGTGTAAAGCCTCCCTTAGATGTCATTTTCTTTGCATAAGCTTCTCTAATCTCCTTTTTTGTAATCATTTTAGGATTACAAACCTTATTTTAGGACATAAATTCATCAAATCATGTAATGTAAAGTATCACCTTGATGTAAAATTGGTAGACATTACAAATTTACAACAAAGAAATTAAAAAAAAAATACCCTTCAACAGACTCAATACTATTTATCCTTCCCATCTTGTTTTAACCAGATGTCAACAGACAGTGATGAAGGGGGAAGACAGATACATTTAGCATTTTGATAACTGCTTCAACTAAGATGGACACAGATTCAGCGCTCTTCGTCGGTTATTATTATCGAACACAATACTAACCCTAGATCGAAACAGTACCAAGATAAATAACCATGCTCATTTCTTAAATTAACCCCTTCCCCGTTTCCCCCATTCATCACCATTACACTAAATAACGACGGTTCTGAATTTTAAATAAATATATACAAGAATCAAGGTATAAACCGACTGTACCTGGTTTAATCTTCTCAGGAACCCGGGATTTTGAAGGCTTAACTACAGCAGCATTGGAACGAACGGCGAGGAAATCAACAATAGAAGGAGAACTGGCCTTCCATCAACGAGCGACATTTCTTATTAACCCTAAAAATCTTGATCGGAAATTCTTCTTTTGGTTTGAGTTAACGATGAGAGAGGAAGAGTATTCTTTTGGTGAAGAAATGGCGGTATTTTGAAAGTTTTTAGGATTTATGGGGAATTGATGCTCCTCATTGCAGGTATATGTCTCCTCATTGAACTAGTCTCCTCATTACAGGTTTAAAGTAAGGATGGGACAGAAAGGGAGTGTTCAAAAATACTATTATGCCCTTTACAATTTAATAAAAACCAAAACTTAATTAAAAAAATCAGCCTTGAATTGTAGCCCTTAGATCACCAACACCTTTTTGATCAAACCATTGATTGTAGGTTATTTAGTTAATGCTTGAAGACATGGTTATTAAATATGCCCACCCCTATATATATATATATATATATATATATATATATATATATATATATATATATATATATATAACGTTGCAAACCGGTTTTTAACCTATCCAAGAAACCCAATTTCGGCTAATCAGTTTAAAACCATATTTTTTTCAAAATTCTCAAAACCCGTTCCAAGCCGACAGTTTTTATCGATTTGAAACCGATTACTCCAATACCGGTTGAAAACCGGTTCGTTTACACATTAAAAAACCCGATTCCGTTTCAAGTCGGGTAACCGTTTTTTTTGTTGCGCCTTTACTTTGAACTTTGAGAGTTTGAGCATATGTGTATTGATGTATATAGGAATTTCTACTTTATGGGAGGTTTATACCCATGCCAAGTTGTTGTTACCAACGTCTGCTAAGTTTTTTTAACACTAAAGGTCCGGACATCCGAGATCACTAACAAATGTATTATTCTTATGTCCGACTAATAGAGCATCAAGAGTTGGCTCCTCCACCATCTAAAAGGAAACCCATAACTGAAAGCATGCCAAGTTGTTGCTAACAACGTCTGCTAAGTTTTTTTACACTAAAGGTCCGGACATCTGAGATCACCCTGACAAATGTACTATACTTCCGTCCGATTAATAGAGCGTCACGAGTTGGCTCCTCCACCACCTATGAGGAAACCCACAACTGAAAAGCATACCAAGTTGTTGCTAACGACTTCTCATATAAAAAAGTTACGAGGGACTACCGCTAGAGCAAAGCCTCTTTAGTAAATACACGATGCGTTTACCATATACGGTGCACCAGCACTAATTGTGTTTATTACCCAAAACGTTACAGTTTAATGATACATTGGTAATTATCGACTTCTCACCCTACTCTACACATACACATGTTGCATCCTAATTAATGACTTTTCATGATCTTAATTTATTTTTTTAAACGTACTATATATATATCCCTACGTATACATATATTAATTGGTAAAGATTAAGATGGATTATATACGTAACTTGTTAATTATTAGGCCTTTGGGAGAAGACAAAAGAGCAACACGTAAACAACAGGCTATGATAACTGATAAGAACGTTATAAAAACTAATTAGGTTCTAAGCGTTCAACCGTCCAAACTCCAAAGCAAAGCTCACCATCAAGGGGCCCAATTAGGTTGGACCTGGTGACCCACAACAGCACGTACGACTTGACAGCCCGTCTTATTATTATTACCCTTCATTACAATAAAGAACCTGCTGAATAGTACCACTTCTCTTCGAGTATTTTTATCGGATGCTTTTTTGAGTAACCAAGCATATGGCACTTGGCCTCCAAAATTGACGTAAGACCATTGTGTTTAAATAAATCAAGTTGTTATTCTCAAAACGAGTTCTTTTTATCGCAGTTGATAACGTAAGATTACTTTCATTGTGAAAGTTCAGGTTCAGGTTCGAGTTCGATTTCTGGACTTGGTTAGGTCTTTACATCTCACCTGGAATACTCGGTTTCAACCCTTGTTATATTCAAATTTGCGTAAAAATAAATTTTTGGGCTGTTTTCTTTCGGTTTTGTTTTTTGGGAAGATTTAGATCGTTTCTTTATATTAGAGTTACATGAGATTGAGGAGAATAATATTTATTTTTTTATATGTTCCTTTTAATTACTCAAGTATAGATTTTGTTTAAAACCCAATCGTTTCGGTTTTGATTTAAATTATATGGACCCTATGCAAACCGGCTTGCGCTAATTTGAAACCAGTTTAGTCCAAACTTGTTTCTTAAACCGGTTTTTGAAAGCCTATATTTTTACTTATTTTAGTAAATGCAAACCAAACAAAAATAAATAAAATTCAAGTATTTAATATTTAAAATTATAAAAAACATAAAAGGTTTCCTTCTTTATGGTATTTCTGGGTGAGTCAAACCTGAAGTGTTAAATCCAGTATTGACAGTTGTAATCATGTCTCAGAAAGGCTCACGTGGGTATTGGAGATTTAGGGGTTGTTTTAAACGCCATTCAAAAAAAAATATTACCTATGTACACTTATCAAAGTTGTACTTATTTACCATTTTGTCATTTGCACTTATATATCATTTTGTTATTGTGTAAGTTTTAACCATTTGTCCTTTTTCCGTCACTACATTGCTACAGTAAAATAATAAAACTAAAATTAGACTTATTTTTCTAAATTACAAATTCTCCTTTTTTTTTCAAATGCGACGAGTTTAGCACATAAGTTTATAGTGTAACGATATTGTCGTGTAACATAATTTTTACGTTATAGGCTCAACACTTTGAGCATTTGATTTCTAATTTTAACGTTGTAACATAATCTTCTATTCATCTTCTATTTGTGATTGAGTCGATTGAGTTTGGTAAAAGAGTTGGTGTTTTTTTAGTGGTGTAACATGTACACATAGATTTCCTTAAGTACAGTAGTGTAACATAGTTTTTTTGTTTTAAGTGTTTTGGTTACACATTTATTTTATTTTTGTTATCTTTACGTACCTTTATATAATATGACGGTTTTGTTTGTCAACGTTATCCCACGACAACGTACAGATAGCAAATCTACTCATAATAAATTGAAAAAAAACTACTCTTTTTTTTTAATCCGTCTCCCATATCTAGTTGTGTCAACCTTTGTTGTGTACGTAAGTCATCTAATTAGGCAACCACCTTTTAATTTGTCTGTCATTCTGCTAGTTAATCCACCTTTTACCTCGTTCTCGTATTTTTCTCCTTTAAATTTCATTTCGTCTTCGAGTGAGAATATATGTTTTTATAAGTTTAGTTGCGTTCAAATAATCACAGCTATAAAGCATTAATCAACATCAATAAATATGACAGATTAGCAATTGATTAATAAATAGAGAAAGAAAAAAAGGTTTAAAACCCTATGAAGATCTCAAACAAATACACCTGGATCATAAAATCCAACACATCAAAAAGAATCAAATAAAGACAAGAGTGAAGCTTTTAAGGGCCAGACTGGCCCCGGCACGATCCGTTTTTTCGCTCCATAGTGTAATTTTATACTCGTTCGATCCGAAAAAAAATTATATACTTAGTCCGGCCCTATCCGCCTTCAGTACTGCCCCTTCCCTATTTCAGTCCAAGCTTCGTCCCTGAATAAAGATTAAGAACAAAAGATTAGACCACCCACATCGGTTGAGGTACATACGTCTGCCACGTCACGTTTTTCCCACATACCACAAAACCCACTTTTTTCCACATCAATAAAATACCCGTATTTCCCACATACCACCATAATTTTTTTTTTTTGAACAGCCAATATGTAAAACAAAACAAACAACTTGCCGGTTAGAAAAGCCTAACCGAACAAGCAAAACAGAGTTCAAACATACAATAAAGGATTGTCTAGCCAATTGCTAGACGACAAACAAATAAATTTATTCCTAACCGATAACCAATTATAAGAAAAGCGCATAACCGACTCAATTAAAGAAAAATTACAAAGGTCGTTATGATTAAAAATGATATCATTCCTTGTCTTCCAAAGCACCCACCAAGTAACACAAAATATCCCATCTACCACGGCCCTTCTTTTAGCCGAGATAACCGTAGCATCCAACCTATTAATAACCTCATTTGGAGTACCACGCACGTCCAGATCCAATTGAAGCCAACGTCGAACTTGCTGCCACAAATTGGCAGCCACCAAGCACTCTCCAAAAAGGTGATTTCTTTTCTCCAGGCAAGAATCACAGAACGGACAACGAATGTTTTCAACCGGAATATCTTTTTCTATTAATTTGTCCCTTGTAGGTAACCTGTCGCGGATAAGCCTCCACATAAAAATATTAACTTTCTTTGGGACATTTTTATTCCATCTAGTCACAATATCACTATTAGGAAGAACTTTCTTCTCAATAAACTTACGAATATGTTTAACTTCAAAATCCGAATTACCATCAAGGTTCCAAACCCAATCATCATTGTCCGAGCTACCCATGAAAGACCGTAGCAATAATATAAGCTCCGAGTATTGACTTTCCTCGACCCCACCCCTAATGTCCCTCCGCCAATTCCAAATTCTAATGTTTCCCACAAGTCTATCCGCAACTTTACACTCTTTAAAATTCTCAAGAGCATAGAGCCTAGGGAATTTGCAAGAAAGACTTTGAGACCCGATCCAAATATCCTCCCAAAAGCTAGTATTATCACCCAATCCCACTTTACGAACGAAAGCGGATCTTGGGATTATGTCACCAACATGTAAATCGCTAGCACACTTTCTAATTCCATTCCAAACCCCCCCACCCCTAATGTTATGATCCTCCAAACCCCCGTCATCACCATAAATTGACTCGATAAGCTTAACCCATAAATGTTTCTTATCTTTTAAAAATCTCCATTTCCACTTCAATAATAAAGCCCTGTTCAAAGCATCCAAACTCCCAATTCCCAACCCCCCTTTGATTTTTTCCCCCAACGTTTCATCCCAATTAACCCAATGTAAGTCTTTATGACCACCCCCCCACCCCAAAAAAACCGAGCCCGAGTATTTTCCAAAATTCTTTTGACAGTTCTGGGTAAACGAAAGATAGATAAAAAAATAAATAGGAAGCGCACCTAGAACCGAAGATATCAGTGTCAGTCGACCACCAAAAGAGAGCAGGTTCGCTTTCCACTTTGCAAGACGGTTTTTCAGTTTTTCCACAATCGGGTCCCAAGATTTCACAAGATTCATTTTATCCCCCACCGGAATACCCAAGTATTTAAAAGGAAAATGACCAGCGCCACAACCCACAATCCCCGCTAACCTAATTACATCCGTCTCGCTAACCCCCACGTCGTACATATTGCATTTAGCAATATTCACCTTAAGACCAGAAACATCGAAGAATTCCTTCAGAATTTTCTTAATGCAATTAACATTTCCATCCGACCATTCCCCGATAAAAATAACATCATCCGCATAAAAAAGATGCGAAATAGCTACTTTTTTATTTCCCACAATCGCCGGTTTGTAAGCCCCGCTACTCACATCCTTCTCAATCATGGCATGCAAACCCTCCATAGCTATAATAAAAAGAAAAGGAGAAAGGGGATCACCTTGACGAAGACCTCTTTCAATCGGGAATTCTTTAGAGGGACTACCATTTATCAAAACCGAAGACGATGCTGAAGTCAAACAAGCCCGAATCAAGTCAATCCAATCAGAACTGAAACCCATCATCCTCATGATTTTAAATAAAAAATCCCAATTAAGAGAGTCGAAGGCCTTCGCGAAATCCACTTTGAATAGCAACAAATTTTTCCTTTTATTGTCATACCATTTCACTATCTCATTAAGCATTAAGGTACCGTCGAAAATCTGTCTTCCACCAATAAAAGCCGACTGAGTAGGACTAATCAAAACATCAACCACCTTTGCCAATCTGTTAGCCAAGATCTTAGCTATGATCTTGTATTGAATATTAATAAGACTTATCGGTCTGAAATCCGAAATAAGAACGGGGTTCTCAATTTTCGGGATAAGAGTGATAAAAGATGCATTACACCCTTTAGGAATATATTTTTTCTCAAAAAAGTATCCCACAAACTCCATAATATCCGATAAAAAAAGCGCCCAATGATGTTTAATGAACCCGAAAGAGAAACAGGTTACGGACATCCGAGATCACACTGAAGGTCCGGACGTACCTGCTTGCCACATACCACCACATCACGTACGTGGCCACGTACCACTCCCACATACCACCGATGTGGGTAGCCTTATATTACATAAGAATCAAATAAAGATTAAGAATGAAAGATTATATTACATCAAGGAACAATAAAATCATCAAAATAAAGTATTGATTATCATCATCAGAGTCAAATATAACAATCACATCGTAATAATCTAAAATCTACAACTATAAAGATTGAAGGAACAAAATTCTGAAGAATCACAAAAGAACCGGCGAAAATGATCACAAAATAGGAGAAATCTCTTGGATACGAACAAATCTCTACAAGACCAACGCTACCGCAAACATGGCAGCGAAACTAGATCCGAAGAGGCGAAGATGGCGACTCTTTTCAAGCTAGCAGTGTTATGTCACACCCATGTTATACGGCCGGAGCGTGACTGTCGAATCGTATCATTTCTTATGACAAAATCACAATGGAAGTCTTAATGGGAAGCTTATAGTTTACCAACACAAGATATATAAATAGGAAAAGTGAGTCTTAGGTTCACCCACTACCCCGAGTGGTCTAATGCAAAGTACTTTCTTAGTACAAATACAAAACAATTCTTACGCTCTTAAAGGACCACAAAACAAAAACAAAACTCTTCTTTTCTTCTACCGTCGACTAGCATCAATAGTACTTCTATCTTCACTTCCGTGAAATGCACGCTAAAAATATCTGCATAAAGCTAGTGAGTCTAACAAATCTTAGACAATATTAGAAAAAAATTGTATGCCAATAATTCAGCCAACAAAATCACAATATATAACAAATCAATCTTCGACGCATCTTGAGCACTTGACTCAAACCGTTCTTAGGTTGCAAGTCATATGCATGCAATATTTAATATATTATAGATCCATATATATATATATATATATATATATATATATATATATGATAATATATAACACTATTTCTAGCGTATGCTTCTTATAATAAATAATTATTTGTCTTAATATCTTTGTTAGCGTTCTTAACTAACATGCGTGTAAATTAACCCGTCCTTTAGGAAATCTTAATTGGTACTCACCTACTATAGTCAGCTGGTCTTCGTGAAGGTCAGAAAATGACAAGTGATCCTCATGCGTGAGTTGCGGATCTTAACCTGTCAACAAACAAGTTTCCCGACTTAACCACACTTCTTAACCAACTAGTCTTAATCGGAACATGAACATTGTGTCACCTTAACACTTCATGGTGTTCAGAGAATGCTTAAACACATGTTTCCAAACTGTTTAACCCGTATGTTAGTTCAAAATCATAAAAATAAGCATTATGTCAAAACAACAATACGGCCGTATGCCATATCTTGGATATGGTCGTATCACACATATGGATGTAAAGAGTCTTATATAGCCCAACGTATTCAAACATTTCAATTTACTGATTTTTTTATCATGATACGACCCTATTTCCTTTTCTTAATACGACCATATGACCAATATGGGTGTATACCTTTAAAATCAGTAACATATCCAGTTAACTGGTCTTTCCCCGATACGGTCGTATTCCCATTTCTTAATATAATCGTATGACCGGTAAAACAGTTAACCCAAAATCATTCGACCCACGATACCGTCATATGATTCAAGAGTAATATGGTCGTATTCATCATTTCACAGATTCTTAAACTTTCTCAAAAATACATTTTAAGCCAGATTCTTATCGGTTTTTCTTATCCAATGTTTTTAACAAACAATGAGAGTTACCTAGAGACCAAAAAAAAAAACAGAAAACATGTCTTAAACCCGGATTACACCCAAAGTTCAAAATGGGTTTAAGCTTAAACACTTGCACTTAATGCATAGAAAGTTATACTAACCATTCTTAGGCTTCTTGAATCTGTTGATGAACTAAGAAAATCTTCCTTTGGTTGAAAGTCCTTTCCCTCTTGTACTTTTTTGATGTTATATATTTATGCAGCTGTTCAAAAAAAAAAAATCTTCTCTCAGCCACAAATCCTTTAAAATCCTCTGCATGCCATCATCTAGGTGTTAGAAACTTAGAATTCATCAAGTACACCAAAACATGCATTAACCCTAATCTTTTGGGGTTTTACCAAAATCAAAGGTGATCTTACCTTAATTTCAGATTCTTGGTCACTGGTACAACCTTGAGCAGACCACGAATCCCATAAACAACCTTCTCTCACCACTATTTTTCAACTCATTCTTAAAGCAATCCTGACTTCTTAGCTCTTTTGGAATGTTACTAAAATGAACCAAAATATCAAAACACACTCAATCTTTCAATAGAAATTGAAATAAGTGAGTAAATGTGGTTAGAATTCTTATCACAAGACTTTTGATGGCTCCAGGACTTGGTTTCAGTGTTCCAGAGCAATACCAGGTCGACCAGAAGGTGAAACAATCGAGAGAGAATGACTGGAATTGTGAAATGAGAAAATGATGCAGATTTTGGCGTTTTATAACTTTACAACCAATACGGTCGTATTTCCTTTAGGCGATATGACGGTATCGCCCTTAGAAAAACACGCGGATCCGACCCGGCGGGTAGCGCATCTGGCCTTTCTACCCATGGAGCGATATGGTCGTATGATCTATACACAATATGGTTGTATCATGTCTTTAATAGATTTTGTTATCTTTTATTAACGGTCTGTCTTAATCGTTTGGGTCGAGGTGTCACACGGTTGAATAAGCGATCAAAGGAGAAGATGTAGCCAAAGCTCCTTTAGGAGTGACGAAAGTAGGAACAGTCGGTAGTGATGCAATCAGAGCTTTTGTTAGTTCAAATGTAAGAGCGTTGAATGAGGAACAATAAGAGACAGAGATGTATGTAGGTGTGTTATTGTGTTTGTGTTACGGCAGTGTCTTATAGTGGCACGATGTTTTGGGTTTGTTTACCATTTTTTCCATTTAACAATGAACACTTTCTTTCTCCATACTTATCTCTAGAACCCCATATCTCCCTCTCCCTCTACTCAGAAAATACCCCCCCCCCCCCCTCTCTCTCTCTCTTTCTCATATTACCGACTTTAGTTCTTGTGCCTCTATCTCTGACCATCATCGTCATTGACACCTTTATCTTCCATTTAGAACCTCCTTATTGACCGACGCTCGCTATTTGATTGTGTGATGTAACCTCCAGTTTGAAGATCCTAGATATGAAAATCGTCTTTACATTATGATGGTGGACGATTTTGATGCTTGGATTTAGGGTTTAGCACAACCGCTGATTTAGTCACGGGTGTTACTGTTATTTTAAAGATGAATATGGCTTAACATGCGTTCTTGGGTTTGTGTTACATTGTGTTATACGGTTGCTGTGATGGTTGTGGTTGTCGGCAATGAGCTCTCTCGAAGCCGTCGTCACGATCTAAGCTCTTTAACTGGTCTGAGGCTTCGTGATTGTTAGATGCTTCGTCAGTTATTTAAAAGTAAATTTGGGGTTTTCATCAAGGTTGTGATGGTCTGTGTTTTCTCCTTTTTGGATGTGGTGATTGCGATGGCTGCATGGCATGGAGCTTTACTTTATCGCATATGTTGTCCAATTTAAGCCACCTCTCTGATCTAAGCCCTTACCGTTATGATGATATGGTTAAAGTATGATCCTTATGTCGATGATTAGACTACAAAGTCTTTGATGGTCGGGATTAAGGTTGTGATAATTTAATTTGAGCTCTTATGATTTTTGTGACCCATCTCTATCTCAATTTTGATTTGTTTAAACCACAAAGTGGAGATGATTATATGGATACAAGGTTGTTGTCATTGGAATCTTTAAAGTTAAATCAGAAAATCTTAATTCGTTGTTTGATATTTGACCATGAATGACATTAAATTTGATGTAGTTTGTACCAGTCCAAGCTAATCGTACCAAGATATTGTCTACTTTGCCGCCGATGGATTGCCCATCCAGGAACTCATAGTTTTGTTTTCACCCGACGAGTTGCTCGCCCAAAAAAAACACGTCTTGATGTGGTAGGTTTCCACCTCCTTATAAGGAAGACTTCATTCTCCTCATCAACCAATGTGGGACTTAGATCTCCACCCACTTTAGGGAGCCTAGCGTCTTCGCTGACACATCGATTCGGCTCCTAGCTCGGATACCGTTTGTAACAACATAGACTATTGTCCACTTTGCCCCTGATGGATTGCCCATCTAAGAACTCACGGTTTTGTTTTCACCTGACGAGTTGTTCGCCCAAGCAAAACATGCTTGGTAGAGACGATTTCAACCTTCTTACAATGAATGTTTTGTTCTCCCCATCAACCAATGTGAGACTTGCATCTCCACCCACCTTAGGGAGCCTAGTGTCTTCGTTGACACATCGATCCGACCCCTAGCTCTAATACCATTTGTAACAGCCCAAGCTAACCATATTAGGATATTGTCCCTTTTGCCCCCAATAAATTGCCCATCCAAAAACTCATGGTTTTATTTTCACCGATGAGTTACTCATCCACACAAATGTCTTAATAGAGTAAGTTTTCACCTCCTTGTAAGGAAAAAACCCCACACTCCCCCAACCCAACCCCACCCAACCAACCAACCAACCTAGGACTTATAGACGATGTCTTAGTAGAGCTAATGCTTTGATGGCCACTCAATTCCTTTTAACTAGCCACGTGTTGTTATGTTCTTTTCTTCACGATGGTACGTGTTGGCATCCCTCCTTTCTTGACAGATTCAAATATGCTTTTAAATTCCAATTCACTTTGATATAATAGACTCTAGTGCCAAATTAATTATATTAAGTTTCAATTACAATTAAAAATCCAACGAATCTTATAAACTAGACATCCTCTTAAACATTTAGATGTCAATCTGTCATAATCATATCAAACTCATCAACCTATAACCAAACATCCTGTAATAATTGAATCGTCTTAACCAATATTTAAAATCTCAAAATATAGAACATATATATTAATCATTTATCAATTTAAAAAACAAAACGTTATTTTAGTAACATTGAGATGTGAACGAAAACAAGGATAGAAAGTCACAAAATATGTAGGATTGTTAGAGAAAAAGGATACGATAAAACAATGAAGGGCCAAGCCAATCGGACAAGGGACAGCTGCTCATTTTGTTCTTTCAATTACCAGTCAACTCAGTTTGACCAGCTTATACTTTATTTACTTTCACTTTAAATAATTACCTTCCATTTAACTTTTTAAAAAGTTGATGGTAAAAGGAAAGAAAGAGGAATATGCAGGGCACAAGTGCCCATCACATTTGTCGTGTGACCAATGAAATGACTCGATGGATGACATAATAAATTTCTTTCTTTGATATATAAATGATTAAGACTTAAATAATGAAACTGAATATAAAAACTCTTATAATTATCTCAACACTATTGTACACGCAAAAGCGAAAACACTAAAGTTATTATTTATAGTTGGAAACATAATATACTAGTCATATATAGATAAGAGTGTCATTGTCAAATATATACATATTTAAAACTTAAAACAATAAGATACAGAAACAAGTTACATCACATGGTATAACTATACGAGAGAAACAAAACAAAATATTACTAACTACAATTTTTAAGACAGACAGACACGTACCATTGGAAATCTACTTCAAAATTCATTTAATGTTTTTTTTTTCTACCATACTAAAGACAAATTCTGGAAGAGATTTATATGAATTAGATAGATGTTTACCTTTGAATATTCAAGACCGTAGATATATATTCATCCATCAAATTGATATATTTATCTATTTCTTACGGTTGTTTCATGTGAAACGACCTCAAAACGACCGTTTCAAGCAAAACGACCTCAATACGATTTGTGGAAAAGGGGGGCCCCTGAATTTTAAGGTTGTCGTCGTCGCGATACGTCACCTCGTTTTGCCTGGAACGACCGTTTTGGGCAAAACGACCGTAGAAATTAGGTTTCTCTAGTAAACTCACTGAGTTTCTCTATAACAACTCATATTCAATCACATCATAGTTCTATTTGACCCACAACAGATTGACACGTAGTTTTCTTTAATATTTTCACTGCATTTGTGCTCTAGCATATTAGTAGCTGAATGATCAAAGTGGGTGTAATTTTGCCTGATGTAAGTTGTCAATTCTTCAAATGAATCTACATCATGCACCCTTGCACTTGCTAAATAAAGATCATCAATCAACTTTCATCAATGAGCAACTCTTTAAGAATATTCTTCATATTAGTTAAAGTTCATATCCAATTTTATAAGCTAATATAAATCATATGATTAAAAAGTTTTAACATTTGAACAACCATAACAATTAAATTGATGATAAAGTATTAAACAAAAACAAAAAACTGGGACTACTAAGCTTGAATTCTAAAAGTGGAAGCCTTACGGTAGCAACGTGTGATCGTGGACTCCTTGCAAGATTTGCGCAGCCTCACAACACATCAAATGTTTAGCATTCACATGAAGCTTTGTATAATAATGAATAGAAAATGTTAATAACTAACACATATAACCACTAAAAATACATAATTAATATCAATTTCAATAGGATTAACATCTTAAAGTACATACTAACATTGCTCAACCGTAAGCAGAGGAGGTTAATCCTTTTGTAGATCCTCCATTATCTCCTTTTCCCCCTTTTGTCTTGAGAATGAATAAGTATGCATCAATGTAGCTTTTCTCCTTCCATCTCCATGAGGAGAGAGATATATTTGAGGAAAAATTTGGTGAATCTATAAAATTTGAGGTTTGAAGCGAGATAAAAAGTAATGATAAAGGTATAAAAAGTATTATTTAATTGTGGTTGTGGGTGAAAAAGAGAGAAAAAAATAATGATAAATATACAAATTATAGGGGTAATGGTATTGGTAAAAAGCCAGTAAAAATTAAAGATTAACTTTTTCTTTTTTTGAAAGGCAAGAAAATTTTATTAGAACTAGCGAGAAGCTAGGAAGAGTACAACAACAAGAAAACTAAAAGAAGTACAAAGCATTACATACTAAAGATTAACTAATTTCGATTGGTCTAGTTGGTCGAATTAAAGATTAACTAATTAATACATACTAAAGATGCATTACATCAATGATGATGAAAGTTCGAAGAATGTTGAGTTTACCTTTAAGAGGAACACGAAAGTGATACATTTCCAGTTGTTTACGAACAAAGAAGATATGGTTAGGAGGTTCAACAGCGTGGATTTAATCGATTTAGTAACTTGAGGATCATAATCAGTTATCCATTTGACAATCCGATCATCCACAACAGAAACCCAAAGTACAAATTAGTGACACTAAACAATCAAAATGAGAAGAATAGTACATAAAAGGCAAGGATGCGACAGAGCCAGAATCAATGCTTCGATTCATAATCCTAACATAAAACAAGAAACTGAGTAAAGCCGCAGAAGAATCAAACTTAGTTCTTCCATTTTTCGACCTATCGCCGCCGTCGGTGTGTAGTCACGCAGAAACGGAGCAACGTGAATGCCTAACGTCGACTCAACGCAACGAAAACATATCGATTTTCTTTGATGAGAAGAAGGTCAAATCGCGTTAATCTCAACCGAAACCCTAAAATGAAATTGAGAGAGAGCGCACCAGAGAAGACGAGGGGGGGGGGGTTAGGGGACGATATGTTGGATGCGTTGAATGTGTTGTGCAGATACACACGCAAAGGTAAAAAGGTATGACTTGTACGCATGGCTCAAAAACTTGGATTTTTAGAGGCATAATGGACTTGTACCGTATGTTATGGAGATGGTACAATCCGTTGCATTTTGTATATAGGGTAAATATAAATATTTTTATAATTAAGTTGACAAGTTGTCTAATGTTATATATATAAATTTTTATTGGTGTTTCCGAGAACTTTGATTGTTCCTAGATGTGTATAGTATATATATGATCTATTGTACTCTTTTATGCTTCTAGTTCACTTATTTGATGACAATGTTTTAAAACCCGGATAACCCGACCGGTGACTAGAGGGTAAGGTGGTTTCGGGTGTGTCCGATTTAGTCACCTTAGACCTGACTTTTGACCCAGCTGTTCTTATGGTTCAACCAGCCCAAACTAACAATCCGCTAATTGAACCGGTTTTCAAGACTTTATTGCATACAATACTCCGATTTAGTTTATTTTGAATAAATATAGTTTGATTAAAACTTATATTGATGTTTTTTAAATAATTGCAATTTATTTAAGCTTTTATAGAAGTTCTTTTTTACATTTGTCATATTTAAAAGTTTATAAAATGGATATTATAAATTTACAAGTTTAAATATAGAGTCCAGCTCGATCTTCAGTATCAACCGGTTAAACCGTTTTTGTAGAAGCTTAAAACATCGTATGATGTTATTTTCTTTGCTATTAAGAAGAAAAGTAAACTTCCCCTAAACAAGTACACACTTAAGTGCTTGACACTTATGTGTAATATAAAATATTCTAACTTTGTTTTTAAAAAATAAAAAGTTAAAGTTCTAATGCATTTAGAACTAGAAACAAGTTGGGTCACGTCAATCAGTTCTTTTTGACACCTTTTTACTTTACATGGTTTTAAATTATGTGTATACAACTAGATTTGCAATATTTGCCTTACATCGAGATAATGAGATAATGCAAATTCGTAAAACAGTTGTATTTATAATTTTTAACAACATAAATATTTAAAGTATTGAATCAACGATTTAAAAGCTATGTTATACGGCTTTACTTATTAAACATCTATATTACATGACTCTATCTATTACACAACAAACTCAACATCAACTCTTTTAAATCACATGACTATAATTATTAAACTATGCCATCAACTAATGTGTTGAATATGTTGCGTTTATATAAGAAATAAAAAACAAAAAAGTAATAAGATTTAATTAATTAATACAACTGCCATGTAGAACATCATATTCATCGACGTGGACCAACCCAGTTTTATTTACCGTTCAAAGTCACCTCATTTTGTATAAGGTGAGGGTATGGTTGTTTCAAAAAAAATTTGAATCATACTTTTCAACCAATGGGAGGAGAGAGAAGAAGTTTGTAGAAATGGAGGGTATGATTGTAAAGTGGTTTGTAGGTAAAATTTGATTGTTTTGTGATGTGGGGACCACAGCATCACACACATACTCTTCGGTAAGCATCAACATGTTTTTACCGAAAACCCTTAGAGTTTGCCGATGCCACAAGGATGCCAAAGAGAGGGGAGTGGGTTGCCGCAAACTTACCAAGAAAAATTAAGTTTGCCGAGGGGTACACCGAAGGTATACCCCCCACCCAATAGTAAATCTCCAGAGGACCCTATTATTGGATTTAGATCTCAAATTGATACAAATTAAACTTTTAAAAGGTGGATTTGCAGTTTAATTCACATATGGTGATAGTGAATATGAAGATGAGATGACATGTGAACAAATACTTTACTAGAATTGATAAGCCTATAGTCTAGTAGAATTACAATGAAAAATTCAAGTAGAAAATGTAATGAGCAACTTCTATTGTGTTGTAGTAGTAAGAAGTCTATGTTTTCTACTTGAGATACAGGTTCAATTCTTACTGGCAACACTTTGAAATGGGCATTGGCGATGAGGGGAGACTTGAGACTGTAAGATCACAAGTTCGATCCCTGAGCTCCCAGGTTTTACCACCCGGCGGCCGCTCGCAGAGGTGGATTTTCCCTTGAATGAGCTCAACTGGTGTAAATAGTCCCCGGGTTTTCCGGAACATTCGTTGGCCGTTCAAAAAAAATGTAATGAAAATATTAACTTCAGTTAAAACAACTAATACTATAGTTTACTTGAATAAAAAAAAAGCTATAAACTAAAACACACTATATAATGATTTTGCTAGATATATTGATCCGTTTATTTACCATTTTTGGTATTTCACATATAGTTTTTTTTTTATAATCTTTCTCAAACATTTAGTAGACTGATTTGTTCTCAATCAAATGCAGTTTCTAAAGTAAACTAAAAATGGACGATAATGGTGTCATACAAAGAGAAATGAGGCGTCACTATAGAGGAATTCAATAAAACTTTTTATTAACACCACTTGCAACTTTCGGAATGAATTACCCCCCAAAAAAAGGCCATCAATTCTCGAGTTCAACAATTTCTGCTTTTTCCCCCAAAATAAATACTTTACTTTCCTTAAAAGTGTACATTTTCAATTGTTTCATATCTTTCATTATTTTGTAAAAATATGTAATATAAATCACTTACATCTCTCAGATGAATCATATGTAGCTTATTGATATGTTGATTGATCTTTAAAAGAAATAATAAAAGTTAAAATCTTTACAGATATAAAGTTCAATGGTTTAAATCTTTGTAAATATAAAGATTACAAACATAAAAATATGTTTAAAGATTCTGTTGTGAATACTCTAATACGTTAAAAAATTGATCATAAATAGAATTGATTTCTAAAACTATTATAAATAAAGATTACAAACATAAATATATTTAAATCTTTACAGATATAAAGTTCAATAGTTTAAATCTTTACAAATATAAAAATTACAAACATAAAGATAGGTTTAAAGTTCTTATTGTGAATACTCTAATACGTTAAAGTTTTGATCATAGATAGAATTGATTTCTAAACCTATTATAAATTTATTTATAATATGAATCTGACTTCTTTATTAGTCTCAATGGCTCGTACAAATTATTAGTTTATAAATTGACATAATTTTTCAAATAACAATTTCTAAATTTTTTAAAACTAATATATCGTATGTCTATTTAAAAAAAAAAAATTAAACCCTTGATTTCTTTTTTTAATTATAGGACATACATCTTAATAATTAAAACATCCAGAACATAAATCAATATCTAAATAATAAAACCCATATCTTTATTTTCATAAAAAGGACTAATTATTTCAAATTTGTAAAGGAAAACACAATAATTCCAAAAGACATATAAAAAAAACCCAAAAGCAGTTATAATGTGTACATTGTGCTGTGGTATTTGTACAGTTTTACCCATCATCTTCTCCATCCTTTTTCTTCATCTTCTTCTTCTTCTTCCCCATTACATTCATCAAAAAACGCCTAGAGTTGCAGAGAAGCCAAGATGGCTTTTTGTCTTCTCCTCCTGTTTTTACTCCCCTTCCAACTACTCCCCGATTCCTCCGGCGCCGATTCATCCCTCCCGCCGGAATACCAATCTCTCATCTCCTTAAAAACCGCCATTACCGACGACCCCCAATCCTCTCTCCTCTCCTGGAACCTCTCTACCAGTCACTGCACTTGGTCCGGCGTCACGTGCGACTTCAAACGTCACGTGATCGCCTTAAACCTCTCCGGATTTAACCTCACCGGAACCCTTTCTCCCGACGTCGGAAACCTTCGCAGCCTCGTCAACCTGACCGTCGCCGCCAACAACATCGCCGGGCCCATCCCGCCGGAGATCTCGTTAATCTCCGGCCTCCGTCTTCTCAACCTCTCCAACAACATCTTCAGTGAAACCTTCCCGCCGGAACTTACCACCCTGAAATCACTCCAAGTGCTTGACGTTTACAACAACAATTTGACCGGAGACTTGCCCGCCGGCGTGTCCGAAATGCCGAGCCTCCTTCACCTCCATCTCGGCGGGAATTATTTTTCTGGAACAATTCCGGTGGAGTACGGCCGGTTTGCGTCTCTCGAATATCTAGCCATCTCCGGCAACGAGCTCACCGGACCTATCCCGCCGGAAATCGGAAACTTGACAAACCTGAAACAACTTTATTTAGGTTACTATAACGTTTACTCCGGTGGCATACCGCCGGAAATTGGAAACCTATCAAGACTTGTTCGCTTCGATGCCGCGAACTGTGGCCTCACCGGAGAAGTTCCTTCTGCAATCGGTAAACTTCAAAACCTAGATACACTTTTTTTACAAGTAAACGGGCTCTCCGGATCTCTGACGGAAGAGCTCGGAGCCCTAAAAAGCTTGAAATCAATGGATCTTTCGAACAATATGTTCACCGGAGAGATACCTGATTCTTTTCAAGACCTTTTAAATCTCACTTTACTCAACTTGTTTCGTAACAAACTCCACGGCTCCATACCGGAATTCATCGCTGAGTTGCCGGAATTGGAAGTGTTACAGCTGTGGGAAAACAATTTCACCGGAAGCATCCCTCAAACTCTTGGGAAAAATGGGAAGTTGGAGATACTTGATTTGTCTTCAAACAAGTTAACCGGTGAACTTCCTCCTGATTTGTGCACCGGAAATCGGCTTCAAACCCTAATCACATTGGGGAACTATTTGTTAGGGCCGATTCCGCCGGCTCTCGGTGAGTGCGAGTCGTTGAGTCGAGTCCGAATGGGGGAGAATTATCTCAACGGTTCGATTCCGAAAGGGCTGTTGAGTTTGCCTAATCTCTCACAAGTTGAGCTTCAAGATAATCTCCTGACAGGGGAATTCCCGGTGACTGATTCGGTTTCCGACAGTCTCGGGCAGTTGAGTTTGTCGAATAACCGCCTCACCGGCCACTTGCCTGCTAGCATTAGCAACTTCTCCGGTCTGCAGAAGCTTTTGCTTGATGGTAACCAGTTTACTGGCCCAATTCCTGGTGAAATAGGGAAGCTGCAGCAACTGTCAAAGATTGATTTCAGTTGCAATAATTTCTCAGGTAAGATCACACCGGAGATCAACCGGTGTCAGCTGTTGACGTATGTCGATCTCAGCTGGAACCAGCTTTCGGGTGAGGTTCCTACTGAAATCACAGATATGCACATTCTCAATTATTTGAATGTGTCGCGTAATCGGTTGATAGGCAGCATTCCGACGTCAATAGCTTCGATGCAGAGTTTGACATCAGTTGATTTTTCGTATAACAATCTCTCCGGCTTGGTTCCCGGCACTGGTCAGTTTAGTTACTTCAATTACACTTCATTTGTGGGGAACCCGGATCTCTGTGGACCGTATTTAGGACCATGTAAAGATGGGGTTGCCAATGGCACACATCAACCACATTCGAAAGGGTCGCTTTCTTCGTCCGTAAAACTTTTGCTTGTTATCGGATTGCTTCTATGCTCCATTGCATTTGCTGTTGCAGCAATCTTAAAAGCTCGATCTTTAAAACGAGCCAATGAAGCTCGAGCATGGAAGCTTACAGCTTTCCAAAGATTAGACTTTACATGTGATAATGTGCTTGATAGTTTAAAAGAAGACAACATTATTGGTAAAGGGGGAGCTGGGATCGTTTACAAAGGGGTGATGCCGAACAACGAGCTTGTGGCTGTCAAGAGATTACCGGTTATGAGCCGGGGTTCAGCCCATGATCATGGGTTCAATGCTGAAATCCAGACTCTAGGGAGGATTAGACACCGGTATATTGTAAGATTGTTAGGATTCTGTTCGAACCATGAGACAAATCTATTGGTTTATGAGTATATGCCTAATGGGAGCTTAGGGGAAATGCTTCATGGGAAAAAAGGTGGTCATTTGTATTGGGATACAAGATACAAGATTGCTGTTGAATCTGCAAAGGGACTTTGCTATCTCCACCATGATTGTTCACCCTTGATCCTCCACCGTGACGTAAAATCCAACAATATCCTTTTGGATTCTAATTTTGAAGCCCATGTGGCCGATTTTGGCCTTGCTAAGTTCTTGCAGGATTCAGGCACCTCGGAATGCATGTCTGCCATTGCTGGGTCTTATGGGTATATTGCACCAGGTATGATCATGCACTTTTGGCCTTTTAAAGTTGTAACAAGTTTATGTTTTTATATTTGACATGGGTTTGTTTTTAGATCCACCAAGAAAGTATCTTTTTGTTTGCAGTATATATGTATACACTCTAAAGTGTATGCCTTTGACCTGGGTTTGTTTTTAAATTGATAAAAGATGTTTCTTTTTGGTTGCAGATTATGCATACACACTAAAGTTTATGCCTTTTGGTCTGGGTTTATTTTTGATTGATAAAAAAATTATCTTTTTTGTTGCAGAACGTGCAGAGATATACATCTTTTTTAGTTACAAGATATTTATACACACTAAAGTTTTATGTTGCCTTTTGATCCGGGTTTATTTTAGATTGATAAAAACTTTTATCTTTTTGGTTGCAGAAGGAGCAGAGATATATATGTTTTTTGGTTACAAGATATTTATACACACTAAAGTTTTATGTTTTTTGACATGGGTTTATGTTTAGTTTGATCAAGAATGCATCTTTTTGGCTGCAGAATATTCATACACCCTACATTTTGTATCTTTTGACATAGATTTGTTTTTATACTGATCAAGAATGTATCTTTTTCGTTACAGAATACGCGTACACCCTAAAGGTTGACGAGAAGAGTGATGTGTATAGTTTCGGAGTAGTTCTGCTAGAACTAGTGACCGGCAGGAAACCAGTTGGGGAGTTTGGAGACGGCGTAGACATTGTGCAATGGGTGAAAAAGATGACAGGTGGCAACAAAGAGCGTGTTACAAAGATAGTTGATCCGAGACTCCCAACCTCTCCAACCCATGAGGTGATGCATGTTTTCTATGTAGCAATGCTTTGTGTTGAAGAACAAGCAGTGGAGCGCCCAACAATGAGGGAAGTTGTTCAAATCTTAACGGAGGTTCCCAAGGCTCCCGCCACCAAACAGGGAGGGGATTCAGTTGCTGCCGCCAGTGTGGCTGCAGATCAACCTGTTTCAAGATCACCATCACCACCAGCGGCCACTATGGAATCACCCGCCACTGCCCCCAAAAACATTGAACAAAACCAGCTCCGTGATCTTTTAAGCATCTGAAAACAAAATGTTGGGGTTAGTTTTTCCCCCAATCTTCATTTGGTTTGTTTTAGTTTTATGCTTTAATGTAATTTGTATATAGTAGGATTCAGGTTTTGGTAATTAAGCAGTGATTCCTTCTGGTTTAATGGTGTTTGGTCATTACATTGTGTTGATCTGTTTAATGCATGAAACCAACCAGCTAAAGTAGGAATCAAGTTATTTGGGTTTGAGTCAGTTAAACACAAAAATTACACAACATTTTTAAACTCAATTTATATATAAGATTCTAACTGTTACTTGTTTTATGAACCTTTTGGTTTTAACAATCTTTTACACTTTTGGACAGTTTTTTTATTAGAAAAAAAAAATCATTTTTGGGAATTGTAGTGTAGTTGTTGGGTTGAAAAGAAGTGACTACGATGGAGACAAAAGGAGAGTCCAAAAATGGATCATGTGGGCTTCTGATGTGTTTGCATTTATGTTTACTATATTTGCAAACCGATGTTGTACTCATTTGGAGCCACATTGGACCATTCATTTAACATTTGGTGACATGCAAATCAAACACATATTCTATTTTTTTTCTTAAAATATATTATGGAACATTGATATCCATATGTATACAGAAAGTTGTACCTTGGGTTTTGTTTAAGAACTATATTTATAACGCAACATAAAGAAAACGAAAATACAAAAAGACTCGTAGCAACGTTTAAGTTAGAAGTCAAACGCTTATAGTATAAAGAAAGAAAAGCTTTTTCGGATAAGGCCGGGTCTAGGTGACCTCAAGACTGTGATGTTATGATCCATATGTTCACTGATCCTTTTGGGATAAGTTTTGAAGAATTTAACTAACTAGTTAATTTATTTTAATGTAGTGAAATTGAACACTACCTCTTAAAACTCTCTCTTCTTCTTACCATAACACTAGTACTAGAGCTGTTGTTGTCGTTCCGGGCCTTCTGATCATCGAAAATTACAACTGCAACTATGGAGGAAATCATGATATCTATTCGCAGTGAGGAGTTGAAAAAATCGATCAAGGAACATGAGAATACCGCTTAAATAAGACACAACAGTAAAGCAAACTAAGAGGCTGTTTGTTTTTGCTTAAAATATATTTAAGGGAGGTATGTCTGCAGGCGTAGACATAAGCCCTAAACCTGAGATTTTTTTTAATAAATATCTTAAATGGACTTAAAATTTCTTAAAATAAAGCTTATATCCCCTCCTTATTTCATCTTCACAATCCCTAAAAAAAAATAGACGTGCGCCCTTGTTTAGCCCAATCAATCTCCACCCTTCCACCTTTGCTCCACCACCTTCCCTTTGAACTGTTGCCGCCACCGGCCACCCTATGCTGCCCTACAACATGTTAGTTTCTTTTTTCCTTCTTTGATCTTTTCTCACGGCTCAAGTATTAAAACCCTAGTTTAGGTTCTACCAACTTCAGTTTTGATATCTGAATCAAGTTTACGTTATATATTTTCAGTTTTTGCAGACAGTATCAAGTTTATAAAATAAACAGTCTTATATTTCCAGATTATAGACCTTCAGACCACATCTTCAGCTGTAGACATGAAATGAGACTGCAGACAGTTTTTGTCTACATAAACAAACAACCTCTAAGCAATCATATGCGTAGATTAATTTTATGAACTCTATAAAACATGGTTAGAAGTTTGAATGCAATGAACAACGATTAATGATGTCCTAACTCTAGGAACCTCATAGGGGGTTTAAAGGGGGGCGTTGCCCCCGAGAGAGCGGGGTCCAAGAAGCAGAGGCTGTGGTTGGGTTCAAAGTTGATTTTTTTTTATCAAATTGATTCATGGAAAATGCATCAAAAATTAGTGTGGTCCAAAATTGAATTATAAATTTTGGAAGGACCAATTGCGTAATTTTTGTAATCCTGATTCAAAATTCGAATCAGATAATGTAACATCCCGGTTTCGAAATAACTTGAGCTAATATTATTTAATTTGCGTTTTATTTGAGTTTGGTTAAATAAGCGGATTAAGATGGTTACCGGGTTAGTTAACGGGGTTTTCTAGTTAAAAAGTTAACTTTGTTAATAGATGAGAAGAATAAAGAAAGTTAGAGGGTTAATTGAGTAAATAAGAGTTTTTGGCAAATTTTATAAAAGACATGAAATTGAGGGACCATAGCTGTAAAATTAAAAGAGGAGAAAACAAGTCTGGGTTTCCCCAGACTCATAAGTCGCGACAGAGAGAGAGAGGGAGGGGGTATAGCCCTAGTTCTTGAAGAATCTCCAAATTGAGGGAAAGAGGGGCTAACTCGGAAGGAGGAAGCTGAATTCGGGTTTAGGAGGTCCCCTATACCTCAATTCCATCTTTATTTCTTGAGTTCTTGACCAAGTAAGTGAATTCTAGATGTAGGTGATTTTATGGATTTGAATCAAAGGTCAAATTGTTGCATGAAATCTGTGGTAAATGTGTTTGTGAGTTAAGTTGATGCTTGATTCCACCTTGCATGATTGATTATACGCATGTTTAGTAGAAATTAGGTTGGGTGAAGCCCCCACCTCATGGAATTCGAAATTTATGGTGAATGGGTGATTTGGGTTGGTTAGTTGAGCTCCATGTATGCAAGTAGACTCGTTATGAGCAATTGATTTAGTATAAAAGCTGAATTTTATGTTGTGTAGTAATTTATGGGTGGAATGAAAGCATGTAAGCTTCTAAAATTATAGAACACTATGTATGCATATAAGGTGTTTGATGAAATGCTTGAATGAAGTTGATTATGTCTATGAGCTGAATTTTTATGAATTAAGTACTGATGGAGTGTAGAATGTATGCATGATGAATGTGGAATTAAGGAATTTAATCAATGATTTGGTTATAGGTGAAGCTAGTGGAAGTGCAAATCATCATCGTGAAGGCAAGGCTAAATCCTAAAGGTAACACGTAGCGGTTAGTTATGTATATGTATTTATATGCCTTGAATTGTGGAGTGTTCACTAGATGACAATGGCTATTGACCTAGTATCTAGTGAACACCAAGTACCTAGAGAATTGTTGTTGCGGGATGATGAACTTGGTATGAAAATGACCAAGTTGGAAAGCAGTGATGTATGACCCTTCTTGGGTTGAGCGGAAAGGTTGTGGCAAGATGAGGTTCTATGATA
Source organism: Deinandra increscens subsp. villosa (assembly GCA_039602395.1). Lineage (NCBI taxonomy): Eukaryota > Viridiplantae > Streptophyta > Magnoliopsida > Asterales > Asteraceae > Deinandra > Deinandra increscens. Next base: position 16,915,215 of record JBCNJP010000019.1, on the reverse strand, counting down.
ATATTAGTCCTCAAATTGTCCCAACCAAAAGTCAAGCGGCTTGGTACATTGCCAATGTGCCAAGGTTAAATTATGGAGGAGAATTAGTAACTAGAAGTAGATATAATGAACTGATTTTTTTATGGGTAATATCTTAGCGGGTCAAACGGGTTAGGAGGGTAATGTAAATGACTCTTTAACCCCGTTAAATTGGTGTGGATAGCGAAAGAATGGCGTAATAGCATGTATATATATGGGTGTTTTTATAACTTGGTTAATCCGGGTTAGAAGAGCACAAGGAATGGGGCAAAGTACAAGCGGAAAACTAATTGAATGTGCAGGTGGGGGAGTCTGGGACGCCCAGAAGGGAGTCTGGACGCCCTTTTCCAGACGCAGGGGAGTCTGGACGCCATTTTTGGGGTCTGCCTACGCCCTTGGCCCATTTTTCAGAATTTTTCATGAAATGTATTGTATTATGCGGTTTATTGCTTTGGCCATTAATGCTAATGTGTTACTAGTGTTTTTGACAGGTAATCAATATTAGACGGGTCGGGATCGAATCGAAGAGCTTTGGAACCGAACATCACATCTTTTGGGACCTAGACGCACATGTTTGTTAATGTGAATGTTATGTAGTATTCTTATGAAGTTAATGGTGTCAAGCACCCGATTTTGTAAATGTGGCATGGTAATGGATGAAAGTTTTATATATGTAATGAAATTTTCAAACTCTGATATTAAAACGAGGTTAATACGTATAATTGGGATTGGGGCCTTACAGATAACTACTTGCAGTTAACTCATTTTAGCTCATTTCCTAAAATTTATGATTTGGTCATAAAGATTGTTCTGGATTGAATTCATCTTCATAAATAAAAAATTTCTTGTTCCCTGATCATATTCTGGATCATATCCTATTGAATTTTCGACTGAACCATCGAAATATTCAATCCGAAAATGAAACCACGCTTTTCAGGATTATCCAAGTACTCGCTTTTTTAACATTCAACAACATCAATGGTACTTTATTAATGGTAATACATAATGAATTGTTTGGGGAAACCTGAGTTCTCTAAGTTTAATGTGAGGTATGGGGAGGACATTAATCAACATCTATATAGGGGATGCTGTTAATTTTTGGGCAGGTATCCAAGAGGGAGCAACAAGTTTATTCGAGATAAGATCTTCAGATCTTTATTTCAATAGTAATCAGACCACCATCTCTATCTACTGGGTTTGCCCCAGATGTTGAGCACGGGGTCCCAACAATAGGGGGTTACATTCACTAAAACATATTTTGTCTAAAGAATAGAAATAGATCTCATCCATTAATTTTACCAATCAATAGTTAATATTCAAGTACAATAGAATAAGACGGAACTAAGTGGATGAGGAATATTTTTGGTATAGCTTTTTTGTTGATTTTTTTAAGTTTTCCCTCACGTTTTTTAAATATTCATAACTTTTTCATACGACATTATTTTTTTTATAAAAACTATACAATAAAAACGAGCATTTTTTATTGAGACTTAAGTATAATAGAATAAGAGGAAATTAACAGAAGGGGGAGTATTTTTTGTATAGCCTTTTTGTTGACTTATTTAAGCTTTCCCTCACGTTTTTTAAATGTTCAGAATTTTTTAATACGACATTATTTTTTTATAAAAATTACACCTTAAAACGAGCATATTTTATCTTTAATTTGAGTATAGTATTGATATATATAGAAAAATTATTTTTCAAAAAAGTGTATTTGTACTGGTTTTAAAAAAAACGTTTAGTTTGTAATAATTGTACTGTTTTACATTAAAACAATTTGATTTGTATGTTTTGCATTGTACGTTTTGTTTTGCATAAAAAACAACTATTTCTATATTGTTTTGTATTAAACCAACACAATTTATGTTTTTTTAAAATAAAACAACACATATAATTGTGTTGACTTGCATTAAAAATGTACTGATTTTCTATATGTAATGTTCTACGTTATCACAACATTATTTGTACGATTTTATGTTAAGATAAATATTATTTGTACTGTTTTAAAGTAAAACATCATGTATAATTGTGATGGTTTGCACTAAAAAGTACTGGGTTTTATATATGTACTGTTTTATGTTAAGACAACATGATTTATACTGTTTTTTCTAGACTAAAATGCACTTACTCTTATTTTCTTAATTGTGTCACATATCAAAGTTCTATTGTTTCTTATTCATTTTAAGCAAAATCAATTTCATATTTGATCCAACCCCATAATAGGTATACTCAATTACTTTTTTTTTAATATTACCATTATTAACTTCATTATTACCGTATATTGTATTTAATATTACTATAGTTGAATGTGTATCTGTGTATGCATGTTTGTGTATATATGTACTTGTGCATGTATGTGTATCTTGGAAAGTGTGTTTGATAGTTTGCCACTTACTTTTTCACTCTTTACAAGGCTTCAAAAAGGGTAATCTTGGAAATCGACCGTATGAGATTAAGATTTCTTTGAGGGGAAAGTGGTGTAAACAACGAAAGAAAAATTCATTAGGTTAAAAAGGAGTATGTGTGTAAAGCTAAGAAGAATGGGGGGCTCGGGATTGTGGATTTAGAAAGTTTTAATTTAAGCCTTCTTAGTAAGTGGTTGTGGAGATTGAAGAAGGAAGAAAATAATCTTTGGGCGCGAGTCATCAACGCGATTCATACGGTGCCCGGTAGAGTGGAATTATTTCCATGTAGGCTTTCCATTTCCGGAGTATGGAAGAACATAATGGCGGCTAGAAAAGAGCTCAAAAGAAAGGAGGTGGATTTTGAAAACTTAGTGGTTTGGTACAATGGACAATGGAGGTGGGAAGGAAATGAAAGTCTCCAATTTTGTGCCAAAAATGTTAGATGCATGATGGAGGATAACAGTGGGCAACAAATTCATGGGAACTTTTTTTGGAGTGGTAATGTTCCAATTAAAGTTAATGCTTTTATGTGGAGATTACAACGGGGTCGGATTGCAACATGCGATGAATTAAAGAAAATGGGCATTACAGTGAACATGGATATGTGTAGATTTTGCGGTGAGGAGGAGGAAACTAAAGAGCACATTTTCCGGTCATGTAGATTATCGGACGACGTATGGTCGGAGATCCGACGACATTTCAAGTGTTGGAATGTGGCGGCTAATTGCATTGATGAGATCATTCAAATCCACAAGTTACCCGGTATGCCCAAGACGGTAAAGGAGGTGGTCCAAGCAATTTCTACATTACGTGTTGGTGGATATGACGGGTTCGAAACGATGTTGTTTTCAACAATTTGGTTCCTTCGATCTCCAAAATAGTTAGTAATGTGAAAACTTGGAGTGAGTTGTGGTGTAAGAATAGATGTAAAAAGAATATGGATTGGAGCATTGTAAACATGATGTAATGGTGTTCGGGTTCCGAGGTAGCGCCTTGCTATTTCCGGTCTCGTTGTCAGTGAAATAAAACCTTTTGCTGTTAAAAAAAAAGAGATCAAGAGCAAGAGAAATTGAGAGAACATATACAACAAGTGATGCAACAATAAATGGTCGAGTTAGTTATAAGGAAATTCGCTTAACCTCTAGGTAATCATCAAATTCACCTTAGTTGTTTTAAAAACTTTAGCTTACTTTTATTATTTTTCAGAACTTCAAACAGCTCACCTCAACCAGGGGCTCTACCTCTTAGACCCCGTCAGGTTCTACCACCCCTGGACTCCGCTTCTCTCAGGGACACTCCCCCTTGGATCCTCTGATAGTCTTGATGAACTTCAAACAAGTGTGTACTTTTGTTTGAAGATCTTACACAATCTCAAATTAAGCTAAAATATCCAATGGTACCGACTTGGGTAGAAACCTGCTAAGAGACAAACAAGCAATGTTAGTGTAGAGGCTAGATTATGAGGCTTGTAATATTAAATAAGTTGGGCTGGGCTTAGAGGGTTTCATTAGAATTATAGGCTAGTTTGCTATTGTATTTAGGCTAGTTTATGATTGGGCTTGGGTTTACTATTGGGTTTATGATCCAAAAGGGGCCCAATAGTAAACCTAATGGGGGTCTATATATAGACCACTTGACCTCCTTGTTTAGGGTTGCTGTTTACGATTTAGAGAGGGCAGCCTAAGAGTGTTTACGATCATAAGGAGTTCACGATCGTAAACCCGTGAAGAGGAGTTTACGACTTCCTGTTTTTGTACCCGACAAGTTCATCTTGTGTGCAAAGTTCAAGTTTTGATTGTGTTAATCATCGTATTCTTGTGTTTCTTCTCTTCTCTATCTTGAATCAATCATAAACGAGGATTCCGCACTCGTTTGTGATATCAATATCGTGTGTCGGGAGATTTTCCGGACCTACAATTGGTATCAGAGCCAAGAATCACAGATTCAAGGTTCTCACGATATTGGATTCAAGCTTTTTCCAAAAAAAAAAAAAAAAAACACATTTGAAGATTTGAAGATTTGAAGATTTGAAGATTTGAAGATTTGAAGATTTGAAGATTTGAAGATTTGAAGATTTAAAGATTTGAAGATTTGAAGATTTAAAGATTTGAAGATTTGAAGATTTGAAGATTTGAAGATTTGAAGATTTGAAGATTTGAAGGTTTATGATCAAGGCTTGAAGGTTTGAAGGTTTATGATCAAGGCTTGAAGATTTGAAGGTTTATGATCAAGGCTTGAAGATATGAATGTTTATGATCAAGATTTGAATGTTTAAGATCCAACACAATCATAAACTGAGTTTACTATCGGAGTTTACTATCGGAGTTTACTATCGGAGTTTATGATTGAGATTCCGATTCTGAGTTTATGACTGGTGTTTATGACTGAAGGTGATTACGATCGTAAACAGATGATTACGATCATAAACAGGTGATTACGATCGTAAACAGGGTTGGTTTACGGCAAAAAGTCACTATTTCACACTTTCACGGAAACGGGCGTAACTTTTGACTCGTTTGGAGTTAGAGGCTCAAATTTGAACACGACGTTCGTGACATCAAGCCCCAGAATTACCCCTGACTAATGTCCAGGGGAGCTCGTTTGGACCCCCAAATTCCACTCCGAAGGCCTCCGTTTTTCAGTTTTAAGTTTTAAGTTTTTGACACTATTTTTTGAATAGTACTTTTGCCGATTTTGCCGTTTTTGCAGATTTTTCAAGATTTTCAGAAGCTGCATAATGAGTTCAGTGGTTGAAGAAAAGAATATATTTGAGGACGAAGATGCTGAGATATGCCCCAATCCTACTTGTGCTCGTATAATTCCTGAACTTAAGCAAATGTGTACAAATTTTCAGTCAGAATTGTTTGAGACAAAATGCGAGAAGAGCTCATTTAAGGGTAGATGGCAAAAGAACGAAGAGAAGGTTAAACCTCAAAAATTAGATATAACAAAATATAAGAACCTTGCAACTGAGAACGCCTATTTGTATGACAACGCTAAGTTAGAGATAGCTGAGCTAAGTAAGCAGATAGATGACCTGAAGCATAAGAACAATGAGATGCAGGTTAAGCTTGATATGAATCAAATGAGGAGCAAAAGAATGCTTGAAGCTGGAAAGGAATTGTCACATGCTGTGGTGACTGGTCAAGTTGGGAAACACACACCTGGATTTGGATCAGAAAAGACTAATAAGGCCTTGGCTGCAAACAACATTATTCCTCCACCAGTTCCCAGAGACATTATAGGAATACTTCTTAGTGAGGATCAAGTTGAACGAACCAAGTCAGATTATAAAGAAGCTGCTCCTCCTATTGATAGTGTCTTGGTTGGAACTACACCATTGACTCAAGAGGAAATAGACAACAAGGCAAACATGACATATGGTGAAGGGAGAATAGAGGACGTATCAAGAGATGATGCTGAGTGCCAGGAGTATAACAGATGTCATAATTCCAAGTCTGATGATGTTGGGGTAGAGTTGAAACCATACCCTAAAATTGAAACCCCATGCTTGAAAGTTGTTGACGAAGTCAAAAGGGAAAAGGTGATCTTGACAACACGGCCTGAGGGGAAGATCTTTATGACATCTGGATCTATGTTTGACCAAGAACCAGATGTTGGGTATGACTTACCATCCTTCTCCTCCAAGTTCAAGGGACTAACTGATGGAGTGATCAGTGAAGCTAAAGATGAGAAGCCAAAGATCACCATTAAGCATCCGAGTATGAAGCCAACAGCTGGAGTGAAGAATGAAAAACTAAAGGGAGTAGTTGTGTCTCCCATTTCTTCAGTTGGATCATGCAGTTGTTGTTGTAATTGCAAGAATGGTGCTTCAACGTCAACGAATCAAGGAAGCACAAAGACGGTTAAGACGGGTTCGACACAGGCTTCGAGGAACCAGCCAAGAGTCAATCTTGGATCAGCAAATGGACCAAAGAAGCAGACACAGAGCAAACCAGCTCCATATCAGCCACCAAAGACAAATGGGTACACGTCTGACTCCTATCTAAAGAAGCAGACTTGCTTTAATTGTGGCATCGCTGGTCATATTGCTAGAAACTGTCTTTATCGCCCCTATGAACCCTACTTTCCAAAAAGTCAAAGGGTTTCATCTCAGGAGTCTGTAAAGTCTAAGCCGATGATGGTGCAGGAACCTAAGGCAATGAAGACTGTTACTCCTAAGGTTAAACCCTCTGATCAACATTGGGGCGCTGCCAAAGCTGAAAGAAAATCTTTAAATCAAAACAACAGCTTTCCAAGTTACCAAAATTTTCAGAAAAAGGTGATGAAACCATTTTCAAAGCAATCAAAACTTGAAAAACCCAAAGTTACCCCTCCCAAGGTAACTAAAACTGTTTTGAAAAATATTTTTAAAATGCAGAAGGTTGAAATACCTAAAGTCACAACTCAAAAGGTGACTAAAACAAAAACTGTTTTGAAAAGTGAATCTAAAATAAAGAAGGTTGAAATACCTAAGGTCACAACTCCAAAAGTGACTAAAACAAATGTTAAATCACCTGGAATTTGGAAGCCAAAAGTCAAGGCAGCTACAACCGAATCATCCCAACTTCCTGATTTTTCAAAAGGAATGTTTTTAAAAGAAATTGCATTCATTGATTCCTCAGGAGTACCCAGAAAAACAATGGCCTGGGTACTATTAGCTAACTAATCTCTCACTGTGTGCAGGAACGATCAAGGAGGATTATCACTAACATTTTTTTATTAGGTTGTTTGTTGGTAAGTGATTGTTCCAGGCACAGTTTAGGAGACGTATCTTCATGTTATGTCAAGTAATCTATAAATGGAAGGTATGTCTCATTGAGAGGTAAAAGGTAAAAGGTCAAAATCAGCATGAAAGGTACTGTTCTTAACTTGGTTGTTTGAATGATGAGGCAGCAAAGGGTCTTTTGAGTCAAACCTATTTCATTAAAGTTTCAATTAAGCTGTTGATTGATTATGTGTTTGACTTCAAATGCAATGAAGTGTGCATGTCATGAAACCCAATTTTCTAAAAATTTTCAAAATCAATACTTTGAAAGTTAGCTTGGCCAGATGTCTTCAAAATTTTGTGTTTTGTTCTTTTAAGTGTGTTTGTGTGTTTTATCTTTATTGTTTAAAAAAAAATAATAATAAAATAAAATAAAATAAAATAAAATAGAAAAAAAATGAAAAAAAAAATGATGTTCATAAAATTGTGACATTAAAAATCAAAAAGCAAGGGAAGAAATGGAAAAGATGAAAATGTTGACCCCTCAAAAATAGTGTGCTTTTCAATTTTTAATTGTTTCTTGTTTTTGAGAAGTTTAGGGGAAGTAAAATGAATGTTCGGGTTGGAGATGGCTGACACGCGTAAGGCGGAAGTGAAAGGCAAGCTCCACGGTGATGTGCTCGGTAGGCTCGACCTAAACTTATGACCTCCAATGAAAGTGCAGTGAACTTAAAAGATATATATGTTTAGTTTCCCATCCCAGGTTGCATGGTTTAAAAAACTGAGTCCCGGCAAAAACGGGTTGAGAGTGGTAATTATACCTAGTATTCACTCTCTCACACGCCATGTTTATGCTATCTTGACAACACCACAGAGCAAAAGAAAATGAAAAAGAAAGGAAAAAGAAAAAGAAAAGAAAAAGAAAATGAAAAAGAAAAGAGAATAAATAATCACTCAGTTGGTCTTCTTTGCGTGCTTAGCGGCCGACCTGATCACCAACTGATGGTTAATGAAATAAGTGGTAGTCATAACGGTGTTGCATGGTTCCTCAAGTTGGGGGTTTGTGAATCCTCAATAAACTCTGAGGTTGGGTAGGTTTTGCTGTGTACGCTTGGGTGTGGGGACAATTAAACATGACGGTAATAATGTACTATATTAAGCAAGACGCATTCGGTTGGGATTAAACGGGTTTGAGTTTAAAGCGGACAAACATACCGGCAATCACCTGGACTAGTCAAGTAACTGAAGCTGAAAAGGGTTCCTCAGTCAGATTCATACGGTTTGATCCCTTGTAAACTTTCTCATGTTTGGTTTGGTAAGTATTTGTTTAGTTTTTATCTTTCGTGTGTGAGTCGTTAAGTTCTTTTTAGTGTGTTTTCATCTTGGCCAGGTTGATTTGAGAAGTCAAAATGTCGTTTCCATGGGTTTTAATGCATGACAATATGCCCCCGACAGATCTTGCCAAATTTTTAGGGGAAGGAGTATGGGATAATAAGTATTATCCGAAGGGAACTCGAGGATGAGACTTATTATCTAATGGAAAAGACTTTCTCCGTCAGATCTTGACAAATTTTTAGGGGAAGGAGGGAGGATAATAAGTATTATCCGAACAGACTTCCATAATACATAGTATCTGAAGGGAACTCGAAGATAATATGTATTATCTCAGGGGAAGTCCTTAGCTGAAGGGAAGTTATCAGCTAAGGGGAAGTCTTTAGAGGTCTTGGGTTCAGGGGAAGTTTTATAGAAAACCCGTAATCTATATTAGGGTTTTTGGTTAAAATTATGTTAATTTGAATCAACTGAACAGATGATAATTACCTTCTAACCCAAAGACCAGTCATCAAATGTTTGGTGGAGTATATTTTTTCAAATGTGTGTCAGACAGGTTGATGATAGAAAGATGCTGCTGATGCTTCTACTGCTCAAGTTAAAGAACCAGCCGGACAAGACTTCTATCTGAATAAGCAACTGTTTAGGGGAAGTTGTTGGTGTCTTTACATGGTTTCAAAAGCTTCATTGGTTTTCAAAGAAAATGCTCACAAGTTTAGGGGAAGCAGAAGACTTCAAGTCTTGTTGATTCAAGTGATGCAGAGAGCAGTCAGAGATCATGAAGATCCAAGTTCAACAATCAAATTCTTCAAGTTAGGGGTTTTCAAAATTTCAACCCTCTAATTTTTGGAGATTTAAGACAGTTACCGAAGATTCAGCAAGAACCAGTTCTTTCAAAAGAAGCAAGTCATTGAGAATCCTCCATCTCATTAACTTGTTCATTTCAAGAAGTTCAAGCAGATGCTGATCAAGAGGAAGTCCCAAGTGCCCATCAGGAAACCCAATGAAGATTTATGCGGAAAGAATCTTCATCAACATCTATGCAAGCCAGTCAAGAAGAAGAATTTCTAAGATCAAAGACATTTAATATCACAAGCCTAGGGGAAGATTGTAGAGGCTAGATTATGAGGCTTGTAATATTAAATAAGTTGGGCTGGGCTTAGAGGGTTTCATTAGAATTATAGGCTAGTTTGCTATTGTATTTAGGCTAGTTTATGATTGGGCTTGGGTTTACTATTGGGTTTATGATCCAAAAGGGGCCCAATAGTAAACCCAATGGGGGTCTATATATAGACCACTTGACCTCCTTGTTTAGGGTTGCTGTTTACGATTTAGGGAGGGCAGCCTAAGAGTGTTTACGATCATAAGGAGTTCACGATCGTAAACCCGTGAAGAGGAGTTTACGACTTCCTGTTTTTGTACCCGACAAGTTCATCTTGTGTGCAAAGTTCAAGTTTTGATTGTGTTAATCATCGTATTCTTGTGTTTCTTCTCTTCTCTATCTTGAATCAATCATAAACGAGGATTCCGCACTCGTTTGTGATATCAATATCGTGTGTCGGGAGATTTTCCGGACCTACAGTTAGTCTCACGACAGGAGGGATGCATCTTGTGATCAGCCTTTGGCGACGAAAGAATCAATAAGGGTTTCTGAAAGTAAGTTTTAGAAAGAGAGAGTAGTAAGAGAGAAGTGTTGTGTGGAATGAGGGTCTGAGGGATACGTTTTACCTTGAGTTATCGTTTATACCTAAGTCTTGGGATCCGTGGAAATTTGACTCCTCTCCTTCGAGGGTGTGAATATCCTGACTTCCTTGCATGCTTGTCTTGAGAAGATGTTTTTAGCTATTTTAGTGTAAAGTGTTGACTATTGATGACTGTCTTGCACTGTTTGATGTTAGGCATGGCAACATGCTTCAGACTCTTTCCACTTGTGCTTACTTTAGTAGGATTTAACCTACACACTTTGCTCTGAATAGACAAGTATCAACTTTATGGAGTTTTCGTGCGCGCTCTGCACTTATATATTTCGGGAGATTTGTAGAACTCTCATGTTTTGTCGATGTGACCTGAGGCAAGTTTATGGGAAGTCGCCTAGCATTAGCGACTAAGGCAAGTTCAGGAGACTTGCCTAATGTTAATGACTAAGACAAGCCTTGATTTCTAGTTAACGTTGTCCTTGTCAAGACAAGGTTTGTGGGCTTGCTAATCGGGGCTTTATTCTATGTAAGACATTTCTTGGTATTGAGCTTTATTGGATTGCGTCTATCTTAGTTACTAAACTCATAGTTAGAGTCCATTTGATATCGATCCGCCCTATGTCATCAAGAGAAAAATTAAAGTACGTAGTTAGTAATAATATTGTATCGGAAATAGTTTTTCATGAAGGTTTTTCTATTTGTTTTTTGAGGATCCGTATGTTATCAAGGGGATGACGCAGAGAAAAAAAATATCTTATTGTGCTAAAGACATAAAAAAGAAACTCGGAATAGATAGCTAGCTAGATGCCAAATATTACCAAAATAAATTGACCCAATAGTTGTTTGCTTGAATTAATAATACCATATAACAAAAGAGATTAGTATTTCTTCTATATATCATCAATCGAGAGATGACACCTCTATCCTGTGAAGTGCACAGCTGAACAAATAACTTAGCTAGATGCCAAATAATACAACTAACTGCTTGCTCTCATCATAGATATATTAATATTATATTCAGATCTTATCATCTACATCTATATACAAACGAATATATTCATTATCCGACCAATCCGGCCCGCCAATATATATATATCCATTATCCATATTCACAGTGATGTAGCAAGTTAGATCTTGAATCTGCTTAGAAATATAAAACATTCTTATTCTTCATAGAAACGTACTTGTCTCTCCCACTGTTTGCTAAGTGCCCTTGCCTGATTGGTTTCCAGATCGATTGTAGCATATATAAAGAATCCGGCCCTATAGTATTCTCAATTTTTTTTCTTAATTATATGTATTATTTAATTATGTGCATTTTATTTTTCACAAGTCAAATGCTTGAAGAATTTGATTCCAAGAGCAACTTGAGAATCCAAAATACAAGGAGATCGATCGAGAACATATTATCTGCTTTGAGCTACATTATTGTCTCATTCTAGAATATATTCTATATATCTACTGTGTCAACTGTCTAGATCGATGATCGATCGAATACTTAATTTGCTATATATAGTTATTGCGCATCAAGAAAACAAACAAGAACGTACGAAATAAGCTAGCTTGCTAGCTAGTTATATTAGTGAAGAAAATAATCCGAGCTAGGGTGGGCGGTGTAAGGCAAAATGAAGGGCTTTTTGTGTAAGCCAAGGATGACTTGCCATTTCCGATCTCTAGGGCTTCATCATATATATATATGAAGCTAAGTGAGCTAGCCCTATGATCGTTGTAATATGGCAGGTTATCCGCGGCTGTTATGAAAGGTTCTTCATTCTCACCTTAAACCTGTTCACCTTAATTCTAACTTCAAGCTTCTTACGAATTCAGTTTTTTTATTATTGTGTGGTTAATTAATTACTTGCTTCATTCACAGAGGCTGATCCATCTATTATCTATTCCTGCTTAATATATATTTATTGAACTTGTTTAGTATAATTAATTAGCATATATATATGAAATAATTAACTTTTAAAGGGTACGTGTTTGGATTGCATGATCATGATGTTTTGGAATATATAGGGCAATGCCGGAAGTTCAAAAAGATTTGTTTGATTATTGGCATAAGGTTGTGGGAGTACGAGAGGTGTATGACTTCAAATAAATTAATGATCGTGTGAAAGTGGAACTTTTTGTTAAGCCTTCAAGGTACGTGGTTTAGAAAATCAAACATGATCGATCGATCGATCGATTTTTATGTTGGAAGCGGCCACATCTATGATCTAACGAGAAAACATTATTAACTATCAAATCAAGGTTGTCACTCGACATATTGAAACATGCGTTTAGTGTGATGAGTGATGACATAAGTAAATTAAAATGGTTGGCTTATCTTGAATATATTTTAGTTTCATTTTCATAAGAGTTAACATTGTTATTGTAATATTGCTCTCCGATTCACATGAGTGTTTTTAGGGTGTGTAATGTGAGCAAGCTCACACGACATATGTTTTAGAGGACGTATGAAAAAATTTCTTCTTTATATATTATATGTCATTCAACATTCAATTTTAATTTTTTAAGTTCGAGCTCATATTTAAAATAATTAAATGAGCAATTATGTATTTTTTTTAACTAAGTCCATTAAATGATAAGGGACACGACACATTTTTATAACAATTATCGTTGATTTTTACATATTTTTTAAGCTCGCCCGAAGCACCTGAAAATCGCGAATACGCCCCTGCCGATTCATATTTATTTATTTTCAATCAAATTAAAAGCAATTATTGAAGTACCAAGCTACATGTGGGGTAATCCCGAACAAAATAGAATTCTACTCGGATTTGAGAATGGTACCAACACATTCTTGCATTGAGTCTTTTCAGGACCGAATGTCATCTCACATAAATCGAACTTCAACCAAAGCTTGGGGTTCCTCGTTGTTGTTTTGATCCGAACCACTTGTGGTTCGCTTGAAGAAGCCCCAACACCAACGGAAGCTTTTAGAAGAAGCCATGGAATAGTTTCGAGACTAGAGTGTTTCTTGGGCGTTTTTAAACTATTAGAGAGTAAAAGAGGTCGTGTATTCAAACTGTTACAACCAATCCCTATTTATACTATCCAAAAGGCCGATAAATGTCAAAAAATGGCTAGAAATTAACGTTCATAGAGCCGTTAGCCAACGAAAAAACAACTAGTTTTTATAACGTTAATATCCGGTTAAACAGATTAAATAAACATGTTTTGGGTAACCAGTTTAGATACAATTTTTCAAAATACCCCCAACCGGTTTGGTTCGGTTAAAAACCGATTCTTACAATTTTAGTTAAAAACCAATTTGGTTTTGGGTTTAGAAAGAGGTCCGGTTTGATTAACCGGTTTCTTTTATGCACCTCTACCACCAAGAGCCCAGATGTGCTTATTAGTTCCTTTTTTTATATTTATGATTAATATTTTTATTATTGTTATATATTGCATGTATTATTACTATTATTAACGTGTGTATATATGTACTAGGTTAGTAACCCGTAAACTATACGAGTTGAATTTAGGTTCGATCACAAAATGTGATAAATGAAAGAAAAAATTATGTGGGATTTGAAAAATATGAATAACATAATTTTTTTTAATCAATTTTGGCTTTGTTAAACCTGGCTGAGTTCGTTCAAACTTGATAGCCATATTAATATGAATTTCGTTTATCATGTAATTATTCAATGATCACCTAATGTTTTATTTTCGATGTTGTAGTTTTGGTTAGATAATCGACCATTTACTGACCTATATTGTCATGATCCTGATTTGCTGGCCGTAAAATAGTAAGCACGACACCATTGTCATTTTAATTGTTGCGGCATAAAAATAAGTTATCATACAATAGTTAAGAAGAAAATAAGGATTTGTTGATCATTACAATAACTATTTAGTTAGAAATTTAAAATTTACTAAATTTATTTAATTAGAAATTTATCAATCGTAATGTTGAATTTTATATGTGGAAAGTTATAATAAATATTCAGAATTTGAATTTTATAAAATATAAATTTAGAAGTTTTAAAGATCTCACAATTACATTATATTAATAATAAATTTAATACTTATTAAATCTAATATTAAATTTTATATGTGGAAAGTTAAAATAATAATTTTTTAAAATTTAAAATTTTCAAAATTTAAGTTTAGAAATTTTAAAAGATTTGTAGTTTTATTACATTTAATTAGAAATTTTAAATTTATCAAATGTATGGTTCAATTTTATATTTGAAAAGTTGATATAATACCTTAAATTTATTTTAAAATTTATATATTGATTTAGGTCATGTTTGGATAACCATTATAAAACAACTTATTTACTTATTGTCTTCTCAAAAAGCCAATAAGTTAAAAATATTGTTTGGATACACCAAAAGCACTTTTCAAGATTACTTTTGAAGAAGGAGTATAAAGAAGATTTTTAAAAGCACAAAAAATTTGGCTTTTAAAACTCAATTTGACTTTTAGACAACAAAATTACTATACTACCCCACAATAAGCCATGACCTATCTAATTTATATATAAAGAATGTCATTTTGGATCATTGTACACATATAAGCTGCTTTTCACACCACGAAAACTAATACAAACATTTTTTTAAAAACTTATTTTCAAAAGGTAATAAATTAATAAGCACTTTTACTAAAGTACCTTTGAACTAAAATAAGCACTCTCAAACATACCCTTAATTTAGTGTTGACATGTGGACATGATAATGTGGAGACCTTAGGATATGATTAATAATAAAAATATCATATCATGTGTATATTTATGTATGTATTTATATATGTATAACTTGGGATTAATATTGACCAATTGGCAATAACTTGGATTATTAAAATCCAATTTTCCAATTATAAAACTCACTCTTTAGATTAAAACTCACTATTGTTTTTAAAAATCACTGCAACTTAAAAAATCCACATTCTATAAAACTCACTAAAAATTATAATTTCAAATTAAGAAAATAAAAAATAAAGAAAAAACTAAAAGACATAAGAAATAAACCCTAAATTAAAATATAAAGATAAAAATATGACAAAACAAAAAAAATAAAAAAATAAAGACCAAATTCAACAACAATGAGTTTTATAATTTTAGTGAGTTTTATAGAACAATAAAGGGGTCTACGGGCTTACACTTTATAATTTTAGTGAGTTTTAATGAACTTTTGACTATATATATATATATATATATGTATATATATTGTAATTTAATTATTACTTTATTTGTATATTTTTTACATTGTTTTTGTAAATGTTTTTGGATTTTTAGAATACTCATTGATCAAATTACCTATCAATCAAAATTAATTAAATCAAGTGTTTTTTTGATAAATTTGATGGATATTGGGTGGTTTTAGGTAACCGTTTCAATTTGGAAAAAAAAAGTTAATTTTTTTTTAATTTTTTCATAATTTTACAACTCATATAAATAAGTTA
Source organism: Deinandra increscens subsp. villosa (assembly GCA_039602395.1). NCBI lineage: Eukaryota > Viridiplantae > Streptophyta > Magnoliopsida > Asterales > Asteraceae > Deinandra > Deinandra increscens. The sequence continues at coordinate 16,899,640 of JBCNJP010000019.1, read as the reverse complement.
TTTCGTAAATACAATAATTTATAAATTACTTTCTGAAATGTATTTTCTAAAATTTGTTATAAATTATTTTATACCTTTTTGTATATACAATTATTTTGTACCCCTTTGTAAATACAATTACTTTATAGAAAAAATACAATAAACTATTAAACTATCGGAAAGTATAGGTCTTTACGGCCAAGCCCTAAATAAAATAGTGATTGGACCAGTTGCAACGTGAGCAAGAAATTCTATTGGGTCGTAAATGTCCCCACGACCCGTAGAAAAGTTATGTGGACAGCAAATCCACATGTGTATAGCAAGTTGCAACTCTGCATTTTTATAGTTTTTATAAAAAAATTGATTAGGTTACCTGCTAATTAGGTTATTTATCTAGGATTAGAACATATTTTAAAGTTAAGTTACCTGATTGGAACAAAAAAAAGTTTAAGTGACCTAATTGAAACAAAATTGAAAGTTGGTTATGTTTCTACAAAGTTACCCCTTTTATATAAAAAAAATTCTATCAGTAGTTTTCCAGATACACCACTATTGGCCCTTGACCTTGAGGTAATCGAAAAATTCATCCATCTGAGAAAATAAGCAGACAGTGATGGCGTCGGCGATTATGAGGTCGACTCTTCGGAAGGCAATCGGAGGTGGCACGCGCCTGAATCCAGCTTCTACGAGGTCATTCTCTGCCGGTGCATCGGCAGAAGAAGAAGCCCGTATGTTCTTTTCTCTTTCATCGAGTAGCAATAACCATTTCTACGCTATTTTAGGGTTTTGAATTTTAAAATAGTTGAATCTCTGTGTGTTTGTTTTCGACATTTCACTTAATTTTATTTGAGTGTGTACTATCTTGATAATCGAAATGATGATATTTCATTAAATTTGTTTGTGTATATTCAGGTGAGGCAGCGAAATGGGAGAAAATTACTTATGTAGGAATAGCTGCTTGCTCAATTCTTGCATTTGTTAACTTGTCCAAGGGTCATCCCCATTTTGACGAACCCCCTGTAAGCTTGAATCTTTGTTACAAGTGTTACATATATATATATATATATAGGTTTAGGGTAAAATACATCCAGCAAAAACGCTACATCCATTGCGGATTGATCTGGGGCATCCATCAAGATCATCCAACAGCCATGATCTATGGTGTTTCCGCCTATGGTGTTTTTTTTCCCACCGAAAACGCCATAGGCGGAAAACACCATAGATCTTGGCTGTTGAATGATCTTGATGGACGCCCCAGATCAATCCGCAATGGATGTAGCGTTTTTGCTGGATGTAGGATAACTCGACTCTATATATATATATATATATATATATATATATATATATATATATATATATATATATATTATTATAAAGAGGAACATGTTTCTCTTAAAACCAATAGAATGTTAAGAACCACATATTCACATAAGACTTGTAGGCTTGTAGCTACTGCTTTAATGAAAAAAATAAAATTGAAAAACATTTAGTTATTTCCACCAATTCTTCAATTTTATCTCATATCTTCTGAATTTAAAAAAAAATTACTCTACATATACATGTGCATATACCGTATATGCATAAAAACGAAAAAAACTGTAAATACCATATTTATTAAATAAATTATAAATATATTTAAATCCACACACATTCTAGCACATTCTCACAGTTCTTAAGATGCTATAGGTTCTAACTCTCTCACACACTCTTTCTCTCTATATATAGAGAGAGATATGCGTGTGTCCATTACAAAACTGATTATAAGTATAGAACTTTCAGAATCGTATAAACCACGTTACTATTGCTTTAACTGTGATACAACAACCACATAACCGCCTCTGTCTCTCTCTCTCACTATATCCAATCGCCACTACCTACACGTGCTTATGCAGTTACTTGCAGTTCCCTACCTAAAGTTCCCTACTTACTATTACTTATGTATTGAAATTTCCATATATAGAGGGATGTAAGTGGCTTCATTGCCAGATTAGTTGCATTTAGTTATCTTTTGCCTTTTGACACACTGACACTAATTTTATTGCAATATGACCTTGGTTTTTGTCTTTAATAAGATTATATGTTCTGTCTATGTGTGCAGGCTTATCCATACTTGCACATTCGCAACAAGGAGTTTCCTTGGGGTAAGTTAAATGTAACCTAACTCCAGTTAGATGGTGTTGTAGTGAACTACGTTCATAGTTTGTTTTAGTAAATCTTCTTTAATAAGTATTCTTGTTTTTATATGAATCTTATGTTGTCATCAGGGCATGTGGTATACATGGTGTTGAAAGTTGGTGTTATCATGCCACGTAGGCGATGACTGGATAACACCATCTTTCAACACCATGTGTGGTATACATGGTGTGATAGTGTGGTGTTGAAAGATTATTTTAATACTTTTTTTTTTACTTTTTTTTAAAATAAAATAATACTTAAACAATTTAATTAATAAAAAATAAAACATAAACAATTCCAAACGCTTAAAAAATATTTTTATTCAACATAAACATAAAACATTACATTTTCAACTAAAAAAGAAAATACGAAATTACATAAAAATATAACGATAAAACTTTAAAATAGGATCTTCGGGGTTGTTGATGTATGACCTCAAAAAAGCCCAAACGCCTGCGTTTACAAAGCTCTTGCCATTTTCAGTTTTGTACTCGCTCAACGACCTTTGCAGCACTGAGTGTATACCCTCCGCGCCATATTGTCGCTCGAGTCGTACATAGATATCATTAAAAGTTCGTGCATTCGATTGCAAGGCCCACCATTTCTCCCTGATAAAGTTAAAGTTTACATCTTCCATACCACGTCGCCGTTTGAAGTCATCAATCACGGCAGGCCAAAACTCGTTTGGCGGGCGTCCATCATTCCAATTGTGTGCGACGTTAACGAAAGATTGTGCCACCGCTACGTCGTCTTCGGACTTCCAACTACGCCTATTCATTGTGAATGTTTGTGAAAGTTTATAAAATAGATGGGGTATATATAGTGAATAAATATGATTAAATAGGTTTTGATGAGAAATGGTGATGTTGGGAGATTTTTTGGTTAAATGGGGGTTTAAATAGGTTTTAAAAATAAAAAGATTTTTTTTTTTTTAAATTACCCAACGGCTAAAAATATGACCGTTAAACGGTCATATTCTCGAACCAACGACCACAAAACGCCGTGGAGAAACCAACGGCTCCTTTCAACGCCAAGCCAAAACGCGCGCGGGGGGCGGTGTTCCACGGCGTTTTGGCGTTGAACGGGCCTTCCACGCCCCCATACCGCATGCTCTCAGCCTAGGCCTTAGTGACATTTGGAGAACATAATTTAGAGATAGGTTGAAACTTGAAATTGTCTTGTTTATTTCTTTTCTTGTTCTTTGTTATTATATGTCTTTGTGGGTGCGATTTCTTTATCCTTTGAGATAAAGGTAAGGTTTGTTCTCATCTCACCCTCTCCAGACCCTGCTCTTTAAGTGGTGGGATTTTACTGGGTATATTTGTTTGTTTTCTTTGTGATAAAGGCTGATATGTATGATACTTATACATGTATCTTGTTCATTTTTTATGTATTGGGCCCCTATTATAATTGGTGAAAACCTAAACATTAATAGTAATTATTTTGATCTTTGACTGGCTTGTATGATTAATTCATTGGTGTATATATGCATTTAAAGTGACATCCTAATGGGTCAAATTAGATTCACAACTCTTAACATGCTGCAGCTCCTTTTTGTTAGAAATAAATGCAAAAGTTAGCAAGGTTAATAAAGTAGAGGGACTGATATTGTACTTTTGTAATTCCTGTTTGTATAAATTGTTAGTCTCCGTCATTAATGAGAGTTAGTTCACTTTTCCCCTAAATTGAGTTTGTTAATTCTGTTAATATCGATCTTGGCCTGTTACATTTGGTATCAGAGCTCAGTTAAGGAGAGCTCAATCATAATCAGTCAAGATTAATCGCCTACTATTTTCTCCTCGAAGGCAGTCACCGAGAACGCCGTCGCCGTCGCCAAGAAGGTCAACTCCTCTGAAGATGTCAGCCGGAGGCGGAGGTTCAACCGCTCGAGATTACGCTCCGATTGCGCTTCAATGTCCGGTGTTAACCATGACGAATTACACAATTTGGGCGGTCCGAATGAAGGCGATCTTGAGCGTACATGGTTTATGGGAGGCAATCGATCCAAACGCTACCACAGTTGCAGACGAGAAGAAAAACGCAACTGCAATTGCGTACCTGTATCAAGCACTACCTGAGGATTTGGTACTGCAAATAGCCAAATACGACACAGCGAAGGAAGTATGGTCTGCAATCAAAGAACGATTTGTGGGTGTAGACAAAGTCGTGAAGGCAAGAATGCAGTCCCTGCGGAGCGAATTTCAGTCTTTGGTCATGAAGGAAGATGAAGCAATTGACGATTTCGCAGCCAAATTAGGTGGTCTTGCGTCCAAGGCAAGCAGCCTTGGATCCCCTTTTGATGAGTCAATACTGGTACGTAAATTGTTGGATTCGGTGCCAGAAAAATTCGTACACATTGTAGCCTCAATCGAACAATTTATCGATTTGGATACAATGAAACTACCTGAGGCAATAGGTAGATTGAAGGCCTTCGAAGAAAGGACCAAGATGAAATCAAAAGGCAATCAAGCTAAAGGGGAACAACTGTTGCTCACATATGCCGAATGGCAATTGAAGAAGAAGGAGAAAAGAAAAGGAAAACAGTCTTCATCACAAAAAAACGGCAACAGTACTGAGAAGCCAAAGTGGTCTTCAAAGGCAAAATCAGATAAGAACAAGAAGCCAACAAAAGATAAATCAAGAATTAAGTGTTTTAGATGTGACAAACTTGGGCATTATGCCTCTGAATGTCCATCAAAACAGACTCAAGAAGTAAATCTACATGAAGTTGAGAGTTATGAGGAGGAACCTGCATTATTGATGACAAGGATAGAAGCAACAAAGAAAGAAACAGTGTTCTTGAATGAACACAAAGTTGTACCTTCAAAGTATGCATCTAATGGAGAAGATGGTGACTTATGGTACTTAGACAATGGAGCTTCGAATCATATGACTGGAAATCAAGGTAACTTCTCAAATTTAAACAAGAATGTGGGTGGTAGAGTTACTTTTGGTGATGGATCCGCTGTTGAAATAGAAGGAAGGGGTTCAGTCATACTAGAATGTAAAAATGGTGAACATAGACCGTTAGATGATGTATATTACATTCCTAACTTGAAAAGCAATATAGTCAGTCTTGGTCAACTAACAGAGAAAGGTTATGATGTAAGAATGAAAGGTGACTACCTATGGATGTATGAGAAGGATGGTAAACTCTTACTGAGGGTAAAGAAATCACCCAACAGATTATACAAAATCAGGTTCAAAATAGGCTCCCCAATGTGCTTCCAATCTATCATAGATCAGCAAGCCTGGTTATGGCATGGAAGGTTGGGGCACTTGAATTTTGACTCATTACAAGAAATGACCAAGAAAGGACTAGTGCAAGGAGTTCCCATCATAACACAATCTGCAAAATTGTGTGAAGCTTGCCTGGCTGGGAAACAAGCAAGGCTGCCATTCCCAAAGAAGTCCTCATATGTAGCAGAAAAGCCATTACAACTGGTCTCAATGGATCTATGTGGACCCATTGCACCTACAACACAAGCAGGTAACAAGTATTTTATGCTCTTGGTTGATCATTATACAAAGTATATGTGGGTCTATATGCTTAAGTCCAAAGATCAAGCATTTGAGGTGTTCAAGAAATTTAAGAGCCTAGTTGAAACTGAGTGTGGATACAAACTGAGTGCATTAAGATCAGATAGAGGAGGAGAGTTTACCTCTCATGATTTTAATACTGACTGTGAGAAAGAAGGGATCTCAAGGTTACTAACCACACCATATTCACCACAACAGAATGGATCTGTTGAAAGGAGGAACAGAACAATTTTGAATATGACTAGAAGCAACATGAAGGCTATGAGAGTTCCACAAGAATTTTGGGCTGAAAGTGTCAGGCATTCAGTGTATATTCTGAATAGAGTTCCTACAAAAGCTCTAAAGAATGATACACCTTATGGAAGGTATAAAGGAAGAAAGCCAGATTTGTCACACCTAAGGGTGTTTGGATGCACAGGTTATGTGAAAACAAATGCTCCAGGACTGACAAAGCTTGAAGACAGAAGCATTCCAATGGCCTATTTGGGTGTAGAAAGTGGGTCAAAAGGGCATAGAATGTATGATCCTGAAAAGGGGAAAGTAGTGATCAGTAGAGATGTTCTGTTTGATGAAGGGAAAAGAGTTGAATGGCATAGTCACAGGGACAATAGTGATCATGAGTGGGTAGACTTCACTGTTAATGTGAATCATGAACAAGGTCAACAGGTGCAGGAACAAGATCATGAGGAGGTTCATAGTGATGAGTCTGGTGATTCTGAAGGGTTTGATGATACTCATGATTTTGAGTCTCATGACTTTGAGTCAGGAAACAGTAATGAAGAGGCAACCTCAAGTCAGACAGTTGTACAAGAACCTAGCACTAGCCAATCACAAGAGCAAGTAGAGGTCAGGAGGTCGGGAAGGGTAAGCAGTGTACCTTCAAAATTAAAGGACTATGTCCTGGATAAAAGGATGAACTTGGTTACAAGTAGAGAAGCTGAGAATGAGAGAGTTGAGCTCTTATTAGCCCAAGAAGGAGAACCATTAAGTTTTGAAGAAGCTGTGAAAGAAAAGAGATGGAGGGATGCCATGAATGAAGAAATACTTACAATTCAAAGGAATCAAACTTGGCACCTAACTGATCCACCTCCAAAATGCAGGCCTATTGGTTTGAAGTGGGTATACAAATTGAAAACAGATGCAAATGGAAATGTAACCAAACCAAAGGCTAGGTTAGTTGCCAAAGGCTATGTACAGCAGTTGGGAATTGATTTTGAAGAGGCCTTTGCACCAGTGGCTAGAATAGATTCAATTAGACTAATCCTTGCTTATGCTGCGAAGATGGGATGGAAAGTATTCCATCTTGATGTCAAGGCAGCTATCCTACATGGGAATCTAAAGGAAAGTGTATATGTAAAGCAGCCAGATGGGTGATCAAGAAAGGACAAGAATATAAGGTGTATAAACTGTCAAAGGCGTTATATGGTCTTAGACAAGCTCCTAGAGCCTGGAATCAAAGGCTTGATACAGTGTTGAAGGAGCTTGGTTTTTCCAGGTGTAAAAGAGAACAGGCAATCTATGTAAAATCCAGAAAAGGGTCATTAATGATCTTAGGGATTTATGTAGATGACATGTTGCTAACAGGAAACAGTCAAGCAGAATTGGAAGAATTTAAGGGGCAAATGAAGCTTAAGTTTGAAATGACAGACTTGGGGCTGTTATCTTACTACTTGGGAATTGAAGTCCATCAAGAAAGGGATAGTATCATGATAAATCAAGCAGCTTATGCATTAAAATTGGTTAAACTTGCAGGTTTGCAGGAATGTAATGAAGTCAGAATACCCATGGAGCCTGGACTAAACCTGTATAAAACTGAAGGAAGTCCTGCAGTAGATCCAACAGAATATAGGAGGCTGGTTGGCTCACTCAGGTACTTGACTCAAACAAGGCCTGATATCACATTTGTTGTCAGTTATGTTAGCAGATTTATGCAAAGCCCAACTGAAATGCACTTGAAAGCAGTGAAGCATCTGATTAGATATATAAAGGGCACTATTAACACTGGTATAAGGTATAAAAGAACAGAAGAAGGAAGGTTGATTGGTTATAGTGATAGTAATCATCTAAGTGATACAGATGATGGTAAAAGTACCAGTGGGAATGTGTTCTATTTTAATGGAACAGTAGTGTCTTGGCAATCCATTAAGCAGCAAACTGTAGCATTATCCAGCTGTGAAGCTGAATTCATGGCTGCTACTTCAGCAGCCACACAGGCAATATGGTTGCATGGTCTACTTGAAGAGATAACTGGGATAAAACAGAAGATTGTCACACTCTTTGTTGACAACAAATCTGCAATAGCATTGATGAAGAATCCAGTCTTCCATGGGAGATCAAAACACATCAACACAAGGTACCATTATATTAGAGAATGCATTGAAAAGGAAGAAATCTGTGTTGAGTTTGTAAAAGGAGACTTGCAGAGGGCAGATGTGCTTACTAAGGCACTGCCTAGGGTGAGATTTGAAGAGATGAAGTTCTTGCTTGGACTAGAAGAATTAAAGGATTGATTCAAAGGTAACTCGTTCTAAAATGATATTAGTTTGACACATTAGTGTATGTAAGTCCATTGGACCGCTGATGCATGATGATGTTGGATTAGTATTGTTTGGATTGGAGGAACTTTTGATTTAGGGGGGAGTTTGTTAGAAATAAATGCAAAAGTTAGCAAGGTTAATAAAGTAGAGGGACTGATATTGTACTTTTGTAATTCCTGTTTGTATAAATTGTTAGTCTCCGTCATTAATGAGAGTTGGTTCACTTTTCCCCTAAATTGAGTTTGTTAATTCTGTTAATATCGATCTTGGCCTGTTACATTTTTATGAGGGCAGGGTTTTAGTAATTTAGGAACATATGTTAAGTTGTCTTTTGACTGTTTCAAAAATTTGTGAGCTTTTGTAATTTTTTTAACATGAATCTTTACTGTTAATTTTTCAGGACCTGATGGACTCTTTGAAGTTAAGGAACACCATTGAAGCTCCCATTGATATTGTTCCGCACATTTATATTAATGATCATGCTTCGGTTTATTGTTATTTGGATTGCATTCTTGTTAAGGTTGGTACTTGTATTTTACTCTGCAAGGGATTGTTTCTTTTCTTACTTCGCTTCTCACAGCGAAGCAAGTGTTTGTGAATACTAATTGGTTCAATAATAATAGCTCACTCATGTACTATATGATTGATTTCAACTCACGATGCTTGGTTTTTTTATCATCAAGAACTGAATAACTGACCATAGAATTACTGATTACTGATATTAGATGAAGTAAAATAATATCTTCTCTTACTCTAAATCCTGGTACGATACTTGTTTTTTCTCTTGTATTTTGATTAAAACGAGGTTTTCTTGAGCTGGGTTCTCTTTGGGAAAACCTTTATTAACCTATGAGATAGAGGTAAAGTTTGACTTAATCTCACTCTTCAAAACACTATTGTTTGAGTTTAGATTTTTGTTTGATATGTTTTATTGTTTATCATTGAAAATTCTAAACTGAGTATCTTTGGAAAACAAGTTCTTGGTTACTTCTGATTGGTTAGGTCAAGGTCTATAGGCATTCCTCTTCATCATCCTCATCCTGGCATTTTAACCAATATTTGCACAAACAAAAAATATATTTTGTTGCAAACGTTCTGAATTCAGTAAACAAAATATATATATAAAGAACAAAGACAAATGGATTTTCAGAAGCCAAGATTTGGTTTCTTGTGCTCATGGTATGTGTTTGTGGAGTTCTAAAGATTCAAGGGCTGGAAATCGAAAACTATGGTCACATTACATGGATGGTGACTATTTTTTATACGACAGGAAAATGACATTTGGTATAGTACTATAATTAGGTCTTGTTTATAGCTTATTAGTGTAACCTGTTTGGTAAACAGGCAGTATTCAAGTTATACTAAAAGTAAACAGGTTAACCCTTTTAAAACTTATATGTAAAGGTAGATTAATGCATAAGTTGTGTTTAAGTTTAACCTGCCAATTCACAATCTATTTTCTAACACTCATTTATCCCGAGTTAACCCGTTTGACTCGTTTAGATAAATAATTTAAATGAGTTATGTCCAGGTTACATGGTTTTATGTTTCCGAATTAGGGTTAATGTGCTTGATACAAATAAATATATAAATTGGATATGGGTTCTTCAAGTGGAATGTTATCAACACCATGCTACACCTGGTTATTAACTAGAATACTGTCTAATAATCCTCTTAAAACATTTACTTAGCAGCAAGAATTTTGCTAAAAATGATCTAATGATTTGATGTGGCAAAAAAGAACTATCCATTGCATTGCACTATAATGTTCAACTATAAGACTGAGTACATAGAAAGAATGGAAATAGGAATGACAGTAAAAATAATATGAGTCTATTCTGTAGCTGCATTGTCAAGGTTAATGCTCCCTCCTGTTCTACTCTCCGGTAGCGTTTCCAGGTCTGTAAGAGCTTCTTTCTCTTCCAGTAATGACACGTCATCTTTCTCCTCGGACTCACTATCAGCTTTCGTATTCTCATCTTTCTCCTCAGACTCGCCATCAGCTTTTGTATTCTCGTCATTTGTTGTTGATTTCATATAGTTTGCAGCGTTGGTTTCATAGAAATATGAATCTGGAGCATTATTTACTAGTTGTGCAGTTTGCTTCTTTGTATCGTTTTCGTAATGATCCACACTTGGCCGCTGGCCACCACTTGTATCGTTTTCCTCACTATCATCCTCTCCATTGTCCATCATCTTATCATTCTCAGCTTCACCTCTTACACTTTGATCAACATCATCATTATCATCCTCATCCTCTGATGGATCTGACATTTCAACATCTTTCATATCTGCACTCTTTTTCTTCTCCATATCCTCCACAACCACAACTTGGTTCTCCTGCTTGTTGCTCTTGTTTCCATTCACCCGTTCTTCGATCTCTTCACCCTGTTTCGTTTCGTTTATCTCCTCATTATCTTCCTTATCTTCCTTATCCTCCTTATCATCTGAATGTTCATTCTCACCAACTTCCTCGTGTTCTCCACTCTCGTGATCCTCACCAGCTTCTTCCGAGCCTTCTTTTCCGTCGTTTTGCTCATCATCTACTTGATGATGCTCTTCGGTTGCCTTCACTTTCGGACGAAGAACCTTTCTCCCCAACTTAGAAATGTTCGTGCTACCATCATTATTCAACGCTTGTGAGATTTTTGTCGTGACGGACGATTTCTTGTCGTCAGAATGGTGGATCTGGTAAAGCAGCCATATGCTTACACCAATTAACATTGATATCTGAATAACAGGCTTTATTTTCGACCTTTTGTTACGTCCATTCCTACTACGAGGCGACCTGAACATGATTTACACTTTACTTGACTCCAATCTGTAATCTGTTACAGTAAAACTCTGAAAACAAAAACTTTATCAAAGTCTATATTACATGCGAAATGAAATCGGTAAATCAGGTTTAGGTGAGGTCTCAAAGAACAAATCATCAATTAATCAGCTCAGGTAAATTAATCAAACAGATTACGATCTCTTATCACAACTGGAAATTATGAGACCTGATCCTCGCTTGTGATTCAACCAGCTATCAATCGATCAATCAAAAGCAAATGATTGTTGAAGACTCGAATAGCAGAAAGGATATAAGAAACGAGAAAATTACCAATTGTTCATTGAACAGAATCCGTATGGAGATGCGAATGACTCCGTAATCTGGCTTCGGATTCGTTCTCTAGAATGGCCGTTCACTGCATTGATTCAAAATTGACGATGAAATTGCGTGTGAGAAATAATCAATTTTACAATCTTCGTTGAAATTTTCATCTGATCTAGAGATGAAACTCCCATGCACACTCGCTATCATTTGATCCGATTTGGGAAGTTTGTTGGTTACAAGTTGTGTGTGTATATATATATTCCGGAGTAATTGTAGAATTTACCCTATACTATTGGATTATTTTCAGTTGTGTCGGACTTTTATTAGTCTTCGCATATTTAACCCTTCTAGTAATTATTTCCCCAATCGTGGTGAGTCTATTAAATACTAATAATTTGTCTTTAGAAATTAAACTCATTTTTTTTTCTAAATAACCGTACTTTTCTCCTGCCTTATTTTTCTTTAAAGATATACACTCATTTGAGTCATTTCAATCTCAAATATGTCCACACATTTTGTTAGTTTTAAATAAAAGATTTATGAAAAAAAAACTAAAACTTTGAACATGAAGTCTTTGACGTCTAAAGAATGTATAATGAATATGTAAAGACCATCTCTTTAGTCTTTGCATCATATAACTCACTCTCACAAAGATTTTATATTATTCTATATTTTTCACAAGGGCTGCTGATAAATCACAATCTTTCTCTCACTAAATCACGGAAGTACTACTTTGTATTATTAAATTAGTAATATAAACACAAAAAATTGGGTTTTCTAGATCTTAGATGATCTACACTGGGGTTCTCCATGTCAGCACGACCTACGTTTACGCGCTACAAACGGGCTTCTCTCTACTCATCTTCACAAACATCCCTATGATTGTGCGCTACACACGGGCTTCTCTCTTATCATCTTCACAAGCGCCCCTACGTTTGCAGGCTACAAACAGGCTTCTCTCTCCTCATCTTCACAAGCTCCCCCTTTATCTACAAACTAGCCCTCCTCTCCTACAAGTGCACCCTTTCACATGAGCTGATACTACCATCTCTGCTCGTCACGTCTACACACTTCCTTTCTCTCTCTCTTCCACCTTACATGGACATATTCCTCACCAGCGTCTTGTTGGAATAGTCTTCTAACCATATCCTTCTTTGTAAATCTCTTATGATCTGTTTTTAGTTGTAGATTGTAGTGTTCTTATGAGCATAAGATTCTTTTTGCAAGTTAGACCACAAAATTTATTTATATGATGAAAAAACAAAAGAATTAGTTTTTTTAAACACATGATAACTTGCTATACACACTTTCTTTAGATCAAAGTTAAATCATGCTTGCTAAAAAAAATTTTGTTAAATAATTAAGAGATGGCATAGAGCCCGGATCAAATTTGTCAATAAAAGTAGTAAACAAGAAGAGTTTGATAACTGAGACTTGAGGGGTAAGATTTGCAAACAATAAATCCGGGAGGCTAAAACGAAACAAATGATATACTTTAGTGCTTATTCGGCAATGAAGAACGGCTCTAAACCTGCCGCGTGCAATACCTTTCATCCGCGCGTCGTCACCGTCATCCCACCCGTAACCCTAACTTCTTCAACCATCTCATCCCCTTCACTCCAAACGAGTTTCGCAGAACCAAAACCATGGCCTCCAAGATTATCGCCTCCACCCTCCGCCGATCACTATCCCCTAAACTCCTCCCACACATCCGCCCTCTCTCCACCGCCACCGCCGCCGTCGCCGCCGTCGCGGAGCCGTACGACGAGACGGCCGGAATCTCAATGAAAGGGGTAAAGATCTCCGGGAGACCACTCTACCTCGATATGCAAGCCACCTCCCCGGTCGACCCCAGGGTGCTCGACGCTATGCTCCCCTACTTCGTCTCCCGATACGGAAACCCTCACTCACGCACTCACCTCTACGGCTGGGAATCCGACGAAGCGGTTGAAGCCGCACGCGCGCAGGTCGCGAGTCTCATCAACGCCTCTCCGAAAGAGATCGTGTTCACCTCCGGCGCCACCGAGTGTAACAACATCTCCGTGAAAGGCGTGATGCATTTCTACAAGGAGAAGAAGCGACACGTCATCACGACTCAAACGGAGCATAAATGTGTTCTCGATTCGTGCCGCCATTTGCAGCAGGAAGGTTTCGATGTGACCTATCTCACGGTGAAACCCGACGGTTTGATTGACCTAAACGAGCTCCGATCCGCGATTCGAAAGGACACCGGGCTCGTCTCGGTTATGGCGGTGAATAACGAGATTGGGGTTATTCAGCCTATGGAGGAAATTGGGGAAATCTGCAAGGAATTCAATATCCCGTTCCACACAGATGCCGCACAGGCGTTGGGTAAGATCCCGATCGATGTGAACAAGTGGAATGTGAGCTTGATGTCGTTGAGTGGGCATAAGGTTTACGGTCCGAAAGGCGTCGGGGCTCTGTACATGAGGCGCCGGCCTCGGATTCGCGTCGAGCCGCAGATGAACGGCGGCGGGCAGGAACGAGGGATTCGTAGCGGCACGGTGCCGACTCCGTTGGTGGTCGGGATGGGTGCCGCGTGCGAGCTGGCGATGAAGGAGATGGAGTACGACGAAATATGGGTTACGAAGTTGAAAGACCGGTTGCTCGATGGGATTCGGGGTAGGCTCGATGGGGTGGTGGTGAACGGGAGTACGGAAAGGCGGTATGCGGGGAATTTGAACATATCGTTTGCGTATGTTGAAGGGGAAAGCTTGTTGATGGGGTTGAAAGAGGTGGCGGTTTCGAGTGGGAGTGCTTGCACTAGTGCTAGTTTAGAGCCGTCTTATGTGCTTAGAGCTTTGGGTGTGGATGAAGATATGGCGCATACTTCGATCAGGTTTGGGATTGGGAGGTTTACCACTGAAGAAGAGATAGATAAAGCGGTTGAGCTAACGGTTAATCAAGTCGAGAAGCTACGAGAAATGAGCCCGCTTTATGAAATGGTGAAGGAAGGAATCGACATCAAGAGTATACAATGGTCTCAACACTAGAGATTACAGCAGGCTTGTATCAGCAAACAGGGTATTCTAGTTATATAAAGATTTGTGATTTGAGGTTGTTTTGAATGTCACTCATTGTGTGTTTGGTTTTTTGTGTTTGTAGTTGGCATTTTGAAGGAATGGTTATGTAATGGATAAACAAAGCTGTTGAAGCCTGGAACAACCAACACAAACATGTCGCTGGTTCTGGTGAGAATCTGTTAAAAGGGGATAACTGTTGCTTGTTATAAAAAAACATGTTGAGAATAGATAAATAACTACAAAAAACAATTTATTGATCGAGATGTTATTACATTGTGCTATTACTGTTTTTGGTTTATGTAGCTGTTATTCTGGGTTAAATACCTTTATTAGCTTTTGTGTGTGTTGAAGCTAGTTCATTTTTTTGTCTTCAAAATGACAAAACATTATCTACTTAGTATCTAGTGCCACGAATCATGCATTGTGATAATGTTAGTCAGTGTTTGTACGAACTAATAGTGTTGGGCATTAGCATGATCTCAGTAATTGAGATTCAACACTACATATGCAAACTACAGATGCACTGTGACCACATATCTATGTCATTATGATTCAAATATCGGGTTTGACGTCATTTCTCAGATCAATGATTAGTGTTGCATCATATGTCTGAGCATACTTTCGCAGATCGACATTGGATGACGCAGGGAATTTTCCACCTCAAGCCCTAGCCTCAAGCCCAGTTTCTTGGCCAGGGATAATTGATAATACCAAGGAAGAGAAGAACAAAATATCGTCAAAGATAACCTTGCACACTCAGTCTCGGGCAGAGCGTTAGCCCGGTAACATGCCTAATCTGGCAGGTTGCCAGCGTGCTATGGCTACCAATGCCGAGGCAGACATCCATACCAGCAAGGCAAATTAAAGGTACTTGTCATGGTTGCTGAACGCCAGGCAAGGATACCGGCCTTCACAAATACAACAAAATCATGGGAGTTCCACACAGCCCAAAAGAGGCATACGCAAAATATGGGAACTCCGCCAATTCTCTAAAGCCGATAAACACCCATAAAGGGTAAAACTCACAAATCAAAGATTACCCGGGCGACGAAAAATCTAAAGCATGTCACTGCCGCTTGACATCAAACATTGACTAGCTTTCAACAGTAGTCAACTTATTTCATCAAAACAACTAAAAACGTCTTCCCAAGGCAGGCAAGGAAGCCAGGATACCCTCGAAGGGGAGGAGCCGGATTTCCGCGCGTCATAAAGCCTCTGGCATATGTAGGGTCTAACCGTGGGACGTTGTAAAATACATGTTATGTTGTTCAAGATTATCAATTGCCCGTATGATAAAGGCTAATTAAAGATGATAAATTTTTAACAAATAGTAGATAAGAACAAGTACTGGCTGCTTGATCAGAATAACAATGAATTTTTTTTTAATGTATTTTATGATTTTAATAAATACAAAGGCAAGTACAATTAAGTTTAGTTATTATCAGATTGAAAGCAAACCTAAAAGTGAATCTATTTATCAAATGATAGCGATACTCTACTGATCATATAACCAAGTAAATTTATAATCTAGTCATACTGCCTCCTTAAACTAATTTACATTAGCGTACTTTGCGATTATTTGTTGGTGCAATGTTCTATGTATTGGTGTTCCTTATGAGATTAAAAGTCGTGATTATTTGAATCGAAGCATACGTTGCTGTTCAAAATGAAAGAAAAAAACTGAGAATCATATTTGGGTTTAACAATAGTTTGTAACAACCAACTAGTGCCCGCTTGATGTGCCCATGAATTTTGATTCGTGTCAAAAAGACCAACTAGTGCTAATTGTTCTAATGCAAAATGCTGGCTAAACGACTGAACTGTTAGCGCTCGTCTGAAGAGGGTGGTGTTTCAAGTTCATTATGGTCTCTCTAATAATATATAGTTGACACAGGCAACAATCAACTATTCTACTAGTCACGATGGTTAACGTCTGATTTCAACTGATTAGACACGTTGCTACGAATGGACGCACAAACCATCATGCTCAATCATGCGACACTATTCATTCTCGTGTTCCTGACATAATTTGTTTTCTACTCCGATTACACCGGAAAATGCATTTATGATTAGACTATCCAAGTGTTTGAAAAGTCGGTTCCTTAAAGAACAATAATGGTAAAGAATTTACACTAGCATTGTAAACATCATGATGTCTTGTCATTCATATGTCATCTATGAAACCATATACTGTATCAACATGTTTGATCTCGTTGGTGTTTTAAAATTGCAACTTTTTTACTTTCCTCTTAACAGTCACTTTCTTATTTCGTTGTTATATTATAAGGGGCAAAAAAGACTTGCGTTCTTCATTGATTGCTTTCCTAACTGTATAAAAAGTGACCCTTATTTATACAAGGACCCCCTCCCCTTTTGAGAAGCACCATTATCAGTCCCCCACACACTCTCAGCCTACTCCTGTATATATACATCCCCCACCCTCCTATATCAAACATAATCACACAAAACACAAATTCAAAATGACATATCCATCCACAAGATTTTATAACAATGTTGTTTGCACTCTTTTCCTAGTTGGGGTTGTGACACTTCCGGTCGCAAACGCGAAACCGGCTGCATTTTTACAGGATTTTTATGTAACATGGTCGGATTCTCATATCAAGCAACTCGATGATGGAAGAGCCATCCAGCTTCTTCTCGACCAGAATTCAGGTATGTACGTATAATTCTCTTTTAAAATGTTACAACTTTTTTAACCGGACGGTATGGTATTGTGTGATACAGGTTGCGGGTTTGCTTCGAAAAACAAATACCTGTTCGGACGTGTGAGCATGAAGATTAAGCTTATTCCCGGAGATTCTGCTGGCACCGTCACTGCCTTTTATGTAAGAACCTTGATGTTTTATACCTGAAAAAAGAATAATAAGCTTGTTATATTATATCATCACAAAACATGGTTTTTGTGGCAGATGAATTCGGATACTGATCAAATCCGTGATGAGCTTGATTTTGAGTTTTTGGGGAACCGAAGTGGGCAGCCGTACTCGGTTCAAACTAACGTGTATGCTCATGGAAAAGGTGATAGAGAGCAAAGGATCAACTTGTGGTTTGACCCTGCTGCTGACTTCCATACTTATTCCATTCTATGGAACCATCAACATGTGGTGTAAGTTGCATATACAAATGACTACAAATCTACAATCCAATAATTAGTTAATTACAACCAAATGATGCATTTTCTATATCTGCATAGGTTTTATGTGGATGAAGTGCCAATCAGGGTATACAAGAATAATGAAGCCAAAGGAGTCCCATTCCCAAAAATGCAGCCAATGGGAGTGTACTCAACATTATGGGAAGCAGATGACTGGGCAACAAGGGGTGGGCTAGAAAAAATAGACTGGAACAAAGCACCCTTTTATGCATATTACAAGGACTTCGATATCGAAGGCTGCATCATCCCAGGTCCCACCACATGCGCCTCTAACCCGTCTAGTTGGTGGGAGGGGGTGGCCTATCAACATCTGGACTCCATTGCCGCCCGCCGTTACCGATGGGTCCGCGTGAATCATATGGTTTATGATTATTGCACAGACAGAAGCCGGAATCCGGTTGCCCCACCGGAATGTATGGCAGGAATTTAGATATCTTTGTTGAAGGGAGGGTGTAAGGAAAGTGGATTGTTGATGGATTTTTCTATTAAAAAACTGTTGGACAACATAAATAATGTAGGGGCCATAATTGTGAAAGGAAATGTGGTATGTACTATATCCTTCTTTTATGTGAATAAATGCTTTAACTTTCCCCCATTCCTATAACTTTATGCATATTTTGGTTCTCTCAATTTGAAAAGGTGTCAGGTAATAACAATTTCCATAATGATAAAATTAAAAACACTTTCTTGCATAAGAAATCTAACCGAGAAATGGTCTATTTTCTTGTGCCTATTTTGACTGCAACGGGCTGAGAGCAATATGGACAGTTACCAAACAGAACATCAAATGACCTGCATTATGAACATGGACAAGACTAAAAAGTCAATGATGAGGTTGACCAAAAGCGAATAGATGCACGTTTATGCTAAATAAGATTACGGAATACTTACTGCCTTGTTGTTGTGATGGAACGTAACCAATCCCCAAGGCATAGACTATGAAAAGCTTTGTTGCAGGTGCTATTTTCACATGTATAATCTGTTCTGCCTCCACTTTTGGGTCCAAGTTCATCATCTATAAAACCAACATACAAAATAATCTGGCATATGTTTATGCAAATATAAAGAATTTATGGCAGCTATATAGATTATATACCTACTGGAAGCAATTGTGAATAACATATCCCACATTCAATTTGCTGATCATTTTTCTCAACTCCTGGAGGTCCTGGAAGTTGAAATTCCAACAAATTTGCGAGATTTTCTGCAAAGGGTTTGTCTTTTGACCTATAATAAAGTAGTGAAATTAAACCAAAAAAAAAAAGTGAATGACATGATTAAGCAAAATTCAGAGCACCTTATCTATGCAAAAGTAACTTTCTATTAGCATAATGAATGATGCCAGAAAAAGATACTATTGTCTATTGTGAAACATAGAACATACTTACTTATAAATGTCAATTCGGGTTATGTTTTATCTCTCACGAGTCAAGCTTCTAAAATAAAAAAATAGCTTAGAAGGAAACGCACCAAATGGGTCGAACTGGTAGAAAGTCACTCAACACTTGTTTTTACTGCATAAATATCTCAGGAAGATTTATTCAATAGTTCAGATTATTATTTAAACATTATTAGTATTAGTGATGACATTTGACAACTAATTGTTTCTATAAATTATCAACAGTTTGGAAAAATAACTGTTTAGGTCAATCCAACTGACAGCCTGTTTCGACCCATACAGAAAAGTATCACATGTATAATTAACATTTCCCTATTCCTAATCCTCTTCCAATTTTACATGGAATAGAAGCTGAAATTTGAAGACAGATTTATACTAAAGCAAAAGGTTAGTTCACATCATGTAATCACATATTTTGTTTTTTGAAGTTTGGCACACAAAGATGCTGAACAACAATTTTGTTTAAAAAAAAGAAGCATAAAAGTTAATAAGAAATCTCTTAACACAAAGTATTAAAGCATTATAGACTTAGAATTAGAAATATGAAATGATTAATATCTACAAAAGAGTGTTGAACATATACCATTTATTGCAATTCCTACGCCATTTATCCCTTAGCAAGTTCACATTTTCATTGGACCCCAAAAAACGACACCTGTCACAACATCGAACATGTTACTACCAACGGAACTTTCAAGTAACAACTGACTACTTAACAGAATTCAAACCTACTCTGGTAACGATCGTGGCTCGTTTGCACGTATAGATAATATTACAGAGCAGTCATTCCCTGAAAAACAAATATATTTCGCATACTAACAGAGGAATGATGGGGGTGAGAATCTTCACTAAAAACAAGTTACCAATATTAATATGCCGGAATGATGTAGCACGATGCAACTGTGCCGTGTCGGAAACCCAAAGAGATTGATCAATATCTTCAACTGTTGACCAAAACTGTTGAAGCTTCTCCAGATGCTGACATCACCAACCACGAGACCAAAATAATTTACAAATGACAAATCAAATTCAAAGAATTAAGGATAAAAGATTATGTCCTATGAACCTGTCTAAATTGCTTCACAACATCTTTAAGTCTTGAATTTGTAGACCATTCCAAATTGAATAAGTAAGGTACATCCTGATGAAAGGATTAAAATATGTTAATCTGGGAACATGTATTGTTTGGAACACAGAAGATTGAAAAAGTGGTAGATAACTAACAGCTGAAACTGATGGTGGGCAGTTGGGATAAGATTTATCCAATAAAATCTCTAGCACATGAACTCTTTCCTTCTTGTCACTAACATAAATTGCAATGCAAGATATCAAATAATAGAGATGCTAAACAGTAGTGAATGGTTAATCATTCGGCTAAAGGATCTTACACAACACGAAATGTAACAAATGATAGATCTTCTGCCAGCCTCACCAAATGTTCCCATCCAATCTCTTCAATCTAGTATAAGAATCGATAAATACAATCCGTCAAAGAAGTTGATTTACTATTCATAAATGTTAAAAGTATGCAAATGGTATATAAAGTTCAAATGTAATCAATCGGTAATGTGACATAGACATGTATGAAGTGAATAACTGCAATACCAGTTTACCTCAGAATAAATGGCACGGGAGAAAGATGATGTCAGGGCCATATTCATCCTGCCCATGAGCAATGAAATCAAACTTCAACAAACTTAGCAACAGAAAATCTTATAATTATGAAATTTGAATTAGGCAAATTTGAATTCTGTTATGTGATACATACAACTGTGTGGAAACTGAAAAGCATGTATAAGTCAGCGAGTTACAATCCAAATGCACTGGATCAATAAATTACAGAGAAAGAGAGCACATGATCGTTAATTTGACAGGGTTCAAATCGAATGAAAACGTAAACTTCATATCAAACAGTTGGTGTGCAATCTCGGATGATAACATTATAGACCAGAAAACCAAAAGGATTACCTCGATTTGTTTATAGTGACCTGGAATTCGGAAGGCCGGCGGAAGTCCACCCGACGGTTTTGGTTTTCTTGCCGGAACCACGAAGAGGCAGACTCCTGGATTCGTCTAACAGTCGACCGGTTTTATGAACTGAAGTTGAGTTGAGGACTTGGGGCCTTATTTGAAAGATGCAATTTTATGTTTTATTACTCGGTATGTACCAACTTAAAGATAAAAGAGTTAATTGCAAATTTAGTCCCTATGGTGTTTGGGGTAAGTTGTAGAATCATTCAAAATAAAACTTTTTTGTATAACGAGTTCTGTGGTATGGGTTTATTACAAATTCAATCCAACACACTAACCCTGTTATAGAACCTCTATTGAGTCTAGGGGTATTTTGGTCTTTTTAATCAAAGTATAATTTATTAATGCCAGGTACAATCTGTTAATACATATAGATTTTAAAAAACATATTTTTAAGTTAGAGGACTATTTGTGTAAATTACTTAAACTAGTTAAAAATTTCTAGCTTGATCATCCGATGAATCTGGTCTAATCGACGAGTTAGGGTTTTTATGAAGGTGAGGGACGACAACGAGTTAGGGGTTTCACAAGGAATTGTGGTTGGTGCCATGGTGGTCAGATGTGGGTTTGTGTGTGGTGTCGCTGGTGAGTTTGATAGCGACGACGATGTTGTTAGTGATGGTGGTGGACTCCATGGACTGATGGTATTGTGGTGGTTATGGGGAGTTTTTAGAAGAGACAACATTTTATTGCGGTGGCCGATGGACTGATGGTGTTAGATATAACATTTGGCAAATAATTTCATCATATTATTACCCTATATTGCACTCTAAAATTGGTTAAATGTTTTTTAATTGTCCTATCTAACCCATCAACCTAAGACATTTTTTTAAGGAAAATTGGAACTGAATAATACGAATTCACACTTCTTGGCCAATAATAATACAAGTTATGCATTTGGCCTACAATAATACCAATTCACCATTTCGTTCTCTAGAATGATACACCGTTAGTTTTTCACTAACGGTGTTAGTATGTTGCTGATGTGGCATTTGTTAAGGGTTGTTTTTGTCATTTCCAAAAATGAAAGGATTTATTTGTAATTCTTCAACCTCATAACCTTAACCCCACACCCCCAATTCTCTGGTACGTCCACCGTTCTGCCATCACCACCACCGTCTGCCACAACCACCACCACCATCGTCTGCCACAAAACGAGCATCGCTCGGTTTACCCTTGAAGACACCACTAATTTGGGGTTTTCACACCTCAAAAATCACGATCTATAATCAACAACAAATAAGAGATAAAGAGGTTTGAGAGGTAAAAAGGTTGTCGTCGCCATTGGCCGGAACCCTAGCCGGAGATCAGGGTTGCGCCGTCCACCGCGTTGTTGGCGAGATTTGGCCGGATATGTGAAGAAGGAGAAGATAGGGTTCGAAAACTTGCTCCCGCTGTGAAACCGCCGCGTAGTTGGCGAGATTTGGTCGGAATCGGCCTACCGGAAACTGGCCGTAGTCACCACCTCTCGCCGGGACACCACCAATCGCCAGCAGATACAGCCACCACCACCTGATTTCGCCAACACCTCCACCGACGGCCTTACAATTAGATACATCCACCACCAATCGCCGGACATGTACCATCCCTCTCTTTCTCTGTCTTCTCCGATTGGAGGTCCCTGGAGGTCAGACTGAACGACGATTGAAGCGGCGACAGAGATGGTGGTTAGAGGCGGTGGTGAGGTGCGGAATGAGGCGGTGGTGAATCTCCCGGAGGTCAGACTGAATCTCCTTTTTCTTTATATATTTTATTTATAACAAGTTACAAAACAGCCCCTCTATTATTAAAAGTTTCTTAAAAAAGCACATTTAATGCCACGTCAGCAACTACTAACCCCGTTAGTGAAAAACTAACGGTGTATCATTCTAGAGAACGAAATGGTGAATTGGTATTATTGTAGGCCAAATGCATAACTTGTATTATTATTGGCCAAGAAGTGTGAATTCGTATTATTCAGTTCCAATTTTCCTTTTTTTAATTTAATATAGGTAAACATTATTTGTATTTATATAATTTGTATCACTCTAACACTTATAGGGGTTGTATAAACATGTATACGAATCATATATACCTTTTGTGAATCCAATGCAGCAGGCTGACATAAATTAATTATTTGTGACTCACATATATACGACTCATATACATATCTATACGACTTGTATGTCGGTTAATCAAATATATATATGACTCCTATATAAATCTTGTTTGAGGTTTTGTGGGTTTTGAATGAAATAGAAATATATGACTTAGTATAGGTTACTAGACATGACGTATACTTTTAAAATTTTAAAATTTTCTATTTTATGTTGAAGTAACCTTATGTAATACGTTTATTTTTATTCATCTTTAAATATCTTTGAGCTAAAAATAAAGTAAACATATCTTAATTAAAACATTAAAATCTTAAATTAGACTATTACAATTATAAATTAATAACATTAATTCTTGTTTACTCGAACAATCTTCGTTTAGCCGAAGAGCATTCATTTGGACGGATTTTCAACTTCCTCATCAAGTCTTCACGGGTATTTGTAGTTAAATCACTTTGTAAAACGTACAAATATATACTCCTAACACCATCCAAAGCATTGTAAAAGAAAAGCCTCGCCACATCGTGATCGTTCCTCAATGAATATAACCCGACCTGTGTCACACTCCAACAAACGGCGAAATTTACGTTGGGGCGTGATAATTGTCCAAATGCTCATGACACTAATTAAAGTTTCAATACTTAATCATTACCAAATTTCAAGTCGAACAATAAGTTTAAATACACATAACATAATAAATAGAACGGAGTTTGATTTGATAAATCTAGGTCCAAAGCATCCTAGATGTGGCATCAATCAAGTATCGCTCAAACTGCATTTCCTGTAACATGTGTAAAAATAGAGAGTGTCAACTAAAAATAGCTGGTGAGTAAACATAGGGTTAGAATACATATAGTAGTTTATAAAGCGATTCACATGTCAAATGTAGACTCAAGTATGTATGAATAAACAAATATTGCATAATCAAACATTGATGACTAGTGTCCGTAATTTGAAAGTTACGCTTAGCTTGAGTTAGGTTTCAATCACCCGAATGCCAAATCGGTCAAATTAGGTGGGTTGTCAGTCAAATGGAATCCATTATCGTTACCATAGGCTTGTATGTTAATGATTATGCTAGAATATACACTTCGAATAGCGACAACATAGTTTAACATATAGCATAGAAATCGCACATAGACATAGAATGAAATCGCATAGTTTGAAAGAAAAAGAATGCGTGCTTGAATAATGTATACATGTTACATCCCAAAACTTAAAAAGGAAAAAGGATTATGAGTACTCATTTAATCAATAAGTGAAATATGAGAATAGTCTGAGTGATATGGAGATGGTTTATCCGTGTCCTAAATTATATAAAGACACTTTAAGGTTTAGTGATATGGGTCTAATATCTAAGTCACACACTTAGTCTAATTGAGTCTTGTTTAAATGTGTTAACCCGTTGACCGTTGGTGATATATATTGGTTTTTGGTTTAGTGTATCATTTGGAGAATTCGGACAACTTCTGAGCTGTGACTTTAAGTGCGTTTTTTAAATATCAAACATTATCTATAAATTACCAAAATTTACAGGTTGCTAGTTTAATGTATTCTAAACAACTTATGTTTAGATAACTTTTTAAGAAAAGCTAAGAGATAGCTCGAAACAGCCTTACAAAACAGAAGGTACAGAATCGCAAACCTTTTTTGTAGGGACAGTTGTGAGCTGCTCGATTTGAATTAGAAGGCAAACCATATACCATTGGAAAACTAACTCAACGAACTTAATCGTGGAGTCTGATTTTGTTAAATTTGAGTTCGAAATGACCAAGATATAGCCGGTTTAAAGTCTGACGGTGAATCTGTGATTTTATAGAACTACTTCGGAATTTCCGAAGTACATCTGTACTCGTACAGAACTACTTCAGATTTTCTGAAGTACTTTTGTAAAATTAGAATTTTGTTTATTTTGGCTAAAGCACAAGATGATTAAGATGGTAACTTAAAGTTGAGTAGTTTTTAGTTAAAGATAATTAACCAACAAGCATTTTGAATGGGTGTTCTTAGATATAAACAAGAACGAGTATGTAAGGAACATGCATGAAAGGTTTTCTCATCGTAATCAAGCAAGTAGAGGGTAGTGAAGATGATGGTTGGCTTGGATCGACACTTGAAGCCTTGAACAGTTCTTGAGTTTCAACACAGTTTCTGATAGAAAACTGGGTCGACTTTGGAGGATGATTCTGGATGATTTAGGAAGCCAAATGGTACAGATTCTAAGTCTAAGATGAAGTAATTTGAAAGAGGAAGATATAGCTAAAAGAATCAGGTCAAACCGATGTCGTTTGGTACCTCAAATGTGTTGCAGAAGACAAGGTCGCACAGCAACAAGCTTCTGGAGCAGTCGTCGTTCAAAGTTGTCTAGAGGGCTGAGTTGTTATCGGAATTGAGTGAGGTCAGTTGGCTTTTTAGAGGACTCATAGGGGAAGATTTTTGGATAAGAATGGAGGGATTTCATGGAAATATGAGGGAGATATGGCTTACATAAGTTGTTGTAATGAATCTGATGGAAATCTGTGAAAGTGAAGGTGTGAGAAACCTTGTGTTTTGCTTGGGTATTTATAGGAGGAAGTGAATGAGCTCTTTGGACTTGTAAGTGAACGAAAATATCTGGAAGTAAATTGTATTAAATGATTCAATGGTGGTTGGGGGACAAGTAAGAAGGATGTGATGGTCTAGTTTGATACGAGGGAACACTAGACTCATGCAAGTTGGGTGCTTTTACTCTTTGCAACTTGAATGCCTTCTAGAAGGTAGATGAGGAGTTGGATCAGGTCTACTAACCTGATGTGTAGTCATTCATATCATAATTGGTGGTGTCTTTCATTTAGTTAAATAAAGAAGGTATAGAGTTTCATAATTGACGTGAATAAAAATGGCTTGAGTCCACTTTATAAACCACCATTTTATCTAAAAGAATATATATATGTAAGACTATAAAATCTTACCTTTTGTAATCATAAATATGTTCTTTTCATTTTGTATAGTTTTTGAGTTGTTAAATAATATCACCGTTAGTATCGGGTTGGGTTGACTCGGGTATGACTTTAAGCATGGATAATAAAAACGGGTCGGGTTACAAATATGGTAAATAGGTGGATGTCACAACCCGTGTCAAGATCAGTATCGGGTACCTTACAGTAAAACCATGTGTTGGTGGTATTTTCATACCCCATATATGGCATGATTAAGGCCATATCAGCAAATTTGAACTCGTTAACATCTATCTACCGTAATGAAGATCTTTAGGCTGGAATACCATGGTTTGCATTCATATATATCTTCCACAATGTGACCTAAATGGTATTCATTTATCGAACGAACAGTCCATGACTGTATGTTGTTGGAACTCATATTGTTTAGTGTTAGAAAAGAAGGAAAAAGTTGAAACGTAAGATTTACAGTGTTAAAATATAGTCGTTGGATTGAATTATTGTCAATGGATTTATAACCATCAGTGTTAATGCAAGTTCTGGTGTGGTTGTTACTGTTGAAACAGACAGACAGATTGCACAACAAATGAGGAGGCTGGAGGCTCATTAAGTGTTAGCAAATGACCACCTAATGAGTGTCACAAATATATTTAGTCTTTTAGTAGTATTAAATTAGATATTTGCACGATCTGTGCTCGTAGCCGTTCATGAATGTGGATTTTTTTCTGGAATGGGATCAGCTGATGGCCTGGGTTACCTGCACGGCGTGTCGTGAGTAAGATCGTTATACCAGGTGTTCACCCCCAGATAGCCTGATTGAAGTTTAATGCTGTTAAAAAAAAGATATTTGCAAAATGTATAAAATTTTAGTTGTCCAATTTTTAAATATAACTTATATAATTTATTTACATTTAATTCAATAGAATCCAAATAAAAATAAATAATATTTTATAAAAAATTATTTACATTATAAGAAAAATAAATAATTTAATAATTATGACATATTATATAAAACCAAACAAATAAAAATGGAGATAATTGTGAATCAAATGCGCTACTAAAGCTTGATTCTAGAAATGAATAATATTTAAATTAAAGATGATCAATGAGGACAAAATCAAGGATAAAGCTAAACACAATGATTATGATTAATCTAACATCATATAATCATAAACAATATATATTATTTACAAGAATTCATAACCATCCTTTGTTTTAAAAGAAAGAAAGAAAAAAGATATGATTGAGAAATATTCTACGTATATCTTAATTTCTAGAATACATATTATTTTTTTACCACTAACCTGCAAAATAAGCCCGTGACTCTAAAAAAGGTCGATCGGGGTTGTGCATGAGTGATTTCAGCAACACAATCCATAAATGATTTCAATCAATTAACAGGCTGCAGATGAACTAGCGAAGGGATTAAAAAAGTATGGCTTCGGAGTAAAAGGGGTTTTGGTGTCTCCGATGATCTGGTCACACGACGGACACATGGTGAGGGTGGCCGCCGGCAGCTGCTGCTGCATATATTTGGGTTGTGACACTTTTTGGAGTTTCAGTTCTTGAATCTCTTGCCGGAGTCTTTTGTTCTCGTCTGCTAATATTTTACGGCATTTCTTTAAGTACTCGCAATCCACCTCAGTTTGCTTCAGCTTCGTTCTTCAATTCAAGTAACAAAAAAAAAAGATTTCAATTAAACTAAGTTATCAATGGAATTTTCAAGGATCAGCTGGGAGTTAGGATAGAATGGATGTCGATCTTTATCTTTTTTTCAATTTAACTTTTCAAATACTTAGTTTCATATATAGTTATTTGACTTTTCTTTTATAACTTGTACATTTTACAGTTTTTACTCCTCTAAAAAATCTAAAACATATTTTTGTTTTCTAGATATCTGAATGTTGTTTTTTGTAAAACTGAGTTTCATTAGAATTAATATGCATTTTTTTTATATAATTTTTTTTTTCGAATGAACTCGGATTAAAATTTATATAGTAGTGTTCATAAAAACATAAACAAAACGGTGCATTTAGAATTTTTTAGAAAGCTAAATATATATTACAATAAAATATAAAATATATATGTGAAATTAATTTTTGAAAAATAAAAGCAAGAAAAACAAAAGCAAATCATATCCTATCCACTTGTAAAACTAGCGGATCTCATATATATCCACTTTTCCAACCAGCAGATCACCTAATTAAATTAAGAATATATATAGGTCTCAAAGAAAAATCTGCAAACTATAAAATCTGGAGATATGATTAAGGTGGATATGTATAATATTTATCAAAACTAGGGACATAAATCAAACCTTGCCCTCCTGTTTTGGAACCAAACTTCAACTTGTCTAGGCCTTAGCTTTAGATCCCTTGCAAGCTCTTGTTTTTGTTTCTGCTAATATTCAACAACAATATAATATATCAGTGTTAATTTTGAAGTTAATTATGTAATTAATATTGTAAAAAAAAAAGAAATAATAATTACAGGGTTTAAACTTGTGTGAAGTTTGAAGGCTTCCTCTAGTAGTCCAGATTGAGCTTTAGTTAACCTCAGTTTCTTCTTACCATTCACACCACCATCTTCATCTTCTTCTTCACCACTTGTGTTCTCCACTGCTCTCTCCCTCTTCACACTAGCACTAGAAAGCGATGAACCGACACATGAATCGCCCGAAAGAGCCAGGGTTAGAGACGGCTCATGAGGGCGATCGGAACCCGGGTTAGGTTTTTTGGTGTGGTTTGTTGGGTTAATGGATGGTGTTGGACTAAGGCGTAGTTCAAGTGCAAGTTTGGTGTCGGCAAAACCCTGGAAATCCATCTGAAATGATTAGTTAATTAAAGATATGTGGATTGATCCAAGTATATATTGATGAAGAAAGTATGTTGAGGTTTGAAAATTTGGAAGAATATGAAGGAGAAAAAGGAGAGGATATAAGAAATAATTGGTGGTTATGATTGTTAATAAAGAAATATGTGAACTATAGAAAGACGAATATGGTGTGCGTAGGAAAATATATATTACAAAATTTAATATATTAATATTTCTTGGTTTTAACTCACGGAGAAGACATTATTTACTTTAAAGTTTAAACAAAGTCGTAACTTATAAAGTAAGGTATCTAATTATCATTGGCCCTGTCTATTTGTACACCCATATACGACAAAATCTTCTATTCCTACATCCTAATACGCAGCGTATACAACAATACGCAGCGTATTGTTGTCAGCAGCCGTCAAAATGATTACGAGGTTGTCCCAATACGTGACGTATATAAATATACGCTGCGTATTAAGTTCATTCATTAAAACCGGGAGAAAACCAAATTCGGTTGGTGTATACTACTCTTTATACGGTGCGTATACTTGTATACGCTCCGTATAGGGGTAGGTAGGTTGAAATTTCAATCTCCAACTATAAAAGACATCATAATCATCCAAACTACCTATATCCCCAACAATTTTAAAGAAATTTTTCGTTTTACACCAAAAAAGAAAAAAAATATGAGCAGCAACCCTAAATTGTATTCAATTCGTTCGTCAAATGTGTATGATGACGGATTGGTGGTACAAGATGTGTACTCACAACATCCTGAAAAATACTTCACGTTAAAAATTTTTCTCGGAGGCCATTTTACATCTTTACCTGGTAGGAGGTACGAGGGCGGTGTATGTGTTCATGTTGACTACATAGATGTATGTAGCTTTACGTTTTCATACATGGATTTAATAATGCAGGATCTCGGGTTTCTTGATACGATCAACCTGTGGTATTACTTTAACCCCAAAAATCATAATAATTTTGATACGGGTTTGATGGAATTAAGGAATGATTCAGACGCCAGTTGGCTAACTAAGTACCATTCTGAAAATGATGAAAAGAGTATAAGGGTGTACGTTCTACACAGTAAGTTGGATGACTACGACGGCAAGAAGTATCAAAGAGAAAATAATCTGTTAAAGGAGTTTGAAGAACGGCTCCCACGGCTCCCACGCCCCCATGAGAGACGTTTTTTATAGTATTAATATTTAGAAAAAATGTTTTAAAGCGCATCGAAATATTATGTGGTTGATGGTGTTGAAATAATGTGTATGCAGAAATGTTTGAAGGCGTATCGAAATACTATCTGGTTAATGGTGTCGAAATGTATTTTTATTATAGAAAACGCGTTAACAAAATTCTAACTTTATTTTATTTTTATTACACTACGGCCTAGTAATGTAGTAATTAATTTTTACTTATATTTATAATTTATTTTAATTTATCTTTTATTATTTTAATATATTTTTTAATTTTTTAATTTATTCATAACTTTTTATTCCATAAATGCATCCATTCATAAAAATTCAAACATCACAAAATATATCATAGATGCATCAATTCATCAAATTCAAACATCACTAAATAAAAAAGATAGTTCAAAATACATGATCAAACATAGTTCAACATACATGATCAAACAAAAGAACGAAAAGCAAAATGAGACCCTGCTAATGGTCCTCCTAATCCTCATCACCAGCCATATCATCATCATCATCTGTCGCCTCGTCCTGAACGTCGCCCTCACCACCCGGGGCATGTGGAAATGGAGGATGGTCATGGATGTCCAAACGTGAGGCAACCACCAGCATCATCTGGGCCAGCCAGTCCTGAACCTCACCCAATCGGTCTAATCTCTCCCTCACAGCACGAGGCATCCTGACTGCCCTATACCTATGACGCACCTCCTGCACCTCGTGTGCCACGTCCCCGGCGTGCACCCCATGTCCTCCCTGCACCCCGTGCCCTCCCTGAACCCCCTGGCCGGCCTGGCCACCCTCCGCCTCTGCCGGACCTCCACCATCAACCTCCGGCACCCAAATCTCACGATCCTTCCCCACCATCCGATAAAAAAAATTAGGACGTGCGCCAAACTTCCTAATGATCTTCATGCTGCTCATGGTCGGCCCTGCCTAGTGTCCTCGCCGGCAGTGGTGGGGGCATCTCGAGCTGGTGCTGCTGGAGGACACCTATCGCCGATGCAATCCGTGTAATGAACGGCCCGCAAAAAATATCACTCCCAGCCTTCCTACTCTCGTGCTTCCCCAGAAATTTAGCCAGACCGTGTGCTAGGGCGGCACTCCTCCCGCGAATCAAACAGTAAAAGTAGAACAAATCGGTCTGGGTGACGTGCTCCTTGCTGAAGCCACGTGATGTGATGGAGGTACTGATGAGTTTATGGAGGTATCTAAAAAGTGGGTCCCTAATCTGTGTAGCACGGTTCTCGTCTCCACGTACCGGTGGATCGCTGATCGACTCCCACCACTGATCCTGAGAATGCTGGGCAATGGCCTTTACGGCCTGAGTGTACATCGGGGTTAGTGTCTCATCCACTGTGTATAACCCCGACAAGACCGCAAACGCACGCAGCGTGTAACCATACGCCACCCCGAAAAGTGAGAATCTAACTGCAATGGGCTCGTCCGCGAAATCCTGGACGGCCTGTGGGAAGGGACCGACAATCGGTACGTAAGCAAACGTACATAGAAACTCGAGAACTAAGTACGGATACGTGGGCAATCCGGCTGTATCGAAAAGACGCCTGAACGGAGTATCCAGCGGTACGATAGCGTCGTATCTCTCAATGGCCTCAATCTCCGTCAAAAACGGCACGTCAACCGCATCCGATGCCCTAATATCCCACGTGATGAACCTCTGAAGTCTCTCTCGTGCAGTAGTCCCCGCGGCAAACTGGAGATACGGATAATCATCTATCTGTAAACCAGCCATAACACCTACAAAAAAAAAACCAAAAACAATAAAGTTAATAATTTAAAAAGTTAAATAAATAATAAATAATAAATAATATAATAATAAATAATAATAAATAATAAATAATATAATAATAAATAAATAAATAATAAATAATAAATAATAAATAATAAATAAATAATAAATAAATAATAAATAATAAATAATAATAAATAAATAATAAATAATAAATAATAAATAATAAATAATAATAAATAAGTAATAATAAATAAGTAATAATAAATAAGTAAATAATAAATAAGTAATAATAAATAATATAATAAATAAATAATAAATAAATAAATAATAATAAATAAATAATAAATAATAAATAAATAAATAATAAATAAATAATAAATAAATAATAAATAATAAATAATAAATAATAAATAATAAATAAATAAATAATAAATAATAAATAATAAATAAATAAATAATAAATAATAAATAATAAATAAATAATATAATAAATAATAAATAATAAATAATAAATAATAAATAATAATAAATAATAAATAATAAATAATAAATAATAAATAATAAATAATAAATAATAATATAATAAATAATAAATAAGTAATATAATAAATAATAATAATAATAAATAATATAATAATAAATAAGTAATAATAAATAAGTAATAATAAATAATAAATAAATAATAACATAAATAATAATAACATAATTAATAAGAATTAATAAGAAACAAGATCTAGTAAAAAATATCTACAATACGCAGCGTATTATGTGTTACGCTGCGTATTGTTCATTTATGTTCAAAATATTCGCAGATTTCAGGCCCTAAAATCGGAAGATTCTAGCAAAAACGAAGGGCGAGTGTTGTTCTATGGTTCTAAGGATCTATCCTAGCGGTTTTTCTATCATGTAACAACTAAATCAAACAAATCTAACATTTCTATACAATTTATAATTTCAAACCAAAAAAGAAGATTTGGGTGAAATAGGTTACGGATACAAACCTGTATTTGTATACGGGAATTGAATCGGCGAGTATTCTCTTTGTTCTCCGGCGATTCCTTCTCCGGCGGTTCCTTCTTCTCCGTCAAGATTGATCCGGCGGTTTTTTTGTTTTTTTGTGTTTTGTTTGGTTATGGCGGCTGAAGAAGAGTCCCGTAACTTTTGTACGCACCCTAATACGCTGCGTATTGCCTAATACGCAGCGTATTAACTTTTCCTTCAACGATTTTTCCCTATAAATAGGGGTCATGTGGGTGTTAAGTTTTTGTTACAACTAACCGACATATGTCTGAAGAACTAAATCTTAGCTCTTTTCTACGCAAATTTAACTACCTTGCAATGTCTACACCACCTAGAGACGTTCTTCGAGAATACCGTGGAGGACGACGGATTCATTTTGCTCCGGCGGGTGAACAACCTCCACCACCCAACCCGGTGGTTGAACAGCCTCCACCACCCCCTCCGGTGGTTTTTCAGCCTCCACCTCCCCCACCTCCACTTGTTGTTCTACCCCCTCTTCGACGACGTCCTCTCGTAGGAGTTGAAGAAGAGGATGAAAATGCTTGGAACGAAGCACACCAGGAGGACTTGCAGGCTCTTCGAGAATACTGGGACGAAGACCAAAGAAGATTCTTGGAGGAGGACACCGGATCTGAAGGCGCCCGATGGGCATCTGACAGTGACTCCGACTCGTCTTGAAACTGGTCTTCTTAGTTGTGTAGGAGTTACAAGTATTCTGTAGTTGTGGGAGTCAAGTTGTTTTTCTAATATTCTCTGTAGTAGTGGGAGTCAAGTTGTTTTTCTAAGTGGTTGTATCTCTATTAGCAATAAATTTGTGGTGCATTTAAAGTTCCAAGTATTATATGAATAATAAATAATAAATAATAAATAATAAATAATAAATAATAAATAATAAATAATAAATAATAAATAATAAATAATAAATAATAAATAATAAATAATAAGAATTAACAATTAATAATAGAACAGGCTTTGCGCCAACAAACCACATTGTTCTAATACATAAAACAAGAATAACAATTAAAGTTCCAAGTTGTTGAAAAGCTAATATAATACATAAAACAAGAATAACAATTAACATAATCACTAAGGCTTGGAACCAAGATCTACTCGTGTAGTGCTTTTTGTGGCTGCAATGTATCTCCTGTAGAGTTCTATACGTGATTGATACATATTTGCCCATCCTGCGGCTTCTTCGCTCCGGTATGCTTCCCAAAAAGGACAAGGTGTGGGCATGGGGTACTCACCTTCTAAAATCAAGTAGACAAAATGATTCCCGTTAATGTGTAGTAGTGTTATCACGCGGGGGTTGTCATTCATTGGCGGACCAGATTGTAAGGGAAAGTAGGTATCACACCCTGTAATTGATATGCAGATGACAATACAGTTAAACCTTGTCGCAGCTAACAGCCCCGTGTAAGGCATCAACATCCAATGCGCTTCCGGGGCAGGTTCTACCCTCATCCAGTTAAGCGTTGTGTACACATCAAGATACAAGTCGTACTGACTGTCCTGTGATTGAAGTACCCTTCTCCACACCTCGTTCGTTTGTAGCTCATTCAGAAGCTCCGATCGGACATAGGGCCATCGGGATTGTTGTAAGCCCAGACCAACAGCCAACGCACGAAACCCGCAGTTACCATCACCATCTACGTTCTGTATACGGGATATGTATATCGGGTCTAGCCACCTAGGAATCTGAGCCTTGTATCTTATGTAATTATTCGTGCTAATGTTAGGAGGAACTGCAGTCTTTTTCTCCTTTTTCTTCGATTTACGTTGGCTGCTTTGTGTGTTTGGGGCACCCGGTGTCACAAACTCGGAACTTCTGTCCGGGTCAACATTTTGTTGTGAACCCGTATACGAGCTATATCGTGGCTGCTCTGGTACGTTTTCCCGTGTGCCAGTGTATGAACTATGTCGGGCCTGTTCCTGAGCCCTCTGTTCTTTGACTTTATTTGATGGGCGACCTCTGGTATCCTTCTTCACCTCAGGCTCTTTCATTTTTGGGTTAGAGTTTCCACGATTAAAAACAGACCTCAGCTTTTCAAAGATGTTCGACTGCATGTGTCTAGGTTTTGACTTCAGATCATCCTTCATCTCCTCAAATGCCGCGTCATAATCAATGTCAACCCCCTCGTCAGCACACGCTGGCTTACGATAGTCCAGATGCCTCCAGAATGTGTCAATTTCTTCTATTGGAATTACGTAGTCTGTGAAAGAAACAGAAATGTTAAATAATTGTATTTTTATAGTTAAGTGCTCGTATAAGAGTTATACACACCTGGAGTCTCTAACATTGTCTCTAGACGACATGCGCATGGAATACCATAGCCGGTCTGGAGTTGATGCCCACAGGTAATATTATACAGCTGGTGTACATTATGTAACCTGTGAATCTCTCCCACTAGTAGATCAAGACATTTGTGTGACACACGACCCCTTAAACGGTCTAGCAGTCTGAAGGCCCGGTGATGATTCATGGTCTTGACCAAACTAGTCTCCAGAGATTCTTTTAGCTGGACCAACTGTAGCCCCTGTACTTCTTCAATGAACCCGACAATCTGATCCAACCTTGTGTGGGAGCTGTTTATGAATCTTTTCACGGCCGAGTGCTCGCTCTCGACCCTGTTAGTTGTGTACTCACCATAATTTCTGTTTTGATTTATCCAAACGCACACAAACTTCTGTTTATAACGGCCCAGCCACTCTCTATCCATATAGTCCAACACACCTGCCAAAACCAGGATTTTAATATATAAAAAGTATAAACAGTAAGTTGTAGGCATGTAAGAAATTGTAATGTAATACGGAGTATGGTACTTACGTAATCGGTTGACGGCTGCGAGTCGTTCATATATTGTGTTTCTGTTATTCTCGTATGCACAAATGGTAGCGGAATTACACAACCGCCACCAATGTTTTTGAAACATCTTCCAGCTATATACTTTATCATTCCCAAAGGAATTTTGGCAATGTTTACTAATATTCTCATAAATGTGCCACCTACAAAGCTGGTGAGAAGAATCTGGAAATACTTTCTCACATGCGTTAACAAGAGAGAGCTCTCTATCGGTAACTATGACGCGGGGCTGTACACAACCCCGTAACATTTCCTTTACGATTTCAAGTAACCACGTATAGGTATCCTCACGTTCATTGCTTAAAAATGCATCCGCAATTAGGAACGATCGGCCAGTTGATGTCACACCAACCATTTCAACAAGTGGCATGTTGTACACGTTTGTTTTGTAGGTCGCGTCAATAAGCAAAACGTACGGGTATGCCCGCCAAACTTTGTAGCCAGTCTGGCTACAGAAAAAGATCTCTCGTGTTATTTTGGTCTCCTCATCCACTCGGATGTGGTAGACGTAATTCTTCTCAAAGAGTAAGTTCTCAAGAACTTCCATCGGTGTAGTACCTACTCTCTTTCTCGCCTTAATTTTATCTTGGGCGTTATAAATAGTTTTAAGTACGGAAACATTATCTGGAAATTTCTTCTTTATAGCAGATAGTATTCCTCTTGGCGGCACGTGTTCCTGCATTAGGTCAGAAAGTATAGCTTCTTCTGGTTCACGAAGTCTCCTGACATACGCATGACCCTCGAGATGCCTGGCCCGCCGGTGGTTATGCAGTGGGAATTGCTCAATCAACCGATATGAATGGGTCAT
>JBCNJP010000019.1:16819986-16862668 GCA_039602395.1 Deinandra increscens subsp. villosa | reverse complement strand
GTTTAACAATAGTTTGTAACAACCAACTAGTGCCCGCTTGATGTGCCCATGAATTTTGATTCGTGTCAAAAAGACCAACTAGTGCTAATTGTTCTAATGCAAAATGCTGGCTAAACGACTGAACTGTTAGCGCTCGTCTGAAGAGGGTGGTGTTTCAAGTTCATTATGGTCTCTCTAATAATATATAGTTGACACAGGCAACAATCAACTATTCTACTAGTCACGATGGTTAACGTCTGATTTCAACTGATTAGACACGTTGCTACGAATGGACGCACAAACCATCATGCTCAATCATGCGACACTATTCATTCTCGTGTTCCTGACATAATTTGTTTTCTACTCCGATTACACCGGAAAATGCATTTATGATTAGACTATCCAAGTGTTTGAAAAGTCGGTTCCTTAAAGAACAATAATGGTAAAGAATTTACACTAGCATTGTAAACATCATGATGTCTTGTCATTCATATGTCATCTATGAAACCATATACTGTATCAACATGTTTGATCTCGTTGGTGTTTTAAAATTGCAACTTTTTTACTTTCCTCTTAACAGTCACTTTCTTATTTCGTTGTTATATTATAAGGGGCAAAAAAGACTTGCGTTCTTCATTGATTGCTTTCCTAACTGTATAAAAAGTGACCCTTATTTATACAAGGACCCCCTCCCCTTTTGAGAAGCACCATTATCAGTCCCCCACACACTCTCAGCCTACTCCTGTATATATACATCCCCCACCCTCCTATATCAAACATAATCACACAAAACACAAATTCAAAATGACATATCCATCCACAAGATTTTATAACAATGTTGTTTGCACTCTTTTCCTAGTTGGGGTTGTGACACTTCCGGTCGCAAACGCGAAACCGGCTGCATTTTTACAGGATTTTTATGTAACATGGTCGGATTCTCATATCAAGCAACTCGATGATGGAAGAGCCATCCAGCTTCTTCTCGACCAGAATTCAGGTATGTACGTATAATTCTCTTTTAAATTGTTACAACTTTTTTAACCGGACGGTATGGTATTGTGTGATGCAGGTTGTGGGTTTGCTTCGAAAAACAAATACCTGTTCGGACGTGTGAGCATGAAGATTAAGCTTATTCCCGGAGATTCTGCTGGCACTGTCACTGCCTTTTATGTAAGAACCTTGATGTTTTATACCTGAAAAAAGATTAATAAGCTTGTTATATTATATCATCACAAAACATGGTTTTTGTGGCAGATGAATTCGGATACTGATCAAATCCGTGATGAGCTTGATTTTGAGTTTTTGGGGAACCGAAGTGGGCAGCCGTACTCAGTTCAAACTAATGTGTATGCTCATGGAAAAGGTGATAGAGAGCAAAGGATCAACTTGTGGTTTGACCCTGCTGCTGACTTCCATACTTATTCCATTCTATGGAACCATCAACATGTGGTGTAAGTTGCCTAGTACATATGACTACAAGTCTACAATCCAATAATTAGTTAATTACAACCAAATGATGCATTTTCTATATCTGCATAGGTTTTATGTGGATGAAGTGCCAATCAGGGTATACAAGAATAATGAAGCCAAAGGAGTCCCATTCCCAAAAATGCAGCCAATGGGAGTGTACTCAACATTATGGGAAGCAGATGACTGGGCAACAAGGGGTGGGCTAGAAAAAATAGACTGGAACAAAGCACCCTTTTATGCATATTACAAGGACTTCGATATCGAAGGCTGCATCATCCCAGGTCCCACCACATGTGCCTCTAACCAGTCTAGTTGGTGGGAGGGGGTGACCTATCAACATCTGGACTCCATTGCCGCCCGCCGTTACCGATGGGTCCGCGTGAATCATATGGTTTATGATTATTGCACAGACAGAAGCCGGAATCCGGTTGCCCCACCGGAATGTATGGCAGGAATTTAGATCTCCTTGTTGATAGGAGGGTGTAAGGAAAGTGGATTGTTGATGGATTTTTCTATTAAAAAACTGTTGGACAACATAAATAATGTAGGGGCCATAATTGTGAAAGGAAATGTGGTATGTACTATATCCTTCTTTTATGTGAATAAATGCTTTAACTTTCCCCCATTCCTATAACTTTATGCATATTTTGGTTCTCTCAATTTGAAAAGGTGTCAGGTAATAACAATTTCCATAATGATAAAATTAAAAACACTTTCTTGCATAAGAAATCTAACCGAGAAATGGTCTATTTTCTTGTGCCTATTTTGACTGCAACGGGCTGAGAGCAATATGGACAGTTACCAAACAGAACATCAAATGACCTGCATTATGAACATGGACAAGACTAAAAAGTCAATGATGAGGTTGACCAAAAGCGAATAGATGCACTTTATGCTAAATAAGATTACGGAATACTTACTGCCTTGTTGTTGTGATGGAACGTAACCAATCCCCAAGGCATACACTATGAAAAGCTTTGCTGCAGGTGCTATTTTCACATGTATAATCTGTTCTGCCTCCACTTTTGGGTCCAAGTTCATCATCTATAAAACCAACATACAAAATAATCTGGCATATGTTTATGCAAATATAAAGAATTTATGGCAGCTATATAGATTATATACCTACTGGAAGCAATTGTGAATAGCATATCCCACATTCAATTTGCTGATCATTTTTCTCAAATCCTGGAGGTCCTGGAAGTTGACATTCCAACAAATTTGCGAGATTTTCTGCAAAGGGTTTGTCTTTTGACCTATAATTAAGTAGTGAAATTAAACCAAAATAAAAGTGAATGACATGATTATGCAAAATTCAGAGCACCTTATCGATGCAAAAGTAACTTTCTATTAGCATAATGATTGATGCCAGAAAAAGATACTATTGTCTATTGTGAAACATAGAACATACTTACTTATAAATGTCAATTCGGGTTATGTTTTATCTCTCACGAGTCAAGCTTCTAAAATAAAAAAATAGCTTAGAAGGAAACGCACCAAATGGGTCGAACTGGTTGAAAGTCACTCAACACTTGTTTTTACTGCATAAATATCTCAAGAAGATTTATTCAATAGTTCAGATTATTATTTAAACATTATTAGTATTAGTGATGACATTTGACAACTAATTGTTTCTATAAATTATCAACAGTTTGGAAAAATAACTGTTTAGGTCAATCCAACTGACAGCCTGTTTCGACCCATACAGAAAAGTATCACATGTATAATTAACATTTCCCTATTCCTAATCCTCTTCCAATTTTACATGGAATAGAAGCTGAAATTTGAAGACAGATTTATACTAAAGCAAAAGGTTAGTTCACATCATGTAATCACATATTTTGTTTTTTGAAGTTTGGCACACAAAGATGCTGAACAACAATTTTGTTTAAAAAAAGAAGCATAAAAGTTAATAAGAAATCTCTTAACACAAAGTATTAAAGCATTATAGACTTAGAATTAGAAATATGAAATGATTAATATCTACAAAAGAGTGTTGAACATATACCATTTATTGCAATTCCTACGCCATTTATCCCTTAGCAAGTTCACATTTTCATTGGACCCCAAAAAACGACACCTGTCACAACATCGAACATGTTACTACCAACGGAACTTTCAAGTAACAACTGACTACTTAACAGAATTCAAACCTACTCTGGTAACGATCGTGGCTCGTTTGCACGTATAGATAATATTACAGAGCAGTCATTCCCTGAAAAACAAAATATTTCGCATACTAACAGAGGAATGATGGGGGTGAGAATCTGTACTAAAAACAAGTTACCAATCTTAATATGCCGAAATGATGTAGCACGATGCAACTGTGCCGTGTTGGAAACCCAAAGAGATTGATCAATATCTTCAACTGTTGACCAAAACTGTTGAAGCTTCTCCAGATGCTGACATCACCAACCACGAGACAAAATAATTTACAAATGAAAAATCGAATTCAAAGAATCAAGGATAGAAGATTATGTCCTATGAACCTGTCTAAATTGTTTCACAACATCTTTAAGTCTTGAATTCGTTGACCATTCCAAATTGAATAAGTAAGGTACATCCTAATGAAAGGATTAATA
This sequence comes from Deinandra increscens subsp. villosa, assembly GCA_039602395.1. NCBI lineage: Eukaryota > Viridiplantae > Streptophyta > Magnoliopsida > Asterales > Asteraceae > Deinandra > Deinandra increscens. The sequence continues at coordinate 16,858,637 of JBCNJP010000019.1, read as the reverse complement.
TATATTAATCTGGGAACATGTATTGTTTGGAACACAGAAGATTGAAGAAGTGGTAGATAACTAACAGCTGAAACTGATGGTGGGCAGTTGGGATAAGATTTATCCAATAAAATCTCTAGCACATGAACTCGTTCCTTCTTGTCACTAACATAAATTGCAATGCAAGATATCAAATAATAGAGATGCTAAACAGTAGTGAATGGTTAATCATTCGGCTAAAGGATCTTACACAACACGAAATGTAACAAATGATAGATCTTCTGCCAGCCTCACCAAATGTTCCCATCCAATCTCTTCAATCTAGTATAAGAATCGATAGATACAATCCGTCAAAGAAGTTGATTTAGTATTCATAAATGTTAAAAGTATGCAAATGGTTAAAAGTTCAAATAATCATCTTTCTGAAGATGAATAACTGCAATACCAGTTTACCTCAGAGTAAATGGCGCGGGAGAAAGATGATGTCAGGGCCATATTCACCCTGCCCATGAGCAATGAAATCAAACTTCAACAAACTCAGCAACAGAAAATCTTATAATTATGAACTTTTAAGTAGGCAAATTTGAATTCTATTATGTGATACATACAACTGTGTGGAAACTCAAAAGCATGTATAAGTCAGCGAGTTACAATCCAAATGCACTGAATCAATAAATTAGAGAGAAAGAGAGCACATGATCGTTAATTTGACAGGCTTCAAATCGAATGAAACGTGAACTTCATATCAAACAGTTGGTGTGCAATCTCAGATGATAACATTATAGACCAGAAAACGAAAAGGATTACCTGGAATTTGGAAGGCCGGTCGAAGTCCCCCTGACGGTTTTGGTCTCTCTCGGTTGCCGGAACGGCGAAGAGCCTCCTGGGTTCGTCTAACAGTCGACCGGTTCTTATGAACTGAAGTTGAGGACTTGAGAGCCTTATTTGAAAGATGTAATTTTATGTTTTATTACTCGGTATATATATATGTACCAACTTAAAAATAAAAGAGTTAATTGTAAATTTAGTCCCTAAGGTTTGGGTAAGTTGCAGAATCCTTCAAAATAAAACATTTTTGTATAACGTGTTATCTCATATGGGTTTATTATAAATTCAGTCTAAAACACTATCTCTGTTAGAGAACCTATGTTAAGTCCAGCGGTAAAGTATAATCTATTAATGCTAGGTACAATCTATAAATGCATATAGATTTTTGAAAAATATATAATTTATAAGCTAGAGGACTATTTGTGTAAATTACTTAAACTAATTAAAAATTTCTAGCTTGAAATCTGGTCTCATCAACGAGTTAGGGATTTTATGAAGGTGAGGGACGACAACGAGTTAGGGGTTTCACAAGGAATTCGGTTGGTACCATGGTGGTTAGATGTGGGTTGGTGAGGTGGCGCTGGTGAATTCGATAGCGGTGACGATGTTGTTAGTGATGGTGGTGGACGCCATGGACTGATGGTGTTGTGGTGATTACGGGGAGTTTTAGAAGAGACAACATTTTGTTACGGTGACCGGTGGACTGATGGTGTTAGATATGACATTTGACAAATAATTTTATCATATTATTACCCTATATTGCATTCTAAAATTGGTTGAAAGTTTTTTAATTGTCTTATCCAACCCATCAACCTAAGATATTTTTAATTTAATATAGGTAAACATTATTTGTATCCTCTCAAGTGTTATTTAATTTAGAGTAAATTACGGATTTCGTCCCTGTGGTTTACGTGAATTTCACATATAGTCCTTAGCTTTCATTTATTACGGATATGGTCCCAACCTTTTGACAAACCGTTACGGATATAGTCCCTGTGATGGATGGCCGTTAAAATTTTCTGTTAAGTTGATGTTAAATGACTAATATACCCTTTTTCTTAATTAATAATTACACAAATACCTTCTACTAAATCTCCAAAGCTCCCCATCTCCAAACGAATCTCCGGCAACCCACCTCAAAAGAAATATGCGGCCGCCCATCAACAATTAAAATTAACGTAATCGAGAATTTAAATCCAGTTTTAATACTTTAACCTAAAGTTGAGTTCTCAAGAAATTTACGACTGAAACGGTAATTAATAAAAAAAATGAGTAAATTATGGATTTCCGGTTTTCCCCATTCTGATTGTTCAGATGGCTCCCAGCGCGGAGGAGACGAGCGACGGGCAGCCGTTGAATGCGTTTGATATCCACAGTAAAAGACGAGCGGCGAGAAGGGGATTCCGATGAAGTGACGGATTTGATCCCTTCCCGTCACGATCGCTAATGGAATTTTTCCGGCAGCCTTGTTTTCGAAGGGAGTCGCATTGGCCGATGGGCTTTAGTTAGTTTCGGTGGCACCGACGAACAGAGATCGATCATCCCCAAATTCATCGACCAATTAACTTGGATGCGAACAGTTGGGGATCTTTCTCAACATGAATACAATTGTAAGCACACTGTTTAAGTCAATGCAAGTTCTTAAAATGTTTGTATCAAAATCAAGAAGATTCGAAAAGTTGCAAACAATAACCTGCAGCTTTTGATTTGTGTGATAATAAAGGGTACTTGCATCGGGGTTATGAGCCAGTGTTGTTTCTATCAAAATCTCCCGAAGTGAGAGCCCCGAGACGGCGGAGGTGGCTAAGTCCATCGGTGGTGACGGTGGATTATCTGATTGTTTCGATTCAAACGACGGTGGTGGGTACCTCCGGCGGTGGATAATGTTGGTGATTGTTTAGAGATGAAGACGATAAGAGTAATTTCCAATTTGGTTATATCAAAATATTTTTAGGGTTTAATTTCTTTTAATAATTAAAGGGAGGGGTATAAATGTCAATTCACATTTAATTAATAGAAAATTTTAACGACCATTCATCTTAGGGACTATATCCGCAACGGTTTGTCAAAAGGTAGGGACCATATCCGTAATAAACAAAAGCTAAGGACTATATATGAAATTCACGCAAACCACAGGGACGAAACCCATAATTTACTCTTTAATTTATATCACTCTAACACTTATACGGGTTGTATAAACATTTACATAACTCATATATACCTTTTGTGAATCCAATGCTGTAAGCTGACATAAATTAATTGTTTATGACTTACATATATATTGTAACACCCGTATACAATTTGATGCCAAACATATACATTATAACGTTAAAAATTTGGTCCCAGAAAATTTCTTTACAAAACATATGATTTGTAATCATAAGATGCCACCATAGTGGTTTACATTTACAAAATTTACTTATAATTGGTTTGACATCCAAATGTGATCTTCGACTTATATATAAGTTCTTCTCACCATAATACAAGACGGGTCGTTCGTTCTCGATGTGATCGGTTCTTTGTAGTCTTTGATGAGCGTCCCACTAGGCTTTCCCTTTACCTGCAACATACTCACTTTCAATAGTGAGCTTCTATTGCATAACCATTTATTACAATATCAAATAATGAAGAAAAACAATAAAATTTGGTTTTTCACTCTGGGGCGGTACGCCCAGAATGAATAATTTCTGGGCGGTACGCCCTGGACCATTTTTGACAGAATATTGGCTATTTTCGGCCAGTTCCATACTTAGCCAAATTTTGGCTTTCTTTCCCCTGTTTTCTACCAGATTTCACCAACCGGGTTTCCATCATTTTTCAAGTGTTTTAACACTCACAAAACACTTCTAAAATATGTTTTCATACACATCAACATACCTTATTCAAGGCGAATTCAAACTTTGCATATGCGGGTTCAACCAACCCGTTTGACCCATTAGAACACCCATAGCTTTATTGCCAATGACCTGTCCTTATTGCAAGCTAATTTTACCGTAATCCATTGGCAAACATGTATAACAAATCAATTCCATAAGCTAATTATGTCATTTTAACCTTTATGGGTTCTATGCACTTCGTGTGCTTGTTACTTATTGGAAATAACACAGTTTTAAAGGATTATGATCCTAAACTCATGTGACAGCCTATTTATGCATCAAATAGTCTTTAGGGAGTTGGTATCTATTCATTCAACCACTTTTGGGTTATTGTACCCATCTGACCCGTTAAGGCGGGTCCTTGCCTTTGGTTTACTCCAATGCCCAATTTGACCACATATTAGCCTTGGAATCTAAGGTTCTATAACCATTTACGATTCCTTTTTCTCTTGTTACTTGGCATGGACTCTATAAGCCCATTTTCGCCTCTGCAACTTTTGTTCACAACATGATTCATCCAAATCTTCCCTATGGTCAAATTGGTCATTGGAGAACCCTTGACTTTGGGCTTCACGGTTCCTAGAACCATTCGTCACCCATACTCATAATTCATAGTTTATTTCATTAAATTGTAAATACGCATTTACTTAACTACTTCATGTAACATAAATAATGTTACACATGCATTTGGTTCCTACAAACCATTATAAATCAATTACTCATTTAGCCATTATTATGGTCTCTATGAATCAATTAGTAACTTTTATTCTTTGACCCATTACGATGAATCCTACCGATTCGTTCGACCCGTTTAACCCATTAGCATGAATCCTACAATTCATTTACCGCTAATGGCATACATTCTTTTAGCCATGGTTTCTAAGAACCATTTAATTATGCATTGTTCTTTGACTCATTACCTTCTTAGAGCTTAACTCTAAATATTTAACTTTGTAATTATACGCAATTCAACAACTTGCCTCGTAGAGAAAGTTTATCACATTTCATAAAATCATGCATTCTATATCATCAATGCAATTATGAGTCATTAACCAAATATGTAACATAGCATAGATGTTACCTCGTGAGCTTTATCCATAAGTACCGGTTTCCGTTTGAGTTGCTTCCGCTTGCTTGCCTAAAGTGGACTCAATTCCCTGTTTGGTTCGTGAGACAACATAATCATCAATATATATATATATATATATCACATTTTCCACATTCTAGTACATGAATCATTTAGTTATATAAATCTAACGATTCACATCTCACGACATCAATTCATTAAATATCCTAGGGTGGTACTTGCTGTCCAGCCCTTGTTCAAGCCACCATTTGACCCTTTTAACAGCTGAATCGACCCAACATGTTCAAATATAAAACGTAGTAGACTCATAGAGCTTTCCAAGCATATAAAATACACATTTTTCCGAGTTACGGTTGATTTTATACGATTTTTCTAAAAACAGGACAGCAACCATAATTTTTCCCAAACAGCATGCTAGAAAATTGAGTGACCATATTAACGGGTCATTTTGACCCATTATACACCGGATTCAATTTCCGGTGTTCAAATACCAAACATAGTATTCAAAACAAGCTTTTCAACCGTATATCGTACATCCCCAACGGGCATACGAGTGATCTTATACAACACTTTCAAAACAGCCCCTCAACTAGATTTTTATCTTTTTCATGGTTTCATACAATTCCATTTAACACATTTTTCAAGCATGGGTTTTCAAAATTCATACCCATTCTTCTTTCATGCTCTCTAATAGTGTATCATCCCTACACTTATTCATTGATTCAAGCATTTCATCTAAGTTAGGCATTTCATCAAGCACTTGGCGTGCTTCAAAGTTCATATGCCTATTCTTCAACCTATTACATGTAGGTGATTACCCAATTCTTGCAATTCACAAACATTCATCATATTATTATGCTAACAATTAAGATTTAGCAATCAAAATATATAAAATTTCCAGATTTTAAAGCCAAACCCCAAAAATCTAAGACTTAGACCTTATGGTTCACATTTTAGGTCTTTCATGTTCACTATTCATGATTCATGGATAATCAAGCATCCTAATCATATATCAATCATCTATCATAACAATTGACATCAAATTTCAGCTTCAAATCATCCAATTTAACATGCCAAATTCGAGATTAGACATGCAATTATGATAGAAATACTTACCCAACAATCCCCATTGGGTTTATATGAATTTTAAGCTTCAAATCCTTGTTTACTCTTTCAAAATTGAAGCTTTCTCCTTAGAATCACACAAAACCAAGCTCTAGGGTTTGGGAGAAGTGTTTCACGTTCACTTTCTGCCCCAAATTCGTTTTTCCAGCTTTACATAAGAGCAAGTTTCGGAAATGACGCATTTGGCCCCTCTAGTATGGCTATTTTGCATTTTAACCCCAAAATTCACAATTTTTCACACAAGACTTTATGTTAACATGCCAATATCATATTTAACATAAATATGTCCCAAAACATTTATATAAGTGTAATAATTAATAATATTACACTAACAAATAATTAACATCCTAACCAAGTATAGGATTTGGGGACGAAATACCACATTTTTTTCCCAATTTAACAAAACATTACTTTTATGATTTCGGGATACTTTGGTTAATTTAAGACATCCAGAAATTGGGATGTTACATATATGACTCATATACATATCTATACGACTCGTATGTTTGTGAATCAAATATATATGACTAATATATATTCTCAAGTATTAAATCTTGTTTGAGGTTTTGTGGGTTTTGAATGAAATAGAAATATATGACTTAGTATAGGTTACTAGACAGGCCGTATACTTTTAAAAAATTTAAATTTTCTATTTTATGTTGAAGTAGCCTTATGTAATACGTTTATTTTTATTCATCTTTGAATATCTTTGAGCTAAAAATGAAAAACGATAATTATAAATTAAACATTATAAAATTATTACAATATTAGATTAAAACATATCTTAATTAAAACACTAAAATCTTAAATTACACTATTACAATTACAAATTAATAACATTAATTCTTGTTTACTCGAACAATCTTCGTTTAGCCGAAGAGCTTCATTTGGACGGATTTTCAACTTCCTCATCAAGTCTTTACTGGTATTTGTAGTTAAATCACTTCGTAAAATGTACAAATATATATTTCTAACACCATCCAAAGCATTGTAAAAGAAAAGCCAGGCCACATCGTGATTGGTTCCTCAACGAATATAACCCGACCCGTGTCAAGATCAGTACCGAGTACCTTACAGTAAAATCATATGTTGTTGGTATTTTCATATCCCAAATATGGCATGATTAAGCCCGGCCATATCAGCAAATTTGAACTCGTTGACATTTATCTACCGTAATGAAAGACCTTTAGGCTGAAATACCATGGTCTACATTCATATATATCTTCCACAATGTGACCTAAATGGTATTCATTTATCGAACGAACAGTCCATGACTGTATGTTGTTGGAGCTCATATTGTTTAGTGTAAGAAAAGAAAGAAAAAGCTAAAACATACAATTTAGAGTGTTAAAATATAGTCGTTGGATTGCATTATTGTCAACGGATTTATAACCCATCAGTGTTAATGCAAGTTCCGGTGTGGCTATTACTGTTGAAATAGACAGACAGATTGCATAGCAAATGAGGAGGCTGAAGGCTCATTAGGTGTCCACCTAATGAGTGTCACAAATATATTTAGTCTTTTAGTAGTATTAGATTAGATATTTGCACGGTCTGTGCTCGTAGCCGTTCATGAATGTGGATTTTTTTCTGGAATGGGATCAACTGATGGCCTGGGTTACCTGCACGGCGTGTCGTGAGTAAGATCGTTATACCAGGTGTTCACCCCCAGATAGCCTGATTGAAGTTTAATGTTGTTAAAAAAAGATATTTGCAAAATGTATAAATTTTTAGTTGTCCAATTTTTAAATATAACTTATATAATTTATTTACATTTAATTCAATAGAATCCTAACAAAAAATATTTTATAAAAACTTATTTACATTATACGAAAAATAAATATTTTAATAATTATGACATATTATCTAAAACCAAATAAATAAAAATGGAGATAATTGTGAATCAAATGCCCTACTAAAGCTTGATTCTAGAAATGAATAATATTTAAATTAAAGATGATCAATGAGGACAAAATCAAGGATAAAGCTAAACACAATGATTATGATTAATCTAACATCATATAATTATAAACAAAATATATTATTCACAAGAATTCATAACCATCCTTTGTTTTAAAAGAAAGAAAGAAAAAAGATATGATTGAGAAATATTCTACGTACATCTTAATTTCTAAAATACATATTATTTTTGACCACTAAACCTGCAAAATAAGCCCGTGACTCTAAAAAAGGTCGATCGGGGTTGTGCATGAGTGATTTCAGCAACACAATCCATAAATGATTTCAATCAATTAACAGGCTGCAGATGAACTAGCGAAGGGATTAAAAAAGTATGGCTTCGGAGTAAAAGGGGTTTTGGTGTCTCCGATGATCTGCTCACACGACGGACACATGGTGAGGGTGGCCGCCGGCAGCTGCTGCTGCATGTATTTGGGTTGTGACACTTTTTGGACTTTCAGTTCTTGAATCTCTTGCCGGAGTCTTTTGTTCTCGTCTGCTAATATTTTACGGCATTTCTTTAAGTACTCGCAATCCACCTCAGTTTGCTTCAGCTTCGTTCTTCAATTAAAGTAACAAAAACAAAAAAAAAAAACATTTCAATTAGTTGTTGATTGATTCTATATATATTTAGTAGTTTCTTTACAGTTATCAATGGAATTTTCAAGGATCAGCTTGGAGTTAGGATAGAACGGATGTCGATCTTTGTCTTTTTTTCAATTTAACTTTTCAAATACTTAGTTTCATATATAGACATATAGTTATTTGACTTTTCTTTTATAACTTGTACATTTTACAGTTTTTACTCCTCTAAAAAATCTAAAACATATTTTTGTTTTCTAGATATCTGAATGTTATTTTTTGTAAAACTGAGTTTCATTGGAATTAATATGCATTTTTTTAATATAATTTTTTTTTTCCGAATGAACTCGGATTCTAACAAAATTTATATAGTAGTGTTCATAAAAACATAAACAAAACGGTGCATTTAGAATTTTTTAGAAAGCTAAATATATACTACAATAAAACATAAAATATATATGTGAAATTAATTTTTGAAAAATAAAAGCAAGAAAAACAAAAGCAAATCATATCCTATCCACTTGTAAAACTAGCGGATCTCATATATATCCACTTTTCCAACCAGCAGATCACCAAATTAAATTAAGAATATATATAGGTCTCAAAGAAAAATCTGCAAACTATAAAATCTGGAGATATGATTAAGGTGGATATGTATAATATTTATCAAAACTAGGGACATAAATCAAACCTTGCCCTCCTGTTTTGGAACCAAACTTCAACTTGTCTAGGCCTTAGCTTTAGATCCCTTGCAAGCTCTTGCTTTTGTTTCTGCTAATATTCAACAACAATATAATATATATATCAGTGTTAATTTTGAAGTTAATTATGTAATTAATATGGTAAAAAAAAAGAAATAATAATTACAGGGTTTAAACTTGTGTGATGTTTAAAGGCTTCCTCTAGTAGTCCAGATTGAGCTTTAGTTAACCTCAGTTTCTTCTTACCATTCACACCACCATCTTCATCTTCTTCTTCACCACTTGTGTTCTCCACTGCTCTCTCCCTCTTCACACTAGCACTAGAGAGCGATGAACCGACACATGAATCGCCCGAAAGAGCCAGGGTTAGAGACGGCTCATGAGGGCGATCGGAACCCGGGTTAGGTTTTTTGGTGTGGTTTGTTGGGTTAATGGATGGTGTTGGACTAAGGCGTAGTTCAAGTGCAAGTTTGGTGTCGGCAAAACCCTGGAAATCCATCTGAAATGATTAGTTAATTAAAAATATGTGGATTGATCCAAGTATATATTGATGAAGAAAGTATGTTTTGGGGTTTGAAAATTTGGAAGAATATGAAGGAGAAAAAGGAGAGGATATAAGAAATAATTGGTGGTTATGATTGTTAATAAAGAAATATGTGAACTATACAAAGACGAATATGGTGTGCGTAGGAAAATATATATTACAAATTATATATATTAACAAAACCTATTTGTGGCTTCTCTCACACTTTTACTGTACTTCGTTTGAACAAATAGGGTGGTGACAGCTGTATTTTTCTAATATATTGTCTACATGTAATTGGCTGTTTTGGACGGTGAGTCTTCGAGACTCTTCTTAGAATCTCTATTGTGCAAGGGACAAAGTCGGTTCCTCTCTCTCCATATTTTCTTCTGATACAAAAGAGACATTATTTCTCTTTCTCTCTCTCCATATTTTCTCTGTAAATGCTCTTCATTTTCTCGCCGGCGACTGTTGGCGCGGTGGTTAGTTTTAGGCGATGATGGTTGGTGGTTGCGGCAAGGCGTCTTTAACGCAGCCGCACCTTGAACCTAGCCTCGAGATCTGTCGGTGCGCCGTTGACTGTTGGCACGATGGTTGGTTTTAGGCGATGATGGTGGTGGCTGCGGCGAGGCGTGTTTAACGCAGCCGCACCTTGAACCTAGCCTCGCAGATCTGGCGGTGACATCTGATTTGCTTACGTCGCTCCTCCATCTTCAACGATGGTCGATCCTCCATCTTGGACGGTGGCTTAATGGCTTCCGCCGTCGCCAATTTTCGCCTCTGGTGCTCGGAACCATGTGTTTCCCAGTTATGTACGGGATTTGAGTTGATTCGTATGGGAATCATCAAACCCTGATGTTCTGATAGCAAAAGGGGCAAACCCAGATTTGAGAAGTGTAATCGACACCTGATGTTATTTCTTTGATTCTTCATGCTTCGGTATGATTTTCGTCTCATGATTGTCCGATGTGTGTATTCTGACCTTTTGTCTGCTTTCCCTTTACATGGTTGGTGGTTCCTTTATTGATTGGCATTCTAATGTAATGGTTAATTTTCTGATATGCTTTTGGTTGTGATTTTGATCCAGAAACCAAACATATAGGCATGGCATATTTTTTGTTGCTACCATCTAATATCAAGTCCCACTTTTATGTTGGTTAATGGTCTGAGCCTTGACTGAATTGCTGTGATGGTTAGTTTTCTGATATGCTTTTGGTTTGTAATGTTCATACAGAAATCATTCAACAAAGGGGAGTTTTAGTTTCTGTTGGTGTGGCAAATTTTCTTTTTGAAGCCATATAATTTAAAATCCCACTTTTATGTTGATTAACGATATGTGCTTTCACTCCATTTATGTGATGGTCACTATTCTGATATGCTTTTGGCTATGATTTTAATCCAGAAATCACGCAAATAAAGGGGATATTTCGTTTTTGTTGGCGTGGCAATTATTTTTTATTGCAGCCATCTAATTTCAAATCCCGCTTCTATGTTGATTAATGGTCTGAGCCTAATATTACAATATCTATTTTCATAATGGATATATCATCAGATTGAAGTTATATTATATTATATATATTAACAAAATCGATTTGTGGCTTCTCTCACACTTTTACTGTACTTCGTTTGAACAAATAGGGTGGTGGCAGCTGTATTTTTCTAATATATTGTCTACATGTAATTGGCTGTTTTGGACGGTGAGTCTTCGAGACTCTTCTTATAATCTGTCTATCTATTGTGCAAGGGACAAATAGAAACAGTCGGTTCCTCTCCGTTTAAACAAATTGGGTGATGACAGGATTTTTAGTTCCTGTTGACGCGGTAAATTTTCTTTTTGCAGCCATATAGTTTAAAGTCCCACTTTTATGTTCATTAGTGATATGTGCTTTCACTCCATTGCTGGTGATGGTCATTATTCTGATATGCTATTGGCTGTGATGTTTTTCCAGAAATCACACAAAGAAAGGGGACATTTCGTTTTCGTTGGCGTGGCAGTTTTTTTTTTTGCAGCCATCTAACTTCGTATCCCACTTTTATGTTAATTAATGGTCTAAGCCTAATATTGCAATATGTATTTTACGAATTTATAAATTAACGATGAGACTAAGATGATGGTTTCAGCTGTCATGGTTTAGATTTTTCCGTAGTAGCAACAATTTTACTACCTTTCTACTTGATCTTTACATTCTTAAGAACAAACTACCCGCTGCAACGCGCGGGTAGGTATATTTCTCGTTAATAAACTAATATTTTTAGTTTTAACTCACGGAGAAAACAGTATATACTTTTTACAAAGTGGTAACTTATAAAGTAAGGTATCTAAGTATCATTTTGATACATACGAGTAGTAAGTATCGTCTACACGTTACATCAGATGTGTTTTTTAACGTATGAACCTGCATCTTAGGATTCATCATGTGAAACCAAGTTGTTGTGTTAACACTCTTGTTTTACGTCAAGAACAAACCAAATCTCAAAACATTTACATGAAAACTCAAACTGAAATAATGTGATATATATTGCTTCTAACGAAAAAATCAATATCAAAAACCAGAATGCAAACGTAAATACAACGACAAAATATATAAAATATCATTAAAACAAACAACGATAAAAATAATAACGTTAATAAACGACAAACCTAAACGTATAAATATTATCATTCAACTCTTTCAGAAAAAATTCAAAACAACACTGATTATAACTAAAACATTTGTTTATGATAAAAGGGCAAAACAAATATAATATATTATAGAAAATAAACTATGCAAAATAAAAATATAATAAATTTGTGGTTCCATATTATACCAAATAAATAAGTCAAAGAAAATATTTTAAACTTGATGTTCCTTAAGCCTTTGTGATTTCATATATATAATTATATTTACATTTTGTCTCCTCGATCACCTCTAATTCTACTGTAAACAAATATGAATATTAAAAACCTTTTGTTTTTCAGTTAGAAAAATATTAGTTAAATATCAATTTTAAATGAGTATGTTATGTTTTTCATATATTTTTAAATATTAAATTATCATCTATGTGTCGATCTTTTTCCATATTTTCAAATGAGTATATTGTTCATTTTCGGTTTGTAGTAGAATTCTTTTTTAGTTATCAATTAATTAATTTTATTTAAAATAATAATTTTTACAATTTGTCATATATTAACTAGAGTTAAGTGTTATTTTCGTCCTTATAATTTGGTTATTTTTGTCACTTCTGTACTTTAATTTGCATTTTATTGTGATTTCAGTCCATTTAACAAGCTTCATTAGCGAGGTCGGGTTAAATTCGAGGGAATTTAGTCCTTTAACTAATAAGAGCCATATTATAGAGTTAACAAATAAACAAGGACTATTTTTATAACTTGTTAAAAACGATTAACAACCCAACTTCATCTTTATCTTAACTACACCATCTAGGTATCAACAACTACAAAATAAATCTCGCTTTCTAACATAATCACAATTCACACATCTCACATTTGATTGATGCCCTCGAGATTTTTGTTATTAATTACAACCATAACCTATTTCATAACCATGTGATGTGGATCGATCGGGTAATCAAATGGCCAAAAAATTTAAAAAGGAATCTGAAAGAAAATTAAGAAGAAACTTAGATTTTTTATAAACTTTTCTGCGTATCCCTTAATAATAGAGATCCCCTCTTAAATAGCTAGGAGAATAACACGAATAAAACTAACTAACCACTGCCTCTAAATAAACTCAAAAGACAATATGAACATCCTCACTACTCTCTTTATATAACACATGACAAAAGAGAAATAACCAACTAAATAATTAAATAACATTATTAAATCCAATCAAAGTTGTAAACTTAAGCCCACATACGTGAAGTGAAGTTAGACACATAACACCATGGCTGATAATGGGGAACAAAAGCTCATCGCCATGGCCCATCACATAGCTAAATATTTAGGTCACATTGATCATAATGTTGTGACCGATGATATACTTCGTTTTTTCTCTAATTTTAATTACATACTTGGGGAAAGGTTTACACAAAACTTTTCTGGAAAATGACGGGGGAGTCGCACTATAACAGACCTTAAAGACCATTGATTAAGGGGTGTCTAGATACTTAATCATTGACGAATTGAATGGTCTAATTACGGTGACCTAGTGATCCATGAGTTGAGTGTTATGGCCGAGGATAAGGCGGTTACATCCTATCTTGATTGAGCAAATGATTTGTTCAAACAATGTATGTTCAAGATGGTGGAGGAGTTTAAGCTATTAATTGAATACGGTAGTGGTTTGAATTTCTTACCCTTGCAAATGGAAGGGATGTACACTAGGGAATTTTTTTTCTGAGGGGGTTAATTTATTGATTATATGCATAAACCAGAAGATGACACGAGACAGATCATAATATTTTTACTGTTAGTTTTCTTTTTTCTCTTATAGCTTTTGAATATATGATGTTTTACAAAAATTCAAACCTAGCTAGTTTTACGGCATGCTCGCTTATTTTATCTAGATTTCGATACAAAATTTATTAAAACTAAGTTTGTCATGATAATGTACAATTTATGAAGACATTAATGTACAAGATTTTAAAGTTGTCTAAACATTTCGTTTTTTTACGAATTAAGTTCTCCATGCTAACATAGGAAGATGACAATATGCATGCCTCGACAACGTTATTTTTAACATTACGTATAAATCCTAATTGGAACTGAATAGTTTCTTAATTTAAAGACTGAGTCTAGATTAGAATAGCTTCGTGATCAAGTTTTGTTTTTTAGTACAAATATAAAGTTTATGGGTCATGATTGTAAAATGTGGTTTTTGATTCGTAATAATATTAAATTTCATAACTTTTGATTGGTCATATATTTATATGGTTGTGTACTTGTGTTTGTTTGTGCATGATCCAATTATTGTAACACCAACTGCTAGCTAGCTAGTTGTCTCCTAAAATATGGGTCTTTTTCAAAAACTTATCCTATCAATATACAGAGGTACGTGTTACCTTCACCTTTACGGCTTTACCTATGGTATACGGCTTGCATCTTAATTAAATGCTTGTTGATTTTGTGTAGATAATGCACATAATTAAATAGTGTATTACCTTAAAAGAAAAGATATATGTGTGTCTAACAAAATTACACATGATATGATGTGGGTGGGAAAATGAGAACCAAGTATGTGAAAAAGACGATTGAATAGTTAAGGAAGCTTCGACGTTACTCTCTGTGGACGTTGTTGATAATGATCCCATCATCGGATAAAACACTTTCGGCCTCGCATTTCTATCATATCATGTCTGAAATTATAATAATACAATTGTTTAATCGGTTTTAGATGCTTTAAATTGATATATCATATCTTTTATTCATCTTTTGTTTGATTGTGTCATATGAATGAAAAGAAACAACTGATATGGTTTGTCGTTATTACCCACATCGATGTTACGTAAACATAACATAAATTAATATCAAAATGGTTATAGGATATTTTGACTTATATTTAAATCTTGATTTTTTTTCATCGTTTAGATTGTCACTAACATTACAACATATATTTCTAATACTAGCCGTGTGCCCGCGCGTTGCGGCGGCGACAGTGTGTAGTGTGTTATTCGTCTTCTGTTTGCGTGTTGCAGCGGCACAGAAATATATGTTTGCTCAACCAGCCCTCATATGAAATATATGTTTTAACCTTCTTTTGCCCTGGCTACATTAACTTCCTATGAAGTTCAAGGTTCATGGAATTAAGAACCAGGCCTTTTGGAACAAATATTAACTTTGTTGGTTTTTTTATGTATTACATTCTTGACATAGATTTCGTTTCAAACCAAGCCGAGCTCTAACCAACCCGCTATTAAAGATATGGCAGAAATAAATAATAGAAAAAGAGCTCCAGTATAAAGATCTTCATTAGTTCGTAAACCGATTGTATACCACCACTGATAAACACCAGAATAGGCGATATTCACTGGCCCAGGAGCAGCCCCACGAGTAAAAGCTATTGACGTATTTTTTTTTCAAAATCGAGTTCTGACAAATACTATACACTTTAACTTTTATTCTAAAACGCGTTTATATTTCTTAAATTGATTTATGAATATATCATTTATTTTTATCTATAGCTACTTCTATATAATGTGTCTTTTACATGATATGGACAATAACATCAATTAAAGCATGTTCCGTCTGAAGTGTGCTTGTTCACTTTCCATAACCTAAACTAAATTTGTATTTTAGTGTGTGTGGGTGGGGTGGTGGGGTGGGGTGGGGGGGGGGGTCATTGGATAACCCCCTATTACAAACAACAAAGAACATATTAGCCAACTCTCTCAAGTACCACCAAAGTTACAAAATCGAGTTATTACCTAAGTGAAATTATAATAAAATCGAGCAAATACACACAAAAAAAACGGTAGCAGCAGAATAAAATCGCAAAATTAAAGTACTTGTTTTACAATGGACATTCCATCACAAAGTTAGTTCATGTTTCAACAATAAAGGAAGAGAAAAATACAAAGAAACAATTTAAAGCAACAATTGTGCTCGAATCTATTCCAATAACAATGAATCCTCAAAGATCAGGTGAACGATGATTATGACAACAAAAACATCAAAGATGAATAAACACACAATCAAAAACATCAGAGATACATGTGATTAAATCTTCTTACTACCAAACCCAACGAAGATCGCATCCTCAAGAAATTGCTTTAAACTTATCCAAATACATGACTGAGGCTGAAAGTCCTCCAAATACTTCACAAAGGCTGCACAGCAACAACCTGCAAGCAAATAAATTAGAGTAAGTAACATGTCAAAATCACTCACTGATGAAGAGTAAAAGTTATAATCGAAGTTAGAATATAAACATATGTAACAATCTAAAAAACAAAAAATCTATCAATACAGACGTATATGTAAAAATTCAAATGGAGACCATATTATGACCTAAAAGGGTAAGCATAAAAATCAGAGAGCACACAACAAATATAAAAAAGAAAATATCCATTTCAAACTAACTGATATACACCTGAACCTTAAACCAAAAAAATATATATATGCAAGTCCAATTCTGTCAAAACATTCTGACTTAAACCTAAGACAAAAAAAAATAGTGTAGATCAAAATCTGTGCATAAGTAACATAAAGCGGAAGCATATAAACAAACTTTAAAAAAGTTTTACACAAATCCAACATGCAACCTAAGTTGAGCAAACACTCAATCAGTTTAATACGCCTATGAAATCTCAAAATCATATAACGAAAACATGACATGCAGATTATGCAGATTTAACAGAGGTTAAAATAAAGATGGAAACCCAAAACAAATGGCGAAATCAGAATTTAAGAGAAACAGAAGCTCCAAAATCAACTAAAATGAGCACATAAACTAAAGCGTATGAACAAAAACTAAAAAAGAACTACACAGCCGTGTTTTATTAAAACGATAGGATTTATAGGTACCTGTGTCTCACTTACTGCCGTTACAAACAAAGAAAGTTGCAACCAAAAGAGAAAACCTAAAATAGAACAAAAAGTGAAGAAGAATTATCAAGAATAGGAACCTGGCAAAATTAAACAATGATATTTTACCATCGATCATGAAGTACAAAATAAAGAACGCTTGTCAAACACTTCCATGATTATATCCTGCATTAAGAAAAAATTCAGTTTAGCATTGTCAAAAGTTACACTTCCATGTTTATATCCTAAAATTGGTTCTGAGCACAATCAGATGCTGCCCTAAAAAGGTACATCCTACATGTAATAATAATTGGAAACATAGGATTAAAGTATAGAGCATAAACACTTTGTGTGTAACCTTATAAAACACAGGCATAAGAACATAAAGCAGAAAACAGCACCTGAAGGGCAACGTATTACAAAAAAAACTTACTGTTGTATCGTAGCAATTTCGCTGGCTTCATTAGAGTCGGCGAACAACCACAGATCATCCCCTTCTCCTCTTATCTAAACTGATAGAAGGCTGCAAAATCCCGAAACAAAACAAAAAAATTAGTCTAAATCATTAAAACTATACCCTTCCAATGAATCTTATATAATCAGACTTTACTAACTGTCGTTGTTTATTCAATTCACTTGTGGTTGCAGGTACCACTGAAGGTTTTTTAAAGCATTTAATCAAATCGGTTCTCTCACCATTGTTGAATTTCTAGACCGAGCGCTTCAAGTGTGTTCAGTGCTGGTAACAGCAATGAAAAAGGCTGCTAACAAAAAAATTGAAAGGCAAAACTGCCAATGAACTTCTTAAAAATAAACAAAAAGTTTATTATCTTAAAGAAAACAGAATTGATAATTACATTACCTGTAGACTACGATCTCACCTGTAGACTACGATCTCTGTTTCATCAGGTGATGTTGGTTTTAATATTATATTAACGTCGCGTGCAACATGGCAAGCTGTCAATGCTTGATCATCGGTAATCATCACCTAAAAACTGAAGATATAGATTAATGTTGTTACTTGTAATAACATTGTATTGGTAACAGTGAGAACACATTATAAGCATCTTAGGTAATATAATTTTAGTAATCAAATGTGACACAATAATTGTTCCTAAAAGTAACAACAGATGGATAAAGTTGCTTAACATCAACCAACCCAGCGGGCACATAAAAATTTAGCTCATATTTTAACTGTTACCTAACCAACACAGCCCACCCACAAACTCACTTTGATGACAGGTGCAACTATGATCTGCTCCATTGATAATATACAACTTGTGGTTTAATATATGCTTTGCAAACTCAATGGCATCTTCCATTGGTACAATCTTATCTGCAGAATCATGGAGGCTTAACACCATGCAAGCAAATCAATCTATGAATGATTTTAGACAAACAATGAAAATATAAATGCAAAAAGAGAACAGAAAAGAAAAGAAAAGAAAACAAGTCATTAAAAAGTCAAACACATAATTATCATACCTTCTTTGTAATTTTTCCTTCCATTGTGATTATGAAGTTGGATGATATAGGTTTTATAGAGCTCTTTTAGAAAGATACTTGAGTTTTCTAACAATCATTCTTTTTTGCAGCCCTTGCTTTGCAATTGAGCTTTTTCTATATGAGAAAACATCATCTCAAGATCATCATCCCAAACACCAAAATCATTCATAAAATAATAATACAATAACCCACAAAAATAGCTAATCTTAATAAACACAATCCTAAAAGTACCTTCTTTTCTTCACTTTTCTACCTTTTCCTTATCAGGCCCAACCTCTCTATATCCTGCTTTTCAAGCTGAAACTCCATATTGTATGGGAACCTAAATACATTTTAAATAGCTCTAATGTTGAAAGAGCAGCAAAGTGAGAAACAGAGTAAATCAAAACTTAACGTCATCTACCATACCTCATATGTTTCCATTGAAAGAGCAGCAACGTCTTTCTTGTCATTACCAAACTTAAATTCTGCCAGATATCTATATAACCCCTTTCCTGCAAAAAAAAAAAAAGAATATCAGCATAAACATATTACAAAATAATTACATAAATAATATAAAAGTATAAGCAGGGATGCTTTGTAATAAAATATGAGGCAATGTCAAACTATAAACAAATCATGTTATAGGTTCATTTTACCCTTATACAGATTAATAGAATTTAGCAGAAGTCTCATTACTAAAAATAACTGCTTGAGCATGAGAAGTCATTTTTTTGTTTCATTTCAAAATAGATAAATAAACGTTTTTACAGGCCAGTTTATACCCACCAGTTTTGGCCCAGACCGCCCATATTGCCATATGTACCTATACCTGTCTCTGCACATCAGCAGGCCTAAGCCCTAAAGTACAGTAAATTCACAAGAAAGCCTGTCCCGCACTGCTTGACTGCAGTTAAAAGCAAGTGTGGCAGTCAATAAATTTTTATGTAAATAATATCCAATTAAAGCATGAAATAAAACTGGATTTACCAGTCGTGTTAAAATCTGGATTTGAAAGACTACACATTTATAATGATAAAAACACTCATGTTACAAGGCTGAATGTAATAGAACAAAACATAAACACATAATTCGATTCAGAATTTAGTTAAAAAAACGATCAAAATCAGAAATAAAATTTGAAATCCACCTGCTCGATAGGGTTACAACATAAAAAAAAATAGGGCCAGAAGCCTTTATCTCTTTGGAAACACACAGAAAACACACAAAAATTCAAAGATAGAGCCCTAGGTCTGAACTCTCACTTAAATTAACCCTGTTTTCAAACAACAAATTCATCAAAACCTTAAAACTATTGAATAAGCAAAATCTAAAGAAACTTTCAGTAATAAAATCTATGTCTTAACAATCAAAGCTCATAAATGAAAGTACCTTAGTATGATGCCTAAGGCACATATCCTGTGTCGCTAACCCAGATGGACACGTTAAGAAGCGAAGAATTAGGGCTCCTATGAGGGTATACTGGAAACCAATCAGACATAAATTATAACAAAAATACACAGTAGTTATATCTAAAACAAACCTAGAAGGAAGATGGATCCCATTATCATTCATCACTGTCTCCTCGATGTAAACTTTTAAGAACCTGCAAAATCGAAGAACAAATGAAGCAATTAAACATGAATCTGAAAAGGAGAGCATATTTGAATTTCAAATTTTGATCTCCGATAAGAGAGAGACATTTTATGCATATTGATTATTAACAACTGAGAGGCACGAACACAATACTGCACAAAGAAAAGAGGGGTAATTTGAAAGTACAAAGAAGTAACACTCTTGGAAAAGTTAAATAGTTAGAACCTGCGTACTAACAAACCCAGGACCTCTAGCATTTGATCTCGGTCCTTCACAACTACCCTTTTCTCTAGGTCAGACCTATTCCAAATGATAAATGGTTAGAACCTGTGTACTAACCAATTCACATGAAATTCAGTTTTAATAATAGATGGATAAAATAACAACCATAAGAGATCCATGAGTACAACTAAACCAACTCCCATCAAAACTGGCCTTTATAGGTTTTTGATATGCTCTATATGATTATCGACCTCCCAGTTTCTCCACGCATACAAATAATATTTTTCTCAATTAAAGTTGTTGAATGTTTATTTTATGCCATACCAAGATTCCATCTCTCTCACCCTGTTATCTTAACAAAGATGTTACATTGTACACAAGACAACCACCACTTAATCAATGATATAATCATCACCTTATTCCATCTTTTAACAAAAACTAAAAGACTAATAATCATCACCTAATTCCATCTTTTAACAAAAACTAAAAGACTAATAAAACTGACACAATATTGATGTTTGATTTGTAGAGATGGTGCAACCACAGCCTAACCAGGTTATGAACATCGACTTGGCCCAAGTAATTGATGTTTGACCCACATTTCTTCACCCATTCTCTTAATCAAGATTGATTTTTTTTAATAATTCTTTCCAGTGATGTAGGCATGAAAGTTTCTTGATAAAAATTGCTAAAAAATCACCACACAAGTGAAACCGAATTTAAAATCATTAAACGCTTCAGTGAAACCCAAAATAAGATTGGAAGGCACATGTATAACGAATACTCTGCTAAGAGGGTAAATAAACCTCACCTCAAGAAGAACTACTTACTGCTGCAGATGCTTCTCTACCTAACAATTAGCACAGACGATGCATCTCGGCCACTTCTAGATACCTGCAAAAAGCAGACCACTCGTAGCCCTAGTTTGAGTCGAACTAAACTGAACAAACATTGGGGAGGATGGTTTTAAGAGAATATAGGAGAGACTGGTTAGGGGAGAAAAATAAAGTACATCAGACTTCGTTTACCTCAATCGGTGGCATCTTGAAGAATGGAGAGAGACGGCAGAGGCGGAGGTTGTGGGCGGCGATGGTTGCCATTCGATTTCAAATGAGAGAGAGAAAGAGAGATGAATACGACCGACCAAAGAAAACCCTAAACAACACGCGTTATATTCAAATTCGAATTTTGAATTCACAACTCGAAACTCGCGTTTAGTGCGTCTTTTAAGATCTGAATTGAATTCTGATTCACGCAAGATTTTAGGCGGATTCAAAATTTTGGCCGCCCACTTTTAGCATTCTAAGGTTTTAAGGTTTGATGCATCAAAAAGTTGTACATAAGGCTTGAAGATTTGTACGCGTCTTAAGGATTAAAGAAATTTTATGACGAAAATGCCCTTTAGGGCAATATGTATTATATATAGTAATAGATAAGGATTAAGGAAATTTTATGACGAAAATGCCCTTTAGGGCAATATGTATTATATATAGTAATAGATATATGCCTAGTTAATTAACATGTCGAATTAGCTTTTCATTCATTCAATTCCTCCCATCATTCACTGCTACATAAACATGTATAAGCCATGGAGTTTTGCTACAGAAAAATCCTTACCAACTTTGCTACCGCCCCTAGGTAAGAATTAGCTAAGAACACAACTTACTACCATTTGGTTATTAAAATTTTGGTCACAACCAAAATCCGAAGCCAACTTCGTAGCATGAAATAAATTTAGAAAAATAAATCTGTAGCAAACTCGATAGCAAATAAAGAAAATGGATATATAAAACTTGTTTCAAAAAATCTGTAGCAAACCAAGAAAATAATATTTAAAAAGTAATTTAATAAATTTCGTAGCAAAATGTGTTGCAACTTTGGCAAAGAATAGCAAAAAATTACCTACAAATACATTCTACAACGGTGTAGTTACATATATTTTGTCGCAAGAAAGATTTGTAGCAAAATGTTTAGCAACTTTGTCAGAAGACTAGCATCGAACTAAATGCATAGCAATTTTGCCAAAAGACGAACTACAGACACACTTTTTTATATGTAGCAACATTAATTTGTAGCAACTTTGCCAAAAGACTAGATGGACATATTCTGATACGGCTTAGATACGAAGATTCGGTTGTAAATTAAATTCATAGCAAATCTGTAACAAAACTAGGAAATAAATATTTTAATAAATAACTACAATTAGCTTAACAAACCCGTAAAGCAATTCGTAGCAAACCCAACATTTTTTTTTTGTTTTTTAGTAAAAACCATAGCAAAGCCTGTAAAGGCTTTTGAAAAAAAATAAATAAAAATACGTTTATAAATCTATATATACCAAGATCAAGATATACATATTTAAAAATGTCTGATTTTTTAAGTTAAGTTGGTTAAACAAAGTTAGCCTTAGTCAAACCATATGTATATATGGTTAATCGTTTACATAGTCCATCTAATATAACAAATTAATATCAAACATGCATGCTTTAATATCCACTAAACATAATATAAATGTTAAGAGTCGATAACAATTATATATATTGATACACGTAACATAACACACATTACACCTATTTAATAATAAGTGTGTGAGAGAAGAAAAATAAATTGATGGGCGGCACACGTCACAACAATCAACAACCAACGTTTTGAAGTTGAGCAACGCAACATGCATGTGGGGCGGGCAACCTCTAGCAAGGCAACAGGCGATCATTCTTCTTTCGCGTTGGAGGCGGTCTAACTATACTTACATACACTTTTTGTTTACCATCAAAGTCACATATAATTTTTCATTAATTTTTTAAAAACAAACATACCCAACAACACATCTAAAGGTGGAGTTTTTGAAGGTTGAGAGGAGATCATACCTAGTCTTTACCACCATAATAGCTAAAGAGGCGGCTTTGGCCTAGAGAGACCCTCAACTCCAACAACACCAAGTACCTGCAAATCATAAAGGACGTGCCTAAAAGAAACACGTACATACATAGAGCCAAATCACAAGAATGCAGATATCACAAGCACGTCAAAACAAATACATGAACATTAAATTATATAAAGCCCCTATAACATGCTAATAGATATAATGACAAGAAAAACCAGCAAATAG
The DNA here is from genome assembly GCA_039602395.1 of Deinandra increscens subsp. villosa. Classification (NCBI taxonomy): domain Eukaryota; kingdom Viridiplantae; phylum Streptophyta; class Magnoliopsida; order Asterales; family Asteraceae; genus Deinandra; species Deinandra increscens. The sequence continues at coordinate 16,835,103 of JBCNJP010000019.1, read as the reverse complement.
ACAAACAATACTAAGGTCATATGTATATGTATGACTAAAGACTCACCTCCTCTAAAATTACTACTAACTAGAAGGAGACTATTAGTTAGCACATACCCTACAATGAAGCCCCCACCCCCACTCAAAAGACCACACCCCTAAAAGTCTCTAACCACCTTACCTTTCCATTCATTTTTTTTAATAATCTATAAATTCTTATAATACATCTTTCTTTAGATTTGTCATCACAACTGGCCAAATTATAAATAAACTAGATTAAAACAAATACAAAATAAACAAAGATTTAAAATTTATTTGAAAATATATATATACAATATAAAGTAATTTAATAATATATATATAACTAGATAAATAAAATAACATTAATTTAGTTTCCGTAAAACAAATTACAAGACTAAATAAAAGTCATAAAAGAATGTACACTAATCATTTACATTGGGTATATATTTATATAGAAGATGAATTCAATTTGTTCAACGAGATTTGGTTGAAGGTTATTATAGTTTTTTGTCAATCTGATTCCATACAAAAAGACGAAAATAGCCGTTTTGACCACGGTTGGACGAGAATGTCCACACTTTTTTAAAAAAAGACCAAACTAGCCGGTTTCACGGTCGTCTAGCACCGTCCATCGACGGTCGTCCGACTGTGCCTCTTAACCAGTAAAAAAACGCCACCTCAGCATTCCACGGTCGGACAAGCCCTTGGTCAAAGGTCGTCCGACTGTTCTCCGGGGCCCAACGACCGTTCCGACATTCCAACTGGCACGGTCGGTCCGACCGTCTGACACGTTTGTCGGAGTCGTCCCGACCGTTGAAAATATATTTTTTTTTAATTTAAAAATCCTTTTTCCTACGGTCGCGATATATAGGGTCGTTGACGACTGTGTCTACAGTCGTCCGACCGTTGTGTATTTTTATATATTTGTTAATTTTTTAAATAAAAATTTAATTTATTTATTTTTTACTCACTTTATTTCAACTCTATAAATAGGAGGAGTTATGGATTCAACTCTATCAAATTGGAAAAATGTCATCTAGACGAAAAAAAGAAACACTCGTGAAACCGATTCTGCTTCTAACTCATTTGAAACCATTGATGAAATTCCACCACCTGTTGAGAAACAAGTTTGGAACTTTCAGAGTAAAGAAAATTGGGCTCCAAATGTTTTAAGCTTCTTTTATACTGGTATGGATTCATCGTTTTGTACAATTTCTTACATGGGATCCTATACACTTACGAAAGAATTTTGGGGCTCACTTCTTGCGTTGCATGGAAATCCTCGCATAGGAGCAAGTGTATGTCATTCTTTATTTTATATTTAAAACGTATTTTTAAATATAAATGTTGTTCCTAAATATAATTTTTTATATTATAGCACGTATCTGCCTGGACATATCGACTAATGACTTGGCGTTTAGAACAAATAATAACAACGAGTGAATTGCCGAAAGGTCCGAACCATTGGACGATTCTGCCCACGCATTTTGTTAAACTAATATCTGAAACATCAAATGATGCTAATAAATATTGTGATGGCACAGATGACCTATATCCTTCTTTATGGGAGGTTGATACGGTAATGTTTTATTTGTAAACTTTGTTTGTTTAGATAAATACTAATATTAATGGTCCCACATTTTAATATTTATATCATATTTTGTCATTCAGGTTTATTTACCCGTATCTATTGATGATGAAAATTGGTTTTTGCTGAAGATCTGTATGAATACATTCAAAATCTTTGCATTTCACCCGTATGATTGCTCCCAGAGTACCTGCCATTCAAAGTGCATTCATAAGATTATTTTCGGAATTGTCTGTGAATTTGAAAGTTTTTATCTAAATTTTCTTGATCGTATATCATACTGGCACCACTCAGGGCTTGCGAAGATCGAAGAAATGCCATTTGCTGGGGACACTGTGTGGCCTTACAACGCAGGCCATATAGGATCCGATTCTGGGGTGTTAATCTGTATGTTATTACGAAGGATAGTTAAAAATAAATCCATAGCGTGGGAAGAAGTTAATCTACAAGAAGCCTGTTTAAGATTCAGACGTTTTATGGCTGATGAACTCTATGCAATGCGTACAATGTAATTTTATTTATAAAAAATTTAAATTTAATGTCTTTTGTATTTATATCACTCTAATTTTTTTCTATTTATAAAAAAAAAACCAAGACGGTCGCCACGACCTCAACAACAGTCGCCACGACCGTCTTTCTGTCATAAAGTAAAAATTAATACATCGTTATTCGTGCAAGGTCGCCGCGACCGTGGTTGTGGGCGCCACGACCGTCCACCGTACAAAGAACCTCAATCACGATGACATCTCTAATTTTTAATTTCTACCGTATTAATCTTCCCTATATAAACAACTTCAGTCTCATTTATATTCCTCTTATACCGTTTACAAAAAATGTCGACTTCAGTATTTTGGTTTTTAATATCAGTCTCATTTAAAGAAGTTTTATCTTATTATACTCGGTGGTGGTCAATTCTAAGTGCAAAATTTCAAAGTCAAGCGAATTAATGCGTTTAAGTCGGGAGAAGCTGGGGTTCGCCTCTTATATTTTGATCTCTTGTACATTAGGATTGATAATTTCGTGTAATCCAGGTGATCAAACAGGAGCAGCAGCAGTTGTTAAGGATTCTGTTGATTCCGGTGGCGTTTCTTATCTCTGGCCCGACATAGGTTTCAAGCACTTTGCTTATTTATTTACATGTATGTATTTTTAAAATATTTAATTACAAAGTCAGCGAAATAAGGCATTTGAATATTTTTTTAAGAAAACAAGGTGACATTACGGCTCGATGGGTATTAAAATCAAGTTATGTGATATCTCTATTTAAAAAAAAAACTTGGCGACATCGCACAATTTGTTTTGAATACGTATCGAGTCGTATTGTTAGCTTGTTTTTTTAAAAAAAATGTTTAAATGCATTATTTCGCTTGACTTTGTAATTTTAATATTTTAAAAAATATAAATGTTAGTTTATAAATGGACTTTAAATTTCATTATTTTATCATTTGTATGATTAACTATTGTATTGTATTGTATTAAAAAAAAACTATATAATTGAATTTGTATTATGGTGTTTGAATGATATTTATTGTTACGTAAATTAAAACGAAGGAACCGGGCATTACCTTATTATTATTTTTGTTAACTTTTTTTTAAAAAGTACTTTCATTAAAAATAAAATAAAAGACAACAAAATAAATTAAAACATCACAACTTAAAAAGAAAACACGAACGCCTATACATAACGATTAAACGTGAAAATAGGATCTTCCGGATTGTTGATGTATGGCCTCAAAAAAGCCCAAACGCCTGCGTTTACAAAGCTCTCGCCATTTTCAGTTTTGTACTCGCTCAACGACCTTCGCAGCACTGAGCTTGTACCCTCCGCGCCATATTGTCGCTCGAGTCGTACATAGATATCATTAAAAGTTAGTGCGTTCGATTGCAAGGCCCACCATTTCGCCCTGATAACGTACCCGTTTACATCTTCCACACCACGTCGTCGTTTGAAGTCATCAATCACGGCAGGCCAAAACTCGTTTCGGTGGCGTCCACCATTCCAATTGTGTGCGACGTTAACGAAAGATTTTGCCACCGCTACGTCCTCTTCGGTATTCCAACTATCCATATTCATTGTGAATGTTTGTGAAAGTTTATAAAATAGATGGGGTATATATAGTGAATAAATATGATTAAATTAAATTAAAAAAAAAAAAAGCTAACGGTATTTATGTATATTTTTCCATTTTAGTGCATAATACCCCCCTAGACTTTTATTCTTTTAACACTTTATGCTCTAAAACATTATGGGGCATATTTCGAACATTTTGTAAGGTATTTACGTATATTTTTCATTAATTAACGATTAAATATTTATATCATATTAACGATTAAATATTTTTTAAGCTTCTTTTATACGGTTAAAACATTTAGGGAATTAAAACGTAAATTAAACATTTAGGGAATTAAAACGTAAATTAAACATAACATTACACGGAAGGATTACATAGATAATAAAAACGAAAGCAATTACATAGTTGATTAAACATAAAAATACACGTCTAAAGGGTACGGTTGTCCTTCAAAACACCCCAAACTTCAACGTAATTAAACGTACTGTTATGACGTTTGGAGTACTCTTTTAGTGCCCATTCCAACCGTTTATCACCATTTTCGCCTACCCATCTAGGCATGCATTCGTAAACCTCTCTAAAATCTATAACCTTATGCTTGATATCACGCCATTTTGACGTGATCGAGTCGGTCGTACGATAGTGTTCTTGACTCTCCACCAACAAATGAAAAAGTGTTGTAACACGTTTCCAAAACTCACCGTCTTGACGTGGCATGGTTTCGACGCGAACGTTAACCCACGCCGTAGCTAACGCAATTTCTTCAGACTTTGTCCAAACATTCCCACGTTTCCTACCAGATGACGGTGAACCGGGTAAAGAACTTGAAGCCATTTTGAAAACAAAGTTGGTAGTGAGATTGGTGGTGGAATGTTTTCAACACCACTACCTAATATTTATAGTGGTGGTGTAATAAATTTAGGGTCCCATTCCCTTTATTAATTATCATTTTAAATAATAAACATTTATAAATCTTAAAAACCGTTCTAATAAAGATGACATAATAAAGATGAGATACATTTTAATAACCGTTACAACAAAGGTTACATAATAAACATGAGATAAATAAAACGTTCTAATAAATACGACATGAGGTAGTCATCATTTTAAATATTTCATTTCCAGTGGCAGTCATCATTTGACCACTCTGAATCCGATTCGTGCTCGTCCGCATACGGGTTGTGATACGTTGGTTCGTCATCATAGTAACTCTCGTAATTATAAGCATCTTTTAAAACATCCGGGTCCTCGTTCTCTTCGGGATCATTGTAGTCATTATCTGGTGACGGTACATGTGGTGGCGTTTTTGGCAATACGGGTGTTGGGTTTTCAGTAATGGAACTTTCCTCATGTGGCTTTGTAGGAGTGGTGAAGTTATCTTGAAAAACCTCTCGTGGTGGTGATTTCTCAACAGGTAGACAAGGTGGTGGAGATTTCTCAACAGGTAGACAAGGTGGTGGTGATTTCTCGTGCTTGTTAGCTTTTGACATGGTCAGAATAGTGAGATATGGTTTGGGTCTCTATGGTCCTATTTATAACTGATAATAATAATTTCATAAAAAATTATAAATTTAAAAAGTAAATAACAAATAACGGTAATAGTCACGACCGTGAAAAAAAAAATATAAAAATTTAGAATATTAAAAAATTAAATATTATATTTAAATCGTCACCACCGTCCTTTCAATAGAATTTAATTTTTTTTTTAATTTAAAATATTTTGTGAGATCCACAAACTTCAACTATATATATTGAGTTATTTGTTGTCTATGTTAACAACAATGACTGCTAGAAGAAGCTGGTCTCAACGAGAAGAGGATGACCTTGCTTTCTGTTGGCTTCGAGTTTACGATGAAAATGACATTCCACGTCACGGTAATAGGTTTTGGCATTGTATCAGTGATATGTTACATTGTCGTTACTTAGGTCCGGGACGGCGTTCTGTTCACGAACTGGTGTCACACTGGAATAAAATGCGTCCCAAGATGAAGAAGTTCAACGATATTTTTAATGAGGTCAGCGCCCAACGCACTGTTCATGATTCCAACGATGATGTTCTAAGCATAACCAAACAGAATTACTTTATCAGTGAAGGGAAACATTTTGAACATCATTCTGCGTGGGTGTTATTAAAAGACCATCCAACCTGGAGGTTTTAATTGTATTCAAATGTAATTCAGTCATATTATTGTAGTAACGTTTGTTCACCTTTAGTATGTCTGTCTTTTTTTTTATTTTTAAGATGTGTAAAATAATTTGTAATGAAAAACCTCCCGTGGTGAAAAACGTTTTGTTCGTGATTAAATATTTACAAGGCAAAATATGCAATGAATAAGGGTCCCAATGAATAATAAAATAAAAGATCGTCGACACAAATGCTTATAAAATAACTTGTACATTAAAATTTAAAACTAATACAGTACATTAAAAATAGAAAATATCTTGTACTTAAAACTAAACCGAAAAACTTTCCTAACATGGACGAGGCAAACATCTCCAGAAGTAAAACGTGTCGGCCATGAATCTGCGATAGCCCATACAAGCCAATTTAAAATCACCGGTCCGATCTAGTGGTTTACCGGTAACTAAATGCTCAAGTAACATACAAACGTAAACCGCTTCGTTTCCTGCAACGTCACTTTTTCTCTGAGCGTAATCGTCATTAACACCATGACTAAATAACCTCTCTTGATTTACCTTTTTTTTCCAGTATCCCAGTTTCACCAGCAGATAAGTAAGATAAACGTTAATTTTTTTCATCTTAGGTAAAACTTTATTTAGGTATTTGTCATGGTTGATGTCATTAGTGTAGTAAACAAAAAGATCAAAACTCTCCAGATCAACACTTACAAGTGACCAGTCATCATTTTCCAAACATATTGGAAAATATATGTATCGAACATCGAAGATTGAGGGGAACGGGTTTAACTTGCCAGATAAATAGGCTATTGCACTTTTGTTACAAGAGTCTATTAAGTGTTGATAAAATTCCGGTGGCAAGATTGTCCAGTTAATTTCTCTGTCTTGTCGGTGTCTCCAATGGATTAATCTTCCTACCCAACCTTCGATATGCTTCAAATATTATAAGATTTTATTATTTAAGAGTTATTGAAAAATGAAATAATGTAAATTAAAAAATATTAATAAAATTTTCCAAAAACTTAACTTACAATTGATTTTAAAATACCGTAGCCCAACAGTGGACCCCAAAATTTGTTGTCAAGCTTTAGGTTGGTCTTTACGAATAGTGCTGAATAACAATACGGCTTGTCTCCTTTCAGATAAAATTCCTTCACGTCACTTGACCAATTTTCAGATTCATCGTCTGGAATTGCCCATTTAATTTTCCTCGTTTCTTCCGTGACACGTCGTTTTTGCTGAAGTTTATCTTGTGCATAGACCCGTGGATCGATAGGCTCAGTGTTGACATTATCGTCACCACCTGAAGATGTAGAACCTGGATTATTTTTTTTGGAGACCCTCCATTTATAGAATATAGAGTCTGAGTTTTTTTTAACGGGTTGTGAACAATATCCGTCCTTAGACATTTTAAAACCAAATTCAACTCATAGTGGAGGTGTGTTCCAAATAACTCATTTATATTTATAGGTAGTGATATTTACTTCCCCTATTTACTTTAACGAAAAAAAATAAAAAAAAATAAAAATTACGTCGACAAGGTCGGACGACTACATCTACCGTCGCCCCAACCGTTGCAGCCTTTAATGCCGTCACATCAAAAGTCTTGTGCGGAACAGTCGGACGACTACATCTACCGTCGCCCCGACCGTTGCAGCCTTTTACCTCCCACACGTGTCCACGGTCTTTTATTTAAACTTTTAAAGGTTTTTTTTTATGTTGAGGGGAAGGGACCACCGCCGTGCACGACCACCAATCAACGCTTACCGTCGCTGACCACCACGACTCCACCGTGACCTGCAACGCTTACCGTCGCTGAATTACAACGACTACAACTTTTACCGTCGCTGTCCACCGTCGTCAACCGTTGTCTACAGCGTTGAAAGAGAAGGGGTACAGCAATCCACCTTCGTCAACCGTTGTCAACCGGTGTCTACAGTCGTCCACCGCCATCATCCACCGTCGTGTACCGCAATCCAACGAACGTTGTTCACCGTCGTCCGCCGTGGTCCACCGTCGCCGATCCTCATGGAATCCATGAGTCTAAAAGCCAACCCTAATGTATGTTGATTTTTTTAATTTATATATTTTATCCTTATTTTATACTTAATCATTCTAGGATAATTATATTCTAATTTTCTCGTGTTTAGAATAATTATATGGGATCCCTAATTATATTCTAATTCCCTAATTATATTCTAATTGAATCATGTTTAGGATAATTTTACGAGATGACTAATTATTATGTTGTTAGGATAATTAGGACATATTACTTCATTTTTATTGTTAGTTAGTAAACGAAATTTATGTTATATATTTTATCCTTATTTTATACTTGAATCATTCTAGGATAATTATATTCTATTTGTCTCGTGTTTAGGATAATTATATTCTAATTCCCTAATTATATTCTAATTGAATCATGTTTAGGATAATTTTAGGAGATGACTAATTATTATGTCGTTAGGATAATTGGGACATATTACTTCATTTTTATTGTTAGTTAGTAAACGAAATTTATGTTGTTTATATGTTATAGGTTTCCTCAAAACTAAGAATTCATTGGGCGAATATAGCTATCATTAGGGGAATAATAAATAGTGAAGATATTGCGGGTCGAAAAGAACGTTGGTTGAGGAGGGGGGTTTTTGCGGAATGGTTATTTGTTTTAAATGAAACTGTCGATGGAGTGTTAATCCATCAGCTGTTGATGCGTCAGGCTCCCGAGAACCCTGATCCCGAGTTTGATGGGATCAGATACGAACTCATGCCCGATGAGTTTTATCGGTTAGGTCCGAGAGAGTTTTGTCTTATTACCGGGCTTAGATTCGGAGAAAATAAAGAAATCAAAGGCGAATCTGAATTTCTCAAGAAATTAAAGGCCCCACCTTATAGTATTGGGAATGATAAGGTGACGCTAAAAGAATTAGTAGCTTTTGTAAAACGTTGGAATGAAAACAGACTAATGGTCGAGGACGACATTTTCCGACTATGCTTGTTGGTGTTACTTTATTCGCTGTTTATGGGGGTCGAGCCCACGAAGACAATTGAGGAGAAGCACTTTGTTTTGGTCGAAGATTTTAAAGAGTGGGATAATTATTATTGGGGGTCTTATCTTTGGAGTTTAACTTACCCCAAACTTCTGAACAAGCTAGATAGATCCACCGGAAGCTACTACACAATCACGGGCTTTGCTTGGATTGCAAAGGTGAAAATTTCAATTAAATAATTTATTTACTTAATTTATTTGATTATATATTTTTAATTTATTTACTTAATTTATTTGATTATCTATTTTACAGTGGTTTGTGTTCGAGTCATTTCCCTCGTTATTTCGAACCTACAAGTTATTGGACAAAACGCCCCGCGTTATTGGTTGGAAAGATAGCAGCAAAAGGCAATCGGGCAATGCTGAGAGAGTTTTTAATGTTGGACGGGTATGTCAACTAATTTATAGTTTTACTTATTTTTATATTTATGACATTTAATTTCATTTATTCTATTTTTGTAATATTAGGTTAGGGAAGACTTTCCAATTCAGATTATGCCAACAGTAGATGAAGCTAGCAGTGACTGGTTCGTATCCAGTGCACGGTACATCAACTCCGAGGCAAAAAAGAATTTGACAGCTCGAACGATGAATCAGGCACAAACTGCTGAGTTTCAAAACGACATCAATCTTCAGCAAAAATATGTTAATCAATTTGTTGGTACAAATCCTGAGGAAGAAAACGCGAAATTTGGTGAAGGATCATCTCATGGAAACGTGCCTTCCCAGAACACGGTGACTCTGAGTACGGAACAATTCCAACAGTTGGTGGAGATGATGAATATGTTGGCTCGGGAAAATAAAACCTACCACAAGTGTTATCAGGTTACTGTTTTTATTAAAGTTATATTAGTTTTCACCAAAATTTAACCAATTTTTTATAATTATTGATATTATATTAAAATTTAATTTTAACCAAAAAACTATTTAATAGAAATATTTGCAAGATTGCATCGACCCATTCATCGAGAAGAGTTCAAAGTTGTTCAACGAGCCCGGTTCAAGTCATGAAAACCTTAATCAAATTTACTCGACACCTCAACAACCACAAATGGATGCTTCTCGTGATCCCTCAAGTGCTCAAGTGAATAACTCTCCTGAACCATCTGTTCAGATCATCCAGAAATCCGAGGTTATTAAAAAAAATGTTTTTATTATATATATATATAAACGTTTTTTCTATTAATAAATTAAAAATAATAATGTTTTTTTTTTCAGCGTTTGGGAAGGGGGAAACGTGTGAAAAAGAAATCAAGAGTGATGGAGAGCCCCTTTGTGTGCCACCCGGTTGGTGGCAAACAAAAATACGTTTGGAGTCTTGAAGTTGCAGATAAGCTGATGAATACGGAAGATCTGTGGCATTATAGCACCGTTAATCCGAGATTCGTCTTTACCGACATTTTCTGGAGTAGGTTACTTGGGCAATCAATGGACGGTTGGCTTACCAATGAGGTATATTATTTAATTACAAAATATGTAGAATATTTTATTTCCTAAATACTAAATATGGGTCACAATAAACATTTGTATTTTATTTTTATTTTAAAGCATATCCTGACCTGGACACGGGTTTTGCTGGAGAGAAAACCTGATGACGAAAGGTGGACAATATTGGCCCCCGACCTTCTTGATAATGTAATCAGTAATGGTTCATGGAATCATAAAAGCGCCAAGCCACCTTATCCTAACATCAACGATGCGGATCTAGTAAGAGTAGCTAACCATTTTTAATATACTTTTAATTAAATTGTTACTAAAACTAACCGTTATGTTGTTGTAGTTTTATTTGCCGGTCAACATCCCGGGCCAACATTGGTTTCTCGTGTGCATCGATATAATTAACTGGAGCATGTTTATTTATGACAGGTATTTACTAATATTTTTTTTTTGATCATATCGACACATTGTTAACTACTATTTTGTTGGTTTTTTTATAGTCTACCGGGTGTTTATCTAGACGAGTCAAACATGCGTCTGACAAAGTTGGATAACTATTTCCCACAATGGTTGATCAAGAATAAATACCATTTGCTTACGACATACAGAGATCCACCGTTTCAGCGTGTGATGGTCCCAGCTACTCGTCAATCGGTTAGGCTAGGAGATTGTGGGGTATGGGTGTGTATCAATCTGGAGCGTCTGACGGTTGGAGTGGACTTGATACAGGAGGAGGACGCGGGACAGGCAGCGATGGAATGGCGTGAAAATTTTGCCAAACACTGTTATGAGAATACTTATCGGGTGTTACATGAACGATCAAATGACAAACGACCGAAAGAAGTGTTTCCGGAGACATGATGATTGGTTTGGTTGATGGTTGTAATTGTTGGGATTAACTAGTTTGATTTTGGTATGATTAACTAGTTTAATTGTAGCTATTAGATTTCTTTCAAGTTACCACCAAAACAAACAACAACAAAAATAAAATAATTCGTATTTTATACTGTCGCCACGACCGCCAAGACGGTCGCCACGACCGTCTTACATGGCCTGATTTGACGTGTACGACAAACACGGTCGTCTACGTCAGGAGAACGGTAGCCTGTGGGTGTCAACGGTCGTCCCGCAAATTTTTTATATTTTTTAATTTAATTTTCTAATAAGTAAACATATTTTTTTTTAAACCGTAGTTGGGATTAACTTTTTTTTTTTTTTGTAAGATTAACTACTACTTTAATATATTAAAGTAACTTAAAAAACTAACATAGTCAATAGAGTGCATATAAAATACAACATTCGGATTAAAACTCATCCAACTTGTAAGATTGATAAAATTCTTGGTTTTGAGTGGTCGTCTCCACTACGTAATCACGAAAATTGTATTCGTCAACAAGGGTCGGTTTTTTACCTTTCTTCCCTTTTGAACTGCTAGCCGTCTGTGACGAAGGTAACGGGGCTTTACAAGTATCTCGGGTATGACCCCTGGCATGGCATCTAGAACACGTCGTTGGCAATACTTCTTCACCTCGAGATGGAATGCGTTTATTTTCACGTGGACGACCAGCCTGTCTTTTGGTTACATGTGGTGTTCCTACCGGATCGTAATTCTCGGGCACTTCCCAGTTTGCTTCGTCAAGTACAGGATATATTGACTCCGCGTACGTCGCAATGTAAACGTCGGTTCTAAAATACCTCAAAGCCCACTGACAACAATTAGATTGCTTTAAAAAACGAGTTACCGCAATGACATGAGTGCATGGCAATCCAGATAGTTGCCATTTGCGACAACAACATGTTCGTTGATGTAGATTAACTCGACATAGTTGGCACTTGTCATCAACAACGAATTCGTGATCGTTGATACCTCTGACACTGAATGTCCTGCTTTTCACAATTCTCCTTGAAACTATGATCTCCGCTGCTTTTGTAAGATAGTGAACATTTTTTTCTGATAAATAAATTAAAAAAAAAGTATGTCAAGAATATTTAAATAACAATTATTTACTTTAATGTAAAATAATTTATCTTATCAAATAAATATATATTATACCTCCAACCTGACGCCTTTCGTAGTACCATTTCGACACGCTGTCAATAAAAAAATCAATAAGTTTGGTGATCGGTAATTTTCTGGCGTCTACCGATAAAGCATTCATACTCTCAGCACTGTTTGAAGTCATTAAATCATATCTGTTAATCGGTGAGTAAGCTCTTGCCCATCTTTCAAAACCAATGTCGGTAAGTATATCGCGAACCTTGGGTCGACCCTCGCAGAGAGCCTCGAAACAACTATTGAACTCGGCAGGCGTCCATGCTTTACAAGTTTGCCAAAATAGGGTTTCTGCAACTTTACTCTTCAAGCCTAAATTTCCCACAAGATGACGACAGCAAAGCCCGTGAAAAGCTCGTGGATAAACGGTTCTTATTCCGAGGTCAATAGAGGCGGCTCTATCAGAAATAAATAAAAGATTGGGACTGTCTTCAATCGACTCACTCATTTTTGATAGAAACCACGTCCAACATTCGCCACTTTCACTCTTACCAAACCCATAGGCGATGGGTAAAATCTGATTGTTTCCATCCATCCCAACAGCTATAAACATTGTACCTTTAAATTGGCCCTTAAGATGTGCCCCATCAATTATAATTATTGGTCTTAATTGTTGGGTGAAACTTCTTATCTAAAATAAAACTATAAGTAAGTTGCAAACAATAAAATTATTTATAATAATTAGTGTTTAATATAAATAATAAAAAATTACTTACAGCAGCTCCTAGGGCAACATAACACATCTCAAAACGACTTTCCTCGTCCAACCAAATATCAGTAACCGTTCCCGGATTAAGTTTTTCCAGATTATAAAAATAAAATGGGAGTTTAGCAAAAGACTCGGCGGGTGATCCACAGATAAGTTCTAATGCGTAGTTCTTACCACGCATTCCTTGTTTGTAGGATATATTTATCCCAAATCTTTGGTTGATGTCCTTGACAATTTCACCACCACGGTATACACGATTACAATTCTTTATCTGCTCTTTAATTATGTGACCCAATGCCTTTTTGTTCGCATTGCGATTTCTCGGATGAAGTTCAGTGCTTGAACATGTGTGGACGGTGTTGAAATGGTTAACATGAAATGCCTCGGTACCCTTATATGCATTTGATCTTAATTCCCACTGACAATTGTCAGAAACACATACAACAGCATATCTCTCTCTATTAGATCTTTTAACCTTGAATTCAAAACACTCTTTTACAGCTAGCAACGAAAGCTCTAATTTGAGTTCCTCTTTATTCTTAAAAATTCTTCCAACAAAAGGATGAGAAGATGAAGATGGAAGAGTATTTGTGGGTTGGTTGTTGAATGTATCAGGAACACACTCGGTATCATCAATTTGAAATGTTTCATCTGTATTATTATTTTCATACTTAAAATCCAAATCGTTGTTTTCTAAATTTAAATCAGGAAGAAAATCTTTTTTTTTTGGATTTGACCCATGAGAAGAAGCTGGTTTAGTTGGATCACAACCAGAAATAGAAGATTCAACAACGTACAAGTAAATAATTTCTTTAACATTTTGCTGAACAATTTTTAAAAATATTGAAACATCATTATCATCATAAATATCAACTGGAAAAGCATACGTCGACATTTTATAAGACATACGTGAAATATTAAAGAGACGAAAACGATTAGAAATGTACGATTTGAGTTCATAAAAACGCATGTTTGAGTATACGCTAATCGCACGTCGAAAACAGTTAAAGGGGACATACTCGAGTGAACAACTTCTTTCTTCCCAGTTACCACCAAAACAAACAACAACATTGTTAAACTCCATTATCTCAACGTTTTTAAGAATTTAAACAACAAAAATTCGTATTTTATAGTAGAAAATGCCATGTCCGACGGTCGCCACGACCGCAGGGACGGTCGCCACGACCGTCGTACAAGAATTGATTGGACGTGCGGTACATGCACGGTCGTCCCCGTCAGGAACACCGTCGTCCTGACCTAGACAACGGTCGTCCCGCCAAATTATTTATTCAAAAAAAAATAAATTTTTTTTTATAATTTTCTAATAATTATACATATTTATTTAATATTATTAAATATTAAATTCTAATAAAAAGATTCAGATTAACTAAATTCATAAATTTCTTTCATAAAGAGAAAATGAAACTACATTTATTCTCAAAATAAAAACCGAAACATAATCAAAACGATGACCACCACAATTACATAATTCTTGATTGATACGTTTGATTTAAGTTTCAAACTTTTAACTTCTTCCTCCAGCATCATCTTATCTACTTCTATATTTGAAAACTTCAACAACTTAAGTTTCAAACTTTTGACTTCTTCCTCCAACATCATCTTCTCCGCTTCTAGTTTTGAAACCTTCATTTCTAGTACTTGATTTTTCATAGCTAATAATTTTGATTTCGCTTCAAAGTCTTCAACAACAGGAGACGATGCAACATCATCTTTCCACATGAAAAAATTACAATCGGATTTACCCTGAATTAAAAATAGATTGAAGTTTATTTATATATACATATTAAGAATAGATTGAAATATATTAATTTTAATACTTACAGGCCATAAGGAACACCCGAAAAATTCATGACCTGGACGTGTAGTACCATCCCCGGCAACTCTTGAGACTGCAGGAATGTCATGAAAACAACATACATTCCCCTTTGAATCAAGAATTAAAGTCTTGTGTTTTTTGTTAATACTAGTTTTGGATGAGGAAGAACGACTCATGCTTGAACGACTCATTTACCTAAAAAAAATATAGAGAGTTTGAGTTATGTGGTAATG
>JBCNJP010000019.1:16797225-16819486 GCA_039602395.1 Deinandra increscens subsp. villosa | reverse complement strand
TCTTTTTCTTTTTTTATTTTACTTTATACAAGGGAGGTTCTGATGTCACCTGTACGAGGGGTGTTCCTAAGGTAACCTCACCTTAAACCCAAACGTTCACATATGAGGGGTGTCTCTAAACTAAATCTCATATAAGGGGTCTTATATCTCACATCTAGCCCTTTATGTCACCCATAAGGTTTTTTCCATATTTTATTTGTATTATTTATTTATATGTAATAATAATAATAATAATAATAATAATAATAATAATAATAATAATTAGTATTATTATTATTATAATAATAACTAGATGTTGCGATCGGCGCGTTGCGCCGGATGTTGTTTGATTCTATATTTTTAAATCCCAGACGTGTTGTCGCGGGTGATGAAGCATTATATGAAGCGGTGAGGACACAGAGAATCGTTAAATGAGTAGAATTGCTGCTGAGTGGGGAAGAAAGATAAGCGGTAGTCCGACTTAATTTTTGGTTACTGAGACTCTCTAAAACATACCGTAACAGTTTAAAATAACCGATCCTTCCTAAACTTACACAAACACAAAATCCAAGACATAAAAATAGAAAACTATTACCTCTAACCATGTGCAAAGACCAGATTGTCAGCCACATGAATAGTATGTTTCGAGCTCGCATCACAGGGGAAAAACCTATTTCACCCTATTTCAACCTCGCATCGTAGCTACATGAGTCCCATCCTGTTTCAAGCCTGCATCAATGGAGTTCGGTGTAATATTATGTCTTTTGTGTATAAAAGAAAAAAGAAGAAAAAAAAGCTTCATGTATATAAATGGAAATGTTAAAGAAGCTGTAAATAGTTTTTTATGGATTGGTGGCATGCTTTTAGTGCATAAACAATTTGTCTTGTTTGGTAAATTTCCTTATCAATTGCATGCTCAGGGTATGGACTCTTAACAGAAGTTTGTATTTGTGTGCCACTAAAGCCAGGAAAACAAACATAACAGTTTATATCATTAACCAATATCTTGATTTTGGGAAGTGCAAAAAAAATGTCTGAAGCTTTTAACTCCTAAACTTTTAGCTAATGCACTCACAAAAAGAAGTTCGGAAGTCAAAAGAAAAAACAATGGGTTTTTGAGTCAATGGGTCAATACTAATCTGTTTTGATATGTTAAATTTAGGTTTGTAATGAGTCAATGGAGGACTCAAGGATGCGGACTCCTATTTTATGTTAATCATGCACATGGTCTCAATTGGTCCATCCATCTTCATAATCATGTCAGTCAACCAACTTGAAATATGCATTAATACCATAATTTTCAAATGCGTTTTTGAGTTCTGATATTTTGGAAAGCCAGAACAGATTCCGTATCTAATGAAAGTAGGACTTTATAAAATGGTCTCAAATTGGAGGTACCAACTAAGGTGAATAAAGACTCACAACATTAATGTTCTTCAGGACCTTCTTTCAAACACCCTAAAAAACATCAAGTTCTAGAAGCTTTTGGTAATAGAAAATAAACATGCCAAAATGAGCCCATTTTATAAAGACTATCAAGGTTAAGGTGGCATCTGATTTCTTATTAGTCAAGTTCAACAAATCTTTCTTTAGTTTAACTACACACACAAAGAATATGTAACATCATTTACTCTTAATACAATACCAAACAATATAAATCCAAATGTTGTAAATCGGCTCATGAGGTACCAAAATGACTACTGTACTCTTATATTCAAATAAAGATAAAAATTTGCATACCGTATCTTATACCAACAAAAAAAATCGATAACCCTCAACTTTTTGGAAACCATAAAACAATAAAAACAAACACAATCAACCTAGACTCATAAAGACATCTAAATTTCTATTAATCAATTAAATAGAAAGATAAGAAACCATAGAGAATCAACCTAGCCGGCCTCATAAATTATGAAATCATATTGAGAGAATTTAGTTATATGATTAGTTTAGTTAAACATAAGAACAAATATATGAAACCATAGCCTTATAAAACAGTCTAAAGAAAAACAATGAACCTAACCTCATAAAGACAACAAAATTTCTCTTATTCAGTAAAATACGAATATATGAAATCATAGACAACCAACCTAGCCTTATAAGTTATATATCAGTTAAATACATGAAGAGTAAAGAAATAAAATTACCTACGCAGAAGATCAATGATACACCTGCAATCCTTTAACCTGAAATACAACAGACAAACATCACAGTTCAGAAATAACAACAACCGTTATGTTGCTCGATTCAGTTTTCTTGTCTTAAAATTTATGAGAGGAAAACAATAATTAAGACTGCAAATCGACCCAATATGAATGAACAGAAGAAGGTAAGATTCTTACCCAAAAGAACCTTGACCAACAATATCGACTATCGAGCAAACGAAGAACCTGCAGGGCATAATATCTCAATTGGCATGGAAAAAGCATAATGTTAAAAAGGCAGATTAGGGTAACGATTCTTACATAGAAGAACCTGAATCGTACAATTCTTATATAGAACTTAAAAACAAATTTGGGAATACCTATAGATGGCTCACTGAATCTTGAAGCCCTGAAAATACCAACAGTGACCAAAAGTCATATCAGTTATTGATTTTGTTAACTTAGGTAATAATATAAAACGGGTGGTGCAGAATGTTTTCCCCACCGAATTTATACATATCAGTTCTTGATTTTGTTACAAATAAGCCAAGGAAGTACACAAATATAACCAACAGAACCTCTATTGCACCTACAAAACTACATAGAACAGATTTCAGAAAAAGGAAAGGAAACACACTGCAAAGGAGTCAAGAAAACATAGATTAACAATTAACAACGAACCAAACGCTTCAAGGAAGATTCAATCGAAAAAATTTAAAGGAGGCAGAGCTTACACGTTCGATGAGATAACTCCTTATGGAAAAGTTGAATTCTCCTTGCTCTTATCTTAACCTCAATCATATCTGAACTGATTGTGGCCTTAGGGTTCACCTACAGTAAACTGACAACGAAATACATAAAATAAAAAAAGTAGAAGAAGCAAGAAACACACAAACCTGAAATGATCGTGGCCTTTTCCCTAGAACTCAAACCCGCCTCCACAAACCCTAGGTAGAATTGAAAAGAATTTTTGGGGTATATCCTGCATAAACAGCAAGCCAAAACTAAACCCCAGATCGAACCTCCTTTAAATCCGGTGGAAGAGGACTGTGGGTTGTGGAGAAAGCAGATGAGTCGAGAGAGAAAAAGGCGGTGGCGGAGAGATCAAGTGCAAGCCAGAAGAGGGAGAACAGTGATGGTGATGGTGATGGGAGAGAGGTATGGGAGCGTGAATGATCGAGAGGTATGGCGAGGTTTCTTCTAGTCAACAAAAACAAAAGTAAATCATAGTTGTACACTAAGCAATGAAAATATATTATTCAGATATAATACCTTTAACAATATAATAATGCTATATATTACTTACCAAGTTGTATTTTGTATAGGTTTGTAAATATGAAGCATCACACACTTGTACAATGTGCATTGATAATAAAACACAATAAAATAAGTAATATAATAATACAATTATATTACATTTGAATATAATATTAAGTTATAATAGATTTATCAATTGTAATTTGTTTAGGTTTTATAATTATTATTATTAATATAACAATAATAATTTTATATGTGTACGTGCGGTATGCATGTTTATATGCACATATGAACGTATATTAAGTTTATTCATATTAATATTGCATGTACATATATGTGTGCATGTAAGTGTGTTGGTATGTGTGTATACATATGCATATAGTACATACAATATCAACGAAGTTCTTATATGATGTTGTATCCACGTGACCATATGTATGTATATATAAACATATATTAAGTCAAAATCTATCATGTAGGTATGTATATATGTGTGTGGTTTGATAACGTATTAGTATGTATTTGTATGCGCGTGTGTATGCACGTAATGGTGTAATAATACGTAGGAGATGCGATAATATAGGTCACACAGAGACCTTAGAGGGAGCCTGGATAGTAAGATGTGAGCCCTTTAGGTCACTCTTAGACCTTAGCGTCACCTTTAATTTCTCATATTAGGTGACCTCTCGGTTGAAGAGGTGAGCTGAATCTCATATAAGAAGTCCCATATCTCACCTCCAGCCCTTTATGTCACCCTGAAGGTTTTTTCATAGTTTATTTGTATTATTTATTTATATGTAGTAATAATAATAATAATAATAATAATAATAATAATAATAATAATAATAATAATTAGTATTATTATTATTATTATTATAATAATTATTATTATTAATATAACAATAATAATTTTATAAGTGTACGTGCGGTATGCATGTTTATATACATGTAAAAGTGTAATGTATGCATATATGAATGCATATTAACCTTATTCATATTGATATTGTATGTACATATGTGTGTGCATGTAAGTGTGTTGGTATGTGTATGTACATATGCATGTAGTACATATAATATACCAACGGAGTTCTTATATTAGGTTGTATCCACGTGACCATATGTATGTATATATAAACATATATTAAGTCAAAATCTATCATGTATGTATGTATATATGTGTGTGGTTTGATAGCGTATTAGTATTTGTTTGTATGTTTGTGTGTATGCACGTAACGGTGTAATAATACATAGGAGATGTGATAATATAGGTCACACAGAGACCTTAGAGGGAGTCTGGATGGTAAGATGTCAGCCCTTTAGGTCACTCCGAAGACCTTAGCGTCACCTTTAATTTCTCCTTGTTGGTGACCTTTTGGTTGAAGAGGTGAGCTGAATCTCATATAAGGAGTCTTATATCTCACCTCCAGCCCTTTATGTCACCTTGAAGATTTTTTCATATTTTATTTGTGCTATTTATTTATATGTATTAATAATAATAATAATAATAATAATAATTATTATTATTATTATTATTATTATTATATACATATAAAATAATTTTTTTATTATAATAATAAAAATTTGGCTGAAACCCTTTTTATAGGTGACTCTTAGGGCATTATGTGAGCTTTTTAGAATCTGGAGGTGACTCTTAGACCTCAGAGTCACCTATATAAGGGGTGCCAGCCAAAATTTAAGGGGGTGTCCCTAACAGACGCCTTATATAACAACAATTTCATTAAAAACAACCTAACCATTAGCAATAGCAAGGAGCTAGAGGGGTGACACAACTAACTATAAAACACTACATCTTAAACAAACGCCAATCATCCTAAACATCTCAATCAAAGTTTTTGTTAATGTGAGAGTAGCCCACTTGACAGAGACATTGTCTTCTTAGATGGAAGTTCTGAGCTCAAACCCAGACAAGTGGTGTAATTTGGTGTAATTGTAAATATTAATTTGTTGTTCAAAAAAAATAATCTCAAACAAAGTTCTTAAACATCCTTTTATCTTTGAATCATAAGAAACTCAAACGTTTAATTTCTTTGAAAATGGAATTTAGGCTCAGTCTCTTTCTCTTAGAATAGATTGTATCCAATCATATAAACATTCGTTGTATAAGGATATGTGTAGAAAATAGGATTATACACTCTGGTTGACACTGTCACGAAGGTTGGCTCCGACGCGGCCCTCCTGTCGATGACCCAACACACTTTTGGAGCTTAGCAGGGGTTCCGTATCTTAGATTCACGCGATCTGACATATCCTATGTCGTCTAACAAGTTTCATGCACATGCATGATCCCCGCCTTGGTTATCTTAATGCTTTAAAACAAAATTTTGCGTTATTTGAAAGGTACTTTGTCTATGGCAAAACATCAACTGGGTCAAGATGTTCCTTCTAGCAAGGGGTCAATAGTAGCAATCCTCCTAAGTTGGATCTCCATAAAAACAACGCAACCTTGTATGAGACTAATTTACACTTGTCAAGAACGAACAGCGACCTGCAAGAAGACAATAAGTCTCTTTAACCACAAGCCTCCTTAGCGAATTGACCGGAAACTCACATGATGGATCTGCTACCCAAGTGAGATTGTTACCTTCACCATGCAACGAAGAACCAAGATGAATATTGATGCCTAATAAATAAAAACCCCCTGCTCATCTCTTGATGAATAGCAAGCACCACCTTCCTTTATAAATGACCGAGTTCTTTCTTAAACCTCTAAAACCACTTCACAAGAAGGCATTGGTTAACCACGTTTAAAGGCACCAACCCCCCCCCCCCCCCCCCCCCGGATTTAGTTTTGAAAATACTACTCTTGGTAACTCAATAAATCTTAGCCTTATTCCCTTCATCACCCGATAGAAATTTTAAGTGGACTTTCTCCAACTCATTGATGAATTTTATTTGAATGTTCATTTAACATACAAGGAGAAGAAGTTATTTTTTTTTAATTTGAATGTTGTATTTTTTTAATTAACGTTGTGTTTTAATTAACGTTGTGTTTTTTAGTTAACGTTATGTTTTTAAACTAGTGTATTTTTTAAGTAATATATTGTTTTAATGTTAATTTAATTATTAAAAAGAAAAAAAACTTGAAGCTACGTACTTGAATTCTCCAACCCTTTTCATTCTACTAGTTCCCTACTACTTTTTGAGAATTTGAGGTGTCGACTTCCTATCTATCGGATAATTGCTTGTACTAGTTTTATATCTCTACCACCACCTTTTACCTTTTGTGCCCTCACGGTAATTATGCATATATGATATATCACCTATGGGGGAGCTTCATTTAAGAACCATTTGATTTTTAAAACTTTTAAAAATCATTCTGAGCCATTAGTTATATATAAGAAAATCCCCCGTTAATTTGAGTCGTCCCCCAGAGAATGAGTGGCATTCTCCAAACAAAAAGTTCTTAATTTATTTTAACCCTATCACCATTATATATACAATTTCTGACATGAATATAAATTTATGAAGCACATGATGTAACATGTTTTTCAAATCTGTTTAAGGAAGAAAATAATCTACACCTCTTTATCTTTGATATAAATTAAACACCAAAATGGTTGTCACATGTCTCCTTTCTAGCGGGTCCACATAAGCACTGTCACATGTCAAAATCATATTCAGTTATCAATTTATTAAATTAACAACTAAGAGTAATTACCAACCGTGTCCAAACTAAATTTTCATTTAAAAAACTGGCAACTTAATGTAAATTTGATAAATTTACTCAATAGTTTGAGTCGTTTTAAGAAACTAATCAACAATTTGTCAAAATTAAAAATTCCTTTAATGTATTAAAGTATCAATTAATGTTTTATTATGAATTACGTCATCTATAATTTTTAACCTCTTAACCGTTTTTTTTATTTATCTAACATTATGAATCTAAATTCAACCCGTGTAGTATACCGGTTATTAATCTAGTTGTATATATACTAATATTGGCTGCTATATATTTTTGCATATCACCGCCAGTTTATGAAATGAACTTGTTGTTTGTAGATTGACTTCGCACCGCCCCAAACGTGAAACGAGAGTGCAAATTCCAGTTCACATATAAAACTTAACATTTTGTATAAATTCTAGCTACAACTTATGCTACTTTTGATCGAATAACACTTAACAACTAAAAGCTCAACATTATAAGGCTCTAGTAGTGCAATCTGAACAACACTTAGGGGCTGTTTGATGACCTCTTAACGGATCCGGTAAGATCTAACCACTGACCCGATAAGTATTTCGCTTGTTTGATTCTAACCGAGCTCAGGACCGAGTAAGCCGCTCTAACCCACGACTAATATTGCCCTGACCGATCAAGGTATTAAAACCTTTGATCGAGTCCTACAAGGAGTGAAGTTTGCAAACAGAACCTTAATGAATCTAAATCACGCACTATATCGAAGAGGATAGCGGCATAGGGTGGTATTCGCCAGCGCACAAGTCACCCTATCATCTTCCATCCAGAGCCTTTCTATCAAATTCACCATTCCTTGTTTGTTAGAGTTAATCTCATCCTCACCATACTCGTGCATTCAGCCATTTCTTACTGCAACAGAAATGGTGATGCGGTGTTTCCAGTTACCCTAAACGCTACGTGAAGGTGTCGTGTGTCGTCATAATATGATCAGAGATGATTCAGAAATAAAAAAAGTAAAAGAGAAAAAAAATAGTTAAATATTTATGTTGTAGGTTAAATCATGATTGCAAAAGTCGTTAAGCACTTCCAAGTTGGTCGACTAGGGAGTTGAGAGTACTCGTCATAGTCGGGAGAGTACTCGGAGAATATATAGGGGAATACTCGGGGACATGGGTGAAGGTTATAAGGGACGCGTACACGGGGGGGGGGGGGGGGACCGCCACCTCGGTTTTTTCGTCCAGGAGTACCTATATGTTCATAATTTTATGTACAAAACTTTATATGTATTGAGTATCGTCCCCTCAAATGTATTGAGTATCGCTCCCTCGAATGTATTGAGTATCACCCCCTCGATAGAATTTTTGAGCACCACCCCCTCGAGGTTTTCTTTCAAGCTTCGCTATTGCTCAGGGAGTTTTACAACCATGGATTAAATAAACGTAAGTGGTAAAAGAGCAAAGGCAATTGTGACCGATATGTAAAAGACTAAAAATTACGGTTAATTGTAAAAATAAAAGAAATTCACCATTAATACTGATATGGCAGAAATCTAAAAATTTATATTAGAGGGTAGAAAAAAACTCAGTTTTTAGAATTTTTACCTTGGACTTAGTTTTCTTAAGTTTCGTCTATTGTGGTTTGCAAAAAATCTGCTCTCGTTGAGAGTCGAACTCAAGACCTCCCGCTTACTAAACGGGTGCTCTAACCAACTGAGCTACGAGAGCTTGTTGAGATCTTTTTCGATCTAAAATACTAATCCCTTGCCGGCCCGGTTCAAAGTTTCAAACACTAAACTTTCATTCCCTTTTTATTGGACGGTTAAGTTTTACTGTTTTAGGTATTTGTTCTAGTCGGAGGTTTTTGTGTGATTCTAGAAGATAATAAAACATAAAAGGGATATAATTACTAATATCGGGTCATGACCATCTTATAGTTGGGGTTAGAAGAAAAAAATTAGGATGAAACCGACTACAGTTTGGCAAGAACCGCTTAGGAACCGGTCCAAATTGTAAGATTTAACCGGTTTGCAAAATACACTCTTAAACCACCTAAACCCAAACCGACTAAAATTTGGTTTCGTCCTCCGAAAACCAATTTTAGCACGAGCCGGTTCCAATAAAAATACGTTTTGCCGTCTTTGAAACAACTAGAACCGGTTTAGCGAACAATTCAATCTTTTTTTAAGGAAAAAAAAACTTTATTCACTTTAGCTTCGTAAAATACAAGTTTTTCAATTGGCGCGTTGCGACCAGAATGACGATGTGTCCTACGAACAAAGCGTAAACAAAAACGTGGAAAGAGTAGAGATGTAATATAGGTCATAAGTCATTCCCAGAGCATTTAACGTTTGTAGCTACAATAAAACACCAAAAGATAGATACGGATGCAAAACTATAAGCAGTCCCGCATCACCATAAGATTAGCCCCGTTGATGTTGATGGATCACCAAAAAGCATAGCGTTGTCCTACACCTATTACTTAACCTATTAGGTTTACCATTTTCTACCAAAATGGATATTAGTATAAACATACAACAATATTTTTTTAAAAAGGGCTTCCCAGGTGGCAACTAATGATGTTTAGCAGCCATTCATGGCTCTTGCTTCAGATATGTCTTTAGCTTCATTTTTTATCGGCAGCGGCTGTCTCGCCGGTTGTTGCTGCCGAACCTGATACTGTGACAGACAGAAAGACAAAAAAAAAACATATAATTTAGTTGTTGCAGCAATCTGTAAGCTCAGGCAATGACATAGTTGTGTCCACTATAGGAAAATATTGATAATGCATAAAACAAACAGCAACCTCACAGACCAAAAACCTTTTAATGTGAGAATCTCATGTCAATGAAATAAGTATAAGCAAAGGCTAAACGGTCGACCATTATAAAAAGCACACCAATATCAATTAGCAACAGCTCATGTCATGAGCCAAAGCAACATGTGTATGTATGTAAACTAAGACTTTTACTATAGTAAGGCGGATTGATCAGATATTTGAGGCGCGCCCGGTCTTTCCTACAACAGACCCTGTATTTAGCGCGCTTATTGACCGGATTAGATTTCAAGCGTTCAACATACCATAAGCTAGCGCCACAATATTCACATGTTCTATCACAGTCGCCAAGATCAGCGTAACCGCCGGTAAAGCCTGCGGAGGTAGCAACAGCAGAGGAGCTGGCTCCTGATGTGGATGGAGCTCTACGTTTACGTGGACGTGCAGGAGCCATAAACAACAAAACATGCAAAAAAACAGCAAGAATATAACTATATATCTGATGCACACACGTACAGAGGTTGAAAACTTAAACAGTAAAGGTATAATATGAGTCCAAGAACACAGGACGGTAGGCAAGAGAAAACACGGGTAAAACAACATAAATCAGTAAACTAATTTTGGCACTGAAAGGGTTCAGAAAGCGCATCAGCGAAGGTAGAAATCACATCTTAAGATGACAGATTTAACGTTTAACAATTAGAAGCGCACGCAAACCAAGACAGGCATCCACATGTAATCAAAACAACATCCCTTAATTTATAAAAAGTAAAAGAAGACTTACAAATTTTTTCCGTGGAACAGCATGCTCCAACAACTGTTAGCAAAAAACAAACCCATCAGGTGAAACATTTCAGAACACCACGTGGCATGACCACGACATTTAAAAAAACGCATACATATGTCGCCATTTATTTGTTGTTTTAGCTCG
Organism: Deinandra increscens subsp. villosa; assembly: GCA_039602395.1. NCBI lineage: Eukaryota > Viridiplantae > Streptophyta > Magnoliopsida > Asterales > Asteraceae > Deinandra > Deinandra increscens. The sequence goes on along the minus strand of JBCNJP010000019.1, from coordinate 16,808,748 downwards.
CCCGGGGCATTTTATATAATTGTCAACAAACAACATAAAGAACATATATTAGTATGCTAGTTTACATCACCCGCACAGCGAAGTGGGAGCCTATGATTTTGAAACAAAATGACAGAAAGTGTTTAACCCTAAAGTAACCCAAACATGGACCTCAACTACAAAACGATCTATTAGTATAATTTTTTTTGAGCCATTTACGTAGTAAATATAACCTATATAAAGGCCATGATAGAACATGAGTAAAAGATAGAAGTTGGAGGCTTCATAAGTCGCTGACATAAACAAAATGTCACTTTAATCACGTGAACATACAATTTTACTAAGCTCTTTGGAAAGAATTCCGTCTGATCTTCATTTGTTCAAACATTGAAAAGAAGTATGTTTGGTCTTTAAGAAATAAACTTTGGTAATTAACAGCAGGAAAAAATATTACAACTTCAATTTAAAGTGTGTAAAAGCATCCCTAAGTTTTGATATTGATAACAACACAAACAGAGAACACCTTAAACACACGTTTGTTTGAAGCCCCAATAAATATGAGACACATCTAGAGAAGAACTTTTAAACTGAAAGTTACAATTTCAGATTAGTAATGCTATCAAAATCATTCTTAAGTTCTGATATCACTAACAATAAAAATTTAAAACACTTTAAAAACACACAACATGACCTATTAAAAAACAACAAAGAGACATAAAAATAGCAATATTAATTTTTTTTCTTCATAAAGTTAAGGAATTCATAACCTTAATTCTTACTTAACCACAAAGTAAACGCACAACACCCAACAAAATCATTCAATAGAAACAACAGAGCAGAACACTAAAGAATCAAAAATCATTTATATTAGAAAGCATAATAACACATACCTCCATTTTCAATACTAAAATCTGCTCTATCATACACATACCTTTTTTTGTCTCGCTCATTGCATCCTATGCATGGGTTTAATAGTCAGGCCTGAATGTAAGAGCAATGGTGAGAAATAAGGTTATATAAGGTACTTCTTTGTATATATTAAATTAGCCATAGTACCTGTACACCAAATCACCAAAATCAACCAAATTAAAGACTCATCTGTCTCCTTCACAACATCAACAAATCAAAACAAATTCAGCTGTAGATTGGAGGCTGTCATCATTTACAAAACCAAAGAACAATTAGACTATAAACTAAGCAAATAACATACAAAAAGAAAATGGAATAAAATGTAAAAATCAAACACAGATCCGAAGGGTAGATATGATCTAATAATCATAAATTGGTGCATAATACATACGCTTGAGGTGCCAACAAAATTTAATAACTTTCTTTACTATAATGAACAATTAAATCCATATCAAAATTGCAAGAAAGGACCTGAAGCAAAGCGCCATAAAATGTTTCTCAAATCTGCCAAAACAAAAATCATATTTGAACGAACCGGAAAGCTTTGACGAACCTTAAGTGAATTCAGGGATGATAATGTACGGATTTGAAGATCTGAAGCAGATTAAAGGCAAAGTGGTGATTGTTTAGCCCTCCTGTCGCCACCGTCTTCAGAAGCTCTCCATCTTACCTCTCTGCTTTCATGAGATCATCGTTCCATTGGGGCTTCAATCAAAACCCTAGGAGAGAAATCTTGTGAAGATAAATAAGCCACCATACTGCTCGAATTGAGATGAAAGGGCTCTGCTGTACTTGAAACAGTGTGGAGCATGGGAGAGCGATGTTCGTCCTCAGGTGATGTGTTGAGGAGGAGAGCAGGTGGTAAGGAGGAGAGCAGGTGGCGAGGGACATTCAAACACACAAACGACGTGTAAAGGTAAAGGTGTAGGGTCAGGAAAAAGAGAAAAGAAGTTGTACACCATGCATGTGAAATTGTAAACTCGGGGCAAGCTTCTTCATGTTGTACATGGGGCTGTAAAACTTGTAAGATGTGCTTAAAGATGGTACATTGTGCAGTAAGGGTTGTAACATAAGTTGAGTAATGTTATATACTTATATAGTGTAATTAGTTACTCTATTTCTCAACGTATGGAACAACTGAGAATTTGATAATGCTAATTGGGCCTTCAGTTATTACTGAAAGTCTGAAAGAGACGAACAAATGGAGCAAAGCCCATCCATACTGGCCCAAAATATTTTAGACTCCTTCATATTATAGAAAAAGTTAGTACTTTTTAAATCTTTCACATCTAATTCGTATCTCTATTTAGTTCAATATTATTTTTTTGTTCTCACCATCACTCATAGAAAATATAAAATAATATATACTGAGGTATATAGTGTAACATAAAATTTTACAAAGAGTTTAGTTTTCTTTAAATATATGGGACGAGATATAACGAATTGGGAGTGGAGAGTGAGATTTAGTGGGTTTGGGGAATTGGATGTAAGAACATTCACACTTTAGTTTTATGTAAAGTGGTTTTCCATATTTGAATATTAATTATTTTAGATCTGTTATGGGCGATAGAAAAAATAAAAATAATTTAAAAATGAATAAGTATTATTTTATTAAATACAAATAAATATAAGAAATGAAATATGAAATGTTTATAAAAGCTCTTCATATTTTAAGGATAATTTATTTTAATTAACCTATATATATAATGATGAGTAAGGATGGAGGGGGTGGGTTCGGCTACCTCACAGTTTTGTGGCTACACCGTCGTCAATCTCACGGCTAGCCCTTTTGCTTCCTTTCACGACTACTAGTAGTTGTTGTAAATTGTGACACTGGAACACTGGAGGTGAGAATAAGACCGTAAACAGTCATTTGGAATTAAAAAAAAAGTTTATTATGAATTCTATAAACATACAACCAATTAACACAATAATTTCACATTAAAAAATAATATTCCTTGATACATTTCTCAATTCTTCTACTAGAAATAGATCTAAGAAAAAATTGATCAACCTCCATCCACAAGAAATATAAACCCAAAGTCCATATGAGTGAACTGACTCCACCCCAACCGAGCCCCCCCCCCCCCCCCCCCTCAATCCCCAACCATTTCAATATCAACAAGCAGGTCCACTCTACTCATTTCCTTATTAACAACCTAATCCATACTACCCCTCTCAAGTTTCACTAAACATGTTCATTCAAGTAGTTTCGGACCATTTTGTACTTTCACAACCCGAGTCTAACCTATTTCAACCATCATTGTCCCACTTCTAAAAAAATCAATCACTCCGTACCCAAATACTTCTGCAAGAACAACTAAACTGTGACATGAAAACATTTACGATCTGCATGAGGAAGCCCCCAAATAATTTTTGGAACTTCTCCTTCAACGCAAATGCTTTGTAGCCGCAAAATTTGGGTTGTCTTGTAATTTTTAGGTCATTTTAGTTTTTTTAATCAATGTATTGTTTTTTATGGTTTAGTTTATGTTTAATTATATTTTATTGGTTATTTAATGGAAATTATGTTTATAATAGTATATTATAAAAAATCCTACATGCTTTTAGGCTTCCATCATCTCCCATTAAAAGCAGCAAACTTAGATTTACTAGCAAAAAGGTTTTAGAAGTTCAAGATTGACACCGGTGGCTTGTGGAGGAAACGATTATTCTGATTCATCATCAATCGAACGGAAACTGGAGATCTATCCCGGTTAATACAAATATAGTTGGGGATGGAAAGTGATATCCAAAGTGAAAACTGATTTTAAAGTATAATATTGATTTGGTTGATTCCATTAAATGAGTGGTAGAGAGGGGGATAAGATTAGATTTTGATTAGATATATAGTTAGAGGATAAGCCGCTTTTTTGCTTATATCCTATACTATTCTTCGAGTTGGAACAAAGCAAAGATGTCTCGATTGTTAAATGCATAACCAAGGCTGATGGGCCTGAAAGGTGGACTTGAGATGGGAAAGAAACCATAGCATTGCCTTGGAATTGGTGGATTTAACTAACTGCCTATCTGTGTTGAAAAACTTTTCTAGTGATAATTTTGAAGGTACAGAGACGGACAAATGGACTTCGAAAGGAACTGATGGGGAAGAGTAAGAGTTAAGCTCGGGATACATCATGAAGAAGATTGAGAAGTTCTCCACTCAACAAGATGGCACTGTGCAAAAGGAGGGATGGAACAACTGCACCACTATCAAAGTAAACGTGTTAAACTGGAGACCAAGATCGAATCATATTCCTACAAGGGTGACTTTAGCAAGAAGAAGTGTCCCGATAGCATCACGGTTTATCCACTATGTAACAATGGGACAGGGATGTGGAGCATATACTGACAGCTTGCCTGGTCACACACCGGATTTGGGGAGCGATTGAAAGATGGCTAGACATCCCAACCATGTATGCATTTTCGTTTAAAAACTTCGCGAAAATACATAAGACGGTTCTCTTCAACCATGGCACTAACTGATGTAGATCTTCAATTAGGGTCTTGATATTTAGAATTTGGATAAAAACCGCTTTAATGTCATATTCAAATTGATGGTTCAAAGCTTTTGTTTCTTCTTTGCATTTCATAATCACCAGATGTTTACAAGACATAGGGAATAAAAAGATAAAAAAACAATAAAAAACATAAGCTAAATATTGGAACAATACTCTATGGTCTTCAGTTAAATACTGGCTCAGTCTCATCTCTTGTCTCGTACACTGATGCCGAGCGGGTCGGGTTCCCTGATGCACGGTGCTCCACTTCTGGCTACTGTATATTCCTAGGCGACAATCTTATTTCGTGGTCTTCTAAACGACATGCCACCATTTCACGTTCTAGTGCTAATGCGGAATACAGAGGTGTCGCTCATGTGGTTGCACAATTATGTTGGCTTAGGAACCTTCTTTTGGAGCTTGGCAGACTCTCCGCTTGCACATCACTTGTTTACTGTGACAACGTGAGTGCTATTTACATGACAGCAAAGCCTATCCAGCATCACCAAACCAAACATATAGAGATTGACATTCACTATGTTCGGAAAAAAGTTCATCTTGGTCGGGTTCGCATGCTTCATATGCCGTCTCGTTATCAGATTGTGACATTTTGACCAAAGACCTTCCTCGTGTCAGTCTAAGCCTTTGAAATCCTCCACCCTAGACTGAGAGTTTGAGAGGGTGTATTAGATAGGTTATAGTCACAAGTGTAAATATCCCAATCATAAAGGATATTATGTGTAAATGATTATTACAATGGTTGTATATATATATTTCGATGTAATCAATGAGAATGGGCAATCAATCGTTAACCAACTTATCTAAGGTCTAATAGTAAAATTATAAAATAACTTGTAATATGGATGAAAGAAGAGTCTAGGTCTCTCAACACATAGATCGTGATCTTAATATCTTACGAACTTACACGTAAAGTACCATCATTAAACAAAGGTTTAATTTAAGACGGAGAAAGCAACTTACACGTAAAGTGCCATTAATTACTAAACTAGAATTTCTAACATCATATGTGTATGAATAATGAAGAAATACCACTTCGGTTTAAATCAAACTCGCATAGTATATGACTTGAACCTCCACCATTTAAATGATATTAATACACCAATTATCGAAAACAAGGTATTCATTAAATCTTAATCCTAAATGCACGATTGGTGCCTTTCAAAAGAAAATAAAAAACACGATCGGTGATATTTCAATTGTAATCTAAATTTTTTTGGGGGATCTTATTCATCAAAGGCATACAAATCTTGGCTAGCATCTCTATGATAACGGTAATGGCAATACTCTCCCCATTTCTCCATTTCCCCAATCTATTTTATGTGCCACCTCATCATTCCCCACCCCTTCCTACTTTTCCCCAATTTGTAAATAATGATTTCCCCATTTCCCATTTCCCCAATCACTTTTTTATAATAAAATATTTAAAATAAAATACTAATAAAAACAAATACATTTTATAAATAAAAATTAAATCCATGATAATTTCTTCTTGAGAATCGGTTTGGTGGGTTTGGGTGTTTTGGAATTGGGGAAAATCGTCGGTACCAAGATAATCAAATTCCGGCCAACTGGCCGGGGAATCCGTCATCGTCGGTACGTAACCGGCACTTCCAAATGGGTTTTGTTGAGAGGTGGGAGGTTGTTGATCGGAAGGGTTGAAGCTGGAAAAGAAATCGTTGAAGTTCGACATGGTAAAAATTAAAAGGAAGTTGGAGATTTTATAAAATTTTGAGAGACGTTGAAGTTTTTATAAAATTTAGAGAGAAGAAGTAGAAGTTTGGTGTAAAAAGGGGTTGAATGGTGGGGTTTAAATAGGTTGAAAGTGGTAAAAAGTTAAAAAAAAAATTAATTTATTAAAAAAAAAAGGAAGTAACCGTTGGTGGGGGGGGGGGGGGGGGCACTCCAACGGCTACCTCCCCAATTCAATTTTGCTCGGCGTCGGTACCCCAAGGGTGATCCCCGATCGGTGATCCCGACCACCACGCAGTGGTGTTCCCGAGAACCCCGAAGCCACCGAAACCCCCCCGACCCCCCTCTCCCGATACCATTACCTTTAACCTAACAAGATCTTGTATGAGATGCTGATCTTGACTATAAACTATGAAAAGGATTAATTTCTTAAAATTACAATAAAGGAAATAAAGGACTATGTTACTAAAATGTCCCCATGACTATAAAATTCCTGGAAATATGAAAATTATTTGATTTACAACATTTAAATACCTAAAATATAAATCATTAACAACATAGTTTATGTTCTTTTATTAATTATAATTCATATCACACTATTGTTTATGTTTAAGCATTAAACTTTAAAAAGTTTCTAATCCCCTTGATCTTTAATATGAAACAAGTTACTTATATATATAGTAATAGACTATTACAAAAGGAGTCAAAAGGATTAGGATTCTTTATGAAGTCAAAATCAAGAAACGAGTCATGTGAATCTAATCGATTAATCAAATGGCCCTTGACAGCATCCTGAATTTAAATTTGAACCAGATTTGATCTGCTCTACTCGTGTTTAAATAATCCAAATGGGCCCATTTCCCGGTGTTCAAAAGAATTTTTTTTGCCCCATTTACCTATTCATTTTATAATTTTTTTCTTCCATATAAATTTAAAAATAAGTCAGATAATTATATCCAAACTTATTGCATCAATAAAAATAAAAATACTTTATGTTTTTATCTTTTAACTTTAGAAATATTTTTATAAAAATATTGAGTATATCATTGTGATGAGCTCCTTTTTATCTATATGTCGATATAATTTCTTTGAGTAAACTTCACTTTTGGTCCCCAAGATTTGCACATTTCAACACTTTTAATCCAATTTATGAAATTATAACATTTTAGGGCTCTGAGGTTTGATTATTTTCTCAACTTTGGTCACTTTTAAAATTTTCATCCAAATTAACGGTTGAAATCAACCAAATAGTATATTAATGAGGGGTATTTTCATAATTTAAACATCCCCTTTTATATATTTGATACAAAACGCAGTAATTGACTTTCCCTTTTATTTATTTGAAAAATGGCTGAGTTACATAGTGTTTTTTGGAGGGAAGTCAATTACTGCGTTTTGTATCAAATAAATAAAAGTGGATGGTTAAATTACGAAAATTCCCCTCATTAATATCCTATTTGACTGATTTCAACCGTTAATTTGGATGTAAATTTAAAAAGTGACCAAAATTAAGAAAATAAGAAAACCTCGAACCCTAAAATATTATAATTGCATAAATTGGATTAAAAATGTTAAAATGTGCAAACTTTGAGAAACAAAAGTGATGTTTACTCAATTTATTTTCATAACCGAGGTGGGTCAATTTTATATTGAAACGTTCAAAGATAACTTTTACCTGACTCGGTTTGAAAAAAAAGTGTTTCGACATGAATATAAATAAACGCGTCACAAGGGTATATTCAAAATTTTATGAACGTTACATCTTTAAGTTATAAGTGAATATAATATCGAAGTAAACGTAATTATTAATTTACATTCAAATTTTGCAAACATACAATCTAGTGTAGGACGACCTACTCTAGGGTCGACGTCTCTACTTTTGATTATAGAGGACGACTCTACTCTAGTGCCAGACGATCACAGTGGATGGTATATTTCAGTTATAAAAAGTGAAAATAATATTATATGGTATTTAATTAGTAAACATAACCAACGAGCTCATAACTCAGTGGTATTTTAAAGGATTTGAGACCCTAAGGTGTTGAGTTCAAATCCGTTTTTAAGTAAAAATAATCTTTGGGTTAGAAACAGAGGTTTCCCAAATATAGCTAGGTTTTCTCTGAAACTAAAGATGAAAACAAAAGACAAATATATGAAGAGAAAATGTCGTTAACTCCAAACATACTAGATACAAATATTCATAAAGTGTAAAAGTGGTATTTTCTTGAATTTTCCAAAAATTAGTACCCAATCTTTACTTTCTCCAAACCATATGGACTTTTGATGTAAATAAAACAACTCATTTGAGGGAATAAATTATATAAGGAGGAAAGAAGGTAACGTGTCAGCATATGAGTAGATGAAAGTGGGGTGTGGACCAGGCATACAGCTTACTTTTGGTCAAACTAGTGACCAGATATGACAGTCAAACCAACACACTGTCATGGTCAAGCTGTTTCCCTCTTTTTTAATCTTTAAGCTTTATTATTTTGCCCAAAAGGAACGCAAACCCTGACCCACGTCCGTAACCCACACGACACACCACCTCCCCCTTGATTCAACAAATTAAAATCACACTACGTGCACTCTATTAAGTTTCAAAAACCTCCCTTCATTTTGTTAAAAGTTTCATTTATATCCAAAATGACTAACCAATCATAATACGACACGTAACCTAACAAAATAACTACCGGGTACTATATATAATCCATTAATCAATAATTTGATATGAAATCAACATCTCGATCATATGGGTTTCTTTTGAGATGGAATATGGTCGTAACGTATCGTAAGTAACATCGTTTCTCTTGATTAGACCCCTCCCCCCTCCCCCCCCCCCCGAGTAACCGGATGTTTATAGTTTAAAGGAAAAAAAAACAGCTCGATCTTTAGCCTCCTCTCATATCTTTCTAAATTTGTGATTGGTCCATATATATATTTAAGATTTTAAAAATATATAGATATATATTAATTGGGTTTATAATTCTTTTCCGTTTGTTAGAATACGATGAGGACATAATAATGTGACGGTCATATTCACATCAAGTCGTTACCGTATCCAAAATAACAAAAACCTTTTTGGTACATTGAATTGGTAGTCCACAAAAACATATTTCATTGGAAAATAAGTTTGTTAAATAAGTTTATCATCATGTTTCATTCTCCAACAATAGGAAAACAACAAAAGTGAGGAATTTTGTGGTAGGTGCCTGATTTATAGACATCTTTACTTTGTAGTGGTGGTGAGAAAACGCCTGGGCCGGATGGGTTCCCGTTTTGTTTTTTCAAGAAGTTTTGGGATTGGTTCAAAGAGGATTTCTTCGGTGTTTTGGTAGAAATTTTCTGAGTCTGGTATCGATTGGGAAGGGATGTGGGTCTTCTTTTGTGCATTTGGTTCCAAAAAAACGAGACCCTGTTAGTTATTGGTGATTATAGGCCTATTTCGCTCGTGGGCTGTATTACTAAAATTATATCCAAAGTGTTGGCTAACCGTATGAAAACGGTTATTGGGAGCGTTGTTTCGGATAATCAGATGGCCTTTATTGCGAATCGGTACATCTTAGACGGCCCTCTTATTATTAATGAGTTGGTTTCATGGAGCAAGAGGAGGAAACGTGATCTTATGTTGTTTAAAATAGATTTCGAGAAAGGCTTATGATTCGGTGGATTGGGAGTTCCTCCTTTCTATCATGGCTCAAATGCGCTTCCCGGATAGGTGGTGCAAGTGGGTGAAAGGGTGTTTGGAGTCGTCTAGAGCTTCGGTCCTCCTCAATGGATCTCCGACTTGGGAGTTTCCCTTGTTACCGCGGGCTCCGTCAAGGGGATCCCCTCTCTCCGTTTCTGTTTTTAATTGTGATGGAAGCCTTTACTTGGATGCTCAACAAAGCCCATGCGAACGGTGTCTTCGTGGGGTTGAAGATTAATGAGAGCGGTCCGGTGGTGTCGTCTATCCTCTTTGCCGACGACGCTATCGTGGTTGGAGAATGGGATCGGAACAATATTAGTAATCTGGGCAGATTACTAAGGAGCTTTTTCTTAGTGTCCGGCTTAAAAGTTAATTTGAGGAAGTGTTCTCTCTTTGGTATTAACCGTGCCTTGGCCGAAGTCGTTGATATGGCTAAGATTCTGCACTGTAAGGGGGAGGAGTTGCCAATGAAGCATCTTGGAATGTTGGTTGGGGTGTAATCTTAACCGATGCTCGAGTTGGAGGGCGGTTATCGAAGTCGGTGGAGGCTAAGCTGTCGGATTGGAAGGCTCGTCATTTATCTTTCGCTGGTCGGTTGGTGTTGATAAAGTCGGTCCTGGATAGCATCCCCCTTTATTTCTTTTCCTTGTATGTTGCTCCGAAAAAAGTTTTGAAGAAATTGGAATGCATTAGGTTCAACTTTTTGTGGGGAGGGACGGATAAGAAAAAGCCCATTCACTGGGTTAAAAAGGAAGTGTTGTTTAATCAGTCTTGATAGAGGTGGTCTGGGGATCACTCCTTTGGAAGATATGAATTTGGGTTTAATAGCCAAGTGGTTGTGGAGGTATAATACCGAGCCTAGCAATTTATGGAGGCGTGTGATAGAGGCTATTCATGGTGGGAGTCGTTCTAGGGGGCTGGTCCCGGTTCTTAAAGGGGGTTGCGGGGTGTGGAATAACATCGCGAAAGTTGAAACGGCTTTTCTGAAAAGGGAGGTGAGGCTGGATGTTTTTATGTGCAGGGAGGATGGGCGTTGGACTTGGAAGGGTGATGTTGGGGGCGTCTTTTCGGCCAAGAGTGTTCGTGCTCTCCTTTCGGGTAGCGTGATCCAGGCTCCTGAAGTGGTGGTGAAATGGAATACGTTGCCCCGCCCCCCCCCCCCAAGATTAATCATGTTTTGTTGGAGGTTATTGTGTAAAAGGTTAGCGACTAAAGTGGGTTTGGCTAAGAGGAATGTTAACGTGGGGTCTTTGTTATGTCCTATTGTGTGAAGAAGTGGAGGAAGATGAGACCCACCTTTTCACGGGATGCTGTTGGGCTGCTATGATTTGGGTCTTGGTGGCACAATGGACTAAGTCTGTTGATATGATGTTCTTCGATGTCATGGACATTTGCCCGTTTTCGATCTCGGGGAAGGGTTCGAAGAATAAGGATGAGTTGGTTGATGTGGTCAAAAGGGCTTGCGTTTGGTCTATTTGGAAGGCCCGTAACGAGAAGGTTTTTAATGGCAAGAGTCCGTCTCTCCATCGGATGGTTACGGAGATTAAGGCGTCTAGTTTTTTTTGGATTTCTTGTAGGGCTAAAGGTTGGGGTTTGGGTTGGCAAGAATGGTGTTCTTTTGCTGTTTAATGTAGTTTTGTTGTGGTTGTTGTTTGGGGCCGGTTGGAGCGTCTTGCTCTTCCGGTGTTTCCGGTTTTATGAAGTTGCCGTTTTAAAAAAAAAAAAAAAAACTTTGTAGTG
>JBCNJP010000019.1:16773368-16796725 GCA_039602395.1 Deinandra increscens subsp. villosa | reverse complement strand
GACAACATATCTTAAAACCAAAAAGCCCTTTATCTGTAGACTGTCATATGGGCAGTTAACGTCTCATTCAGAGGCTTTATAAATACATATATTTATAGTATACTAGTATATATATGCGTTCCTGATATAAACAACGACAAGACTTACAAATTACGTTTTATAATTCTTTCCCGTTTGTTAGAATACGATGAGGACATAATAACGTGACGGTAGTATTCACATCAAGTCGTTACCGTATCCAGAGCCGGCCCTGGGCCTGAGCCAGCTGGGCTACAGCCCAGGGCATCACATTGGAAGGGGCAGCAAAGATTTAAGCCCAACTAGCTATGGGTTACTGGGTTAGTCCAATAAAAAATTGTATGGGTTAGTCCAATATATTTTTTTTATGCTGCGATCAAAAAAAAAAATTATTGAATTAAATCTTGCCATCTTGGATAACCAAACGTCGACTAAAATTTCCTGGTTTCCTACGAATACAATCAATCTCCAATGAGGCAATGATCCAGTCCCAAAATAATACCCTAAAAACAATCGATCTGATCTCCATCTCGTATTCTCGTCCCTGTTGCTGTGCGCCTCTGCCCTCTCGTCCCTGTTGCTGTGCGACACTCATTCTATTGCGAATTGCGATCTCTTATTCAATCTTGCTGAGTTGCTGGATAAACCGATTTCTGATCTCATCTCTCATCTCTGTTTCGTTTGCGGACTTGCGGTCTCATCCCTGTTGCTGTGGAGACTGGAGTCTTGGATAGTTGGATCAACCGATCAAACATTCAAACACAAAATCACTCATCAATCACCAGGTGATATTGTTCTATTTATTCTAGTTTTAAATATATTTTTGTCATTGAATCATTGATATCATGCCCCCTCGTGTACAACCATCCGGTGCTCAAAATAGAAAAAGGAAAAAACAACAAGAAAAACTTACTCAATCTTTACAAGGTTCTTTAAAAAAATATTTGTGTTGTACTATTTAAACTTTTTAACAGGGGCAAATTTTCGACTCGCGCCCTGGGCATCCAAAATCTCAGGACCGGCCCTGACCGTATCCAAAATAATAAAAACCTTTTTGGTACATTGAATTGGTAGTCCACAAAAACATATTTCATTGGAAAATAAGTTTGTTAAATAAGTTTATCCTATACAGTCTCTCATCATGTTTCATTCTCCAACAATAGGAAAACAACAAAAGTGAGGAATTTTGTGGTAGGTGCCTGATTTATAGACATCTTTACTTTGTAGTGTAAAGTAATGAAAGATAAAGGGGGGAATAGTGAAAGTTTTTTGTTCAAGCCCTTGTGACTTGTTATCCGGATTATGGAAGGGTGTTTCGAGAAATGCTCATTTTTTAATGGTCTTGGTTCGTGCGGTCTGGCTAAACCCAGTCCTCGTGCGGCGTTATTGTTGACGACTTGAACTGGCTTCCCACGTGCGGAGCCTGCTATTACCAATTTACCCTCGACTACTTGGTGAAAATTGGAAGTAATTCTAATTATTTCAAATTGTTTTTTTTAACAAACACAGGCATCTTTAAAATTCACTACCTTGCAAACTTTCAAAATTTCATCTTTAAAAAGTAACAGTTAACTATTATTTATTGCTGACGGAGATATTATACAACCCACCTGATCATCTTTAATCTTAATTAGGAGGAAACTCATCACTGGTGAGAAATTTCACTGATTCAACTTTTAACCTCTACTTTTTTTGTTTTTTTTGTTACAAGTGAGACTTGAACCCCGAAGACATTATACAACCCACCCAATCATCTTCAATCTTAATCAGGAGGAAACTCATCAGTGTTGAGAAACCCACTGGTCCAACTTTTAACCTCTATTTTTTTTTATTCTTTTTGTTACAAGTGAGACTTAAACCCAAAACTTTTTGATAAGGGGTCATACACCTTTACCACTATGCTAAGCTAATTTTTTTGTTTTTGGAATGACGTTTTAATAGAAAGCTGTAAAAGCGAGCAAAAGGACTACATACAAAGTAAAGGATTGCGTATCCAATCAGTCCAGCGAATCGTAACCTTATTGTTTCTAGACATAAACCAAGGAAACGAATACATTATCATAGTATCAAGTTATCAACTATACTACCGCTCCAAGACTTGTGAGGTTGAAAAATGGTGTTGTTTCGATTCTTCCAAATAATCCACCATGTGCAATAAACCACCATTTGAATCACTTCTTTCTTCAATTTCGAACCTTTTTTACTTTCAGTGGCTTTTAACGTAGACTTGGGAGGGGCCGAGTCCAAACAATCCACGTTTAACCAAGCACGAATGTTGGACATTATTCTAATGAAAAAATCGCAGTAGCCAAGCAAGTGTTGAATTGTTTCTGGACGAGATTTGCAAATGGGGCATAAAATCGAATCAATCTCCAACCCACACTCAGATAAATTAAAGCGAGTAGGTATACGATCTAGAAAAATTCTCCAAGCAACAATATTTACTTTTTTAGGAGCATACCTTGACCATTGAGTTTCTGAATCTCCCACCAGAAGGAACGAACTGTCAATATGTTTTCTTGTAGCTTTGATCGAGAATTCCTTGTCCTCCTTTAAACACCAAACCCATCTATTACACTCATTATTGACAATGACATTCGGAAGGTTTCCCGAAAGAGCCTCAAATTGAGCCGATTCAACTCCACCACGCAAATCTCTCCTCCACGAAAAAGACTGAGCGTTATTAACCAGAAACTCGCAAATAAGTCCCCTTTTGTTTAAGGTCAAGGCATAGAGACGAGGAAAATCCAAAGATAACTTTCGATCTTGAAGCCAAATGTCATTCCAAAACTCAGTCGAGTTTCCTTTGCCCACCCGTTTGCTAATCACATTTTCGGGGATGAGTTTTAGATTATGACATGATTCCCAACTTTTAGTGATACGAGACCACGAGTTAGAGTGTTTACCTTTTTGAATGACATCCACTTTGTCTCCATGAATGGGTTCAATTATTCGAGACCAAATTACCTCCTTGCTATTTAACTATTACTTCTTTTTTCAAAATGATAAGTCACACCTTTTGATTCTACTTCCAAATCTATTGTGGCTATTTGAAATTTTCTGATCCAGTTTAGTCAGACCTCCTTAGTGATCAACGTGTTTGTTTTTTTTTCTTCCAAAAATATGTCAGACACTGTCTAAGGGAGCTGACCCACGCCTAAATCATGTCTGACTCGGTCCAGATTCTTTTTTCTTCTTACTCGGTCCATTGATGGCCGACCAAACAAACAACCCTTACTGTAAGATTAAAATCTTCAAATACTTAAACTAAATATTAATACCCGATGATATTTTTTTTAACAATTTTTTATTTGATCTAAATAACATTATTGCATGTTTAACTATTGATCTCCATAAAATAGTTATCTGATTATAGATAATTTAGAAGTTTTGTAATTAATTTTAAATTTTATAGTCTATTTAGTAATTTATATTGGGTTTATAGAAACAAAATAAATATACCAAGTTTTATCCCACACTTAATTTCAATTCTTATTCTTAGCCTATGTGTAGTGGTTTGGGAGTGGAGTAGGGGGGTTATGCGCCATGTGGCGGATGCCGTGGAAATGGGGGGTTATGAGGTAAGGGATGTAGTGGGGGGTTATGAGGATGGGGGTTATGAGATATGATGTGTACCAATAGAAAAAAGGCAAAAAAAAAAAGAAAAAAAAACCATGTGAGAACACGGCGCCATTAACATAGCGCTCTCCCCCTTTTTGACTAACATGGCGCCCCGGGGGGTGGGGAGGGGCGCTATGGGGGCGCCATATTAGGGAAAAAAGCCCCATAACGCCCCATTACGGATAGCCTTATAACGAGTAGTTGATAAAAATATTGATTTTTTTTATTCAAACTATTTAACAAATACAAGTTATGATCTTAGTAAAATTTTAAACTTGAAATTAAATTGTAGTGTGTGATTGGGTAATGTTAATTCAGAGTTTGGATGTCCTGGCAACCTTTATTATCTTTTTATGTTTTGTTTTTTTATATCGTTTTTAGTATTTATAATTATTTTTGAAATTTATTTATTAAAACTTTTTATTTTTTTTAATTTTAGTTTCACACCGTTGTTTTTATGTATCTAAATTTGTATAGTCAATGTGATAGTCTTTATTAGTTTTTTTATGTATCAATTTTTTAAGGGTGATTATAAAGAAACACAAGATTTTGTTAAATTCACAACATCCTTACGGTCGTTTATATACAAACGACCGCTTGGAGCTAAACCGAGTGACGTGTCGCGAAGATGAAATCTTAAAATTCAGGGGGGCTCGAGTTTTAGAGGCTTATATATATAAAAATTAAAAATCCAATATCTTGATCTTGATATAATATATATGTAATTTGTTATTGCTTTTTGATGAGAGCATTCATCATCTAAATTTTCTTTTTCCTTTATTTTATCATTGATTTATGAATACTGAAAACTCTACAAGTTCTCCCAATCTGGTCTCTTTCAGTTTCATTATTTATTTGCAAATCCTCCTTTTCATTCTTTTATTTGTTCCCCTACTTTAATAAAGCATATGGATCTTTGTGTGGCTCATTATTTTTTCATTGACTGTTCCGCCATTGGTTTGATAATTCAAACCTTTTAAAGCTTGAATACGACGTGAAACACTTTGATTTCATCATTTTTCGCTAGTCGGTCATGAGTCTTTTGACCGAACAGAAAGGAGAGAAGAAATCAGTTAAAGCGAACCCAACTCCATCACCCCCACGTTTCTTTGAGTGATTGTGAATGAAAGATGGATTTTTGATCTTTCCCTCTTGCCATTGAGTGTGCTCCCGATTTCGTTTCCTCCTCTAAAATCATTTGCCCACCAGGTGTTCGATAAAATGCCTGTGTGTCCGTCCCGTGTTGATAGCCGGGTTCTAGATCTGGACACCGCTGTGAAAGACGGCGTTTTGGGCGGTGGAGTCGGATTTGGCGGTGGGTTCGCTGAGAAATTGGATCTCAAGAAGATGATTCAAGAATTGGATCTAATTGATGTCCCATCTGTCTTCATTTGCCCAATTTCACTCGAACCTATGGAAGACCCTGTTACCCTCTGCACCGGTCAAACGTACGAGCGGTCAAACATCTTGAAATGGTTCAATCTGGGTCATTTCACCTGCCCCACTACTATGCAGGAGCTTTGGGATGATTCTGTCACCCCAAACAAGACGCTTCATCAGCTGATTCACACCTGGTTTTCCCAAAAGTATCTCCAAATGAAGAAGAAATCAGAAGATGTTAACGGAAGTGCGTCGGAGATCTTGGACGCCGTTAAGAAAGTCAAAGGTCAAGCCAGGGTTCAGTCGTTGAAAGACCTCCGGCGGATGGTGGTCAATCACCCCACCGTTAGAAAAACGGTGGTTGATAAAGGGGGAGTGAATCTTCTCTCATCTTTACTAGGTCCTTACACCTCTCACGCCATTGGCTCAGAAGTGGTTTCAATTCTTGTTAATTTGAATCTTGATTCATCTTCAAGATTAACCCTGATGCAACCCGCGAAAGTTTCGTTGGTTATCGATATGTTAAACGAGGGTTCGATCGAAACCAAGATCAACTGCACAAAACTGATCCAAACATTGATGGAACACGATGATTTCGAAGTCGAAATCGTGGCTAGCCATAGTTTATTGGCTGCTTTAATGAGGCTGGTTAGAGATAAAAGACACCCAAATGGAAATCTTGCAGGTTTGAAGCTACTCAAATCCATATGCTCACATAAACAAGTGAGAATCTTGATTGTTAACATAGGGGCTGTTCCTCAGTTGGTGGAGTTACTGGCTGGAATGAATCCTGAATGTTTGGAGCTAATACTGTTTATTTTAGATGCTGTTTCAACTGTAACAGAAGGTAAATTGGCATTAAGCAGTTGTTCAGATACCATACCCAATATGGTTAGAATCTTGATGAGGGTATCTGAAAGGTGTACACAGCTTGCTTTATCAATTCTGTGGTCAATCTGCAAGGTTTCCCCTGAAGACTATTCAACAATTGGTGTGGATGTGGGTCTTGCTGCAAAACTTCTTCTTGTCATCCAAAGTGGGTGTGATCCATTGCTGAAACAAAGATCAGCTGAACTGTTGAAGCTTTGCAGTTTGAATTACACAGATTCAATCTTTATCTCCAAATGCAAGCTAACAAGAACCATCAGGTGAAATTGACCAACAAAATTACCAAAAAGCCTTGAGGAATGATTGTATATAGCTGGCTTTGTGGTAAAAAAAAATCCCTTTTTTGTCCATTTTTTTTCTTCTTCTGTTTCAATATCATTTCAGTTTTCAATTTTGGAATATAAATATATTTCTTTGGTCTAATATTGAAATGGATGTTGAGTTCTTGAGCATTTTGGTGATGATATGTGTTCTGAATGTTGGATTCAAAACTTGGTGAATAATGGTGTTGTGTTTGTTGGTCAAGTCAAATAGTCAACCCTACTGGTGCTATATGTGGAATGAGCATAGATGAAGAGGGCCAGTTGTGTTTTTGACAGTTTGTATAACGAGGATGATGATGACTGGACCCCATGCTTCAAATCAATTATGTGTCTTTGAAATGGAAAGATACACTTTGACACCAATCATGTTCCTAAAATCTTGATAAAATTGCAAGTTTCTGACAAAATAACTGCATAATTTCACTATTTCAGCCGCATGAAACTGTTGAATTGCAATGATAAAACTGGAAAATTTGATGTTAAAAGGTGGATAATCAGAATGGCTTGATTACTAAGATTTCACTACTGTATAATTTCACTATTTCAGCTGCATGAAACTGTTGAATTGCAATGATAAAATTGGAAAATTTGAAGTTAAAAGGTGGATAATCAGAATGGCTTGATTACACAGATTTCACTTCTTATCCTCGTAATGGAATGTAAATTTAATAAAGTTTGTAGATAACTTATTAAAAAAAATAATGGAGTTTAGTAATTTACCAAGTCACAGTCAGACTAGACTGAGACCACACTCCTCGTCCAGAAGGGAGAGTGAGGCCAGCTTGTCGCCCATTCCTTCAGCAGTGCACGTGAAATGTCAGGTCATTGCTTTACCAACGATCTTCATCTATATTATCTTATTATATTATATTTCCTTTATAAAATTTTAATATTATCTCGGCTTTCTTATACATAATATAGTAGTCAATATCATATGGTGTGAAGTTAAATACTCTAAACCCTTGGAGATAAATATAAACAAAGAAATTATAGATCTTAATTCTTTGTCGGGCATCGCAGTCTAATCCCTAGTCAGTTAATCATCCAACTGCGGTTCAGTCTTCATAAATATTAAGTATCTATGTTTACAAAATGCTCCTCCTAGAGGAACCGGAATGAGGATGATGGTTGAGAGCTTGAGATCCTTTAGATCTTAAGTACAAAACTTGACTTAAAACGGTTTTATCGAGTGGTGAGTTTCTTACTTGAGTAGTGTTCTTGGATGAGTTAAGCATGGAGTGTTGAATTCAGTATGGACGGTTGCAATCCTGTCTCAGAAATACTTACTCGGGTATTGAAGATTTGAGGGTAATTTCAAATACCATAAAAAAATAAAAATAAAATAAGTACTTATATTTAGGGCTGTAAACGAACCAAACGTTCAGTAAAACCTTAACACACCTCTTGACCACTAGGCCAAGAGCTCATTTAGCAAAAATGAGTTAAATTGGATTGCCCAATGTTATGAATAAAGAATTTGATTTTTTAATGAGAATGGACTGGATCAGTGATGTGATGTGGACATATTTCTGCTGTTAGAGAAGAATCTAATGATGATCTTACTAAAGAAATAAAACGTTCAAATTAATTTTCTTGATGAAAGTTAACAAAACCGTATGGAACCGGGCCGATGTCATGCAGTAGGCCGGCTGCGCTTGGACCCCTTTTTTGCTGGGCCAAAGAAGGAAGCGGGTTTGGGCTGGCGTCAATGTATTTTTATTATAGTTTCTATTTGGGCCCAAAAGTATCGCCCTTAAAACAGGTTTGCATTGAATAAAAAAGTTGTCAAAACTGGGATTGTATATTTTCTTTTTGAACGGCAAAACCGGGGTTGTATAAGAACGGAATTTATGTGGGGGAAAACTTGAGATTTACTTCTTTCTCTGCTGTCAAGTCCTGATCGATATAAAAAACATACAATTTGGAGTATACTCACTTTTTTATAATCAGAAAAATAACTCAAAAACTAATTATAATAAACTCTGATAGAATTGCGTGACTCTAACTCGGTTTATATAGGAAGAACTAACTTGTTCTCCAACACAACATAAAATAGGAAACATATAAGAAAACCTATTTGTATAAGATAGTAACTAAACTTAACCAACTTGTCAAATTTAGTCCCTCCAATCTTCAGAAGCTTGAGGACCGGTTATGTAATTCCGCCAACATACTATCCTAATCTTGGCCGTATAGGAGGTGATATGTGGAAAATGTATTTGAATTATGTGGTGTTTTCTGTATCATAATTCAACTTCGGAGTGCCCGACGAATAGATCGAGTGGTGATTTTCTATATCTCGGCTTCATTTGTTGTCTACCATTACTGTTAAAGTCGTCAACATTCTACTTACGAAGTCTCTGTATATCAGTATATGATCAGTTCACAAAGGACATATCCACAAAATGATTTCAAACTCGCAGATGAGATTGGTTTAGGACAAGTTTCACTTTAGTGTCTTCATATGTGTGATTAGTGAAGGTGAGAAAGATAAAAACAATTCCATCTTATTCTTAAGCGAGTGGCTAGTGAGAAGTGTGAGTGGTGAGAATATACCAAATGAATGTCCCAGTAGTTTCGTGCATATTTTAAGCATTGATTTGATATTGATTTGACATTTTATTCTAAAACTGTTCGTAATGGGTTTTATGGGGGCGCCGATCCTTCATAGTGTCCCTACCATCCCTCACTGGCGCCATAAACGACTTCTCTTTCCTCTGGCGCTACCACCGTCACGCCTCTCTCCTCCCCCCCCCTCATCCGGCGTCATGGACGTTACCACCACTACGCCTTCTCCCCCGGGGCGTTATGGATGGGGGTGATGCCCCACCACTACTACGAGCCTAATCGAAACTCTTATTGATACATTAATTTTAGCCACTATCCTTCTTAGAAGGGCCTTTTTTTAAAGTTAGAGACTCACACTATTTAGGTCACCCATACACTATCAAATAACCTATAATATTCTATATATATTATCTTGGGGCCGGTCTTCAAATAAACTGTCTCTGTGGACTGTGAAGATAGGGTCAAAACGTCCTACAAGATTTTGATCCAACCTAACACATCTATCGTTACGCCACACACGTACTAGCTAGTGTCCCTAATTTGTGTCTCATACTAAAAAAAAACTATTTGTATGACAAGCTCCCATATATATATATATATATATATATATATCAATTTTATTTCACCACAAATGTGGGACAAGTTCCTACACCTTGCAATATTTTTTCTTTGGATTTCAACGTCATAAGCCTCTAAAATTTCAACTTTGAGTATTGATGTTTTATTCATTTTAGCTCCATTTTAAATGTGGTTTGATTTGTCATGTTATTCTCACATAGTATAACACGAACTCTGTAAAAAAACAACTCTATTAACAAAAGTTAAATATAGTTATTTTTTTGCCCAAATTTACCAAAAAAATAATAATATTTTCATCTATATTTTCAACAGTTAAAAGTTTTGAAGTTTTAACAATAGACTCGCCAATAAAAGCTGATAGGTTGGTAGCTTTTAATATATGTTTTTGATCTGAGTGACTATATCAAATAGTTGGGACATTCTAAAATGGAGTTCTATATAATTATGGTGATCTTACTAATGTTTGATGGCAGTTCTATATAATTATTGTGAACTTACTAACGGCGTGAGTGGTAAAAACGAGGTGAGTTGGCTTGGAACACCACCACTATATGGCGTGGGTTCACGATGTGAGAAGTGGTGGTGTGAGTGGAAGCCAAGGTCTTGATTTGTATCATGTGTAACAATACTTAAGGAGATGGATGGGGGGGGGGGGAGGGTAGGGTCATTTTTGAAGCCTTTAGCTTTAAATTTCCATCTTATAATATGTTGTCACATGAGAGAGAATGATAAGTGATAAGAGAATTTAAAGCCTTTAGACTTGAGATTGGAAGAAGGTATGATTTCAAGCTTTGAATTGGAACCCTCAACTTCAATGGTTCTAACGGTCACAAGCATTCCTCGATTTCACACAGCTTGGCGAAGCCTTTAGGTATGGAATTGGAAGCCGCATGCCCCACACCTTGAGGCGCGGTATGGAAACTGCAAGCAAGCCTCCCAAGTCGCCCAAGCTTAGACTTCCAAACGGAACTCATACGATCCACCTTATATCCAACTCACATTCTCACATGAATATACCATAGCCCCCTTTTCAGTTTTCATTTGGGTCCGGTTATTATCACCGAACATAACTCAATGCCCAACACACAACCGATACATCTTAAAGGTATTTATGAACCCATAAAAATGCTGCAAACAGCAGCAAAAAACGGCAGCAAAAAACAGCCCTTTTAAGGGTGTTTTTGATTGATTTTTGGGTGTTTTGGAACTCATAACAGTGCTGCAAACAGCAGCAAAAAACAGCATAAAAAAGAGCCCTTTTAAGGGTGTTTTTGAATGATCTTTGGGTGTTTTGGAACCCATAACAGTGCTGCAAATAGCAGCAAAAAACAACAGCAAAATACAGCACCTTTTAGGGTGTTTTGGATCCTTTTAAGGGTGTTTTTGAACCCATAAATATGCTGCAAACATCAGCAGAAAACAGCATCAAAAAAACAGCCCTTTTAAGGGTGTTTTTAAATGATTTTTTGGACTTTTTTAACCCATAAAAATGTTGCAAACAGCAGCAAAAAAAGGGAGCAAAAAACAGCCATTTTAAGGGTGTTTTTTTATGGATTTTTGGGTGTTTTTGAACCCATAAAAATGCTGCAAACAGCAGAAAGAAACGGCAGCAAAAAATCGATGAATGTTTTCAGTTGATCCAGAGGAGGCCGTCGACGATCGGTTCATCACTGGAGGTTGGAGGGACGAAGAAGCTGGAGATTGGAGGGAGGGACGAAGATGGAGAATTGAGAGAGCAAGTCGATTAGAGAATTAGGGTTCTTGCAGGTCGATTTTTTAAGAGATTAGATACAGGGGGGATTTTTTAATAACTTCTTTATTTGAAATAAAAAACACAGAAATGCCACGTAGGCGTAGAAGTAACGGGGTTAATAGATTTTAGCGAAGGGAGTGGTGTGAGAAAATAGGTTGAAAGTTGAGAGTGGCAGTGGCTAATTCGTTAGTTGAAAGTGTTCCCGGCCAAAAACTAATAGTTGGGATTATTCTAAGCCAATAACCCTATTTTTTTTTTTGGTGATGGAATCATGGAAAGAGAGAGAATATCATCGTTATCTCCACATCGATTTTAGCAATTTATCCGTCTGCACATGATTCCCATACACAATTACAAACCCTAGGTCAGGAATTATTGAACACCGCCCTTCGTTCTCGATTCACTAAAACCCCCAAATTGTCTTGCCAATTCTATCAATCCAAAGATGATACACAAAGGTTTCGATTACGCCCTGAAACGAAAGAAATGGATTCTCCTCCTCGGAGCCTTGGGCTTCTCAACTTACGGCGCTTACAGACTCTGTAATCTGCCTTCCGTCGTTACCACCCGCCGTCGAGCGATCAAGCTCTTATCCGCCATAGCTTCCATCACCGAATTTCTCGGCGATTCCGCCGAGACATTAGGCCTAATTTCTAAGGACATGAAGGATTTCATACAATCAGACTCCGATCAAATCCCTTCTAGTTTGAAGCAAGTCTTCAAAATCACCAACTCCGATGAGTTTTCCGACTCCATAGTTAGGGTTACTAGGGCTTTAACGATCGGGATTTCACGTGGGTACCAAATTGAGTCCCATTCGGGTCCAAGTTTCTCCGATAGGGCTTTGGATAGGTTGTTTTCTCCGGCGGGTTCTGGTTTTGCTTCTGTAATTGTTGGCAGCTTTTCTAGGAATATGATTATGGCAATCTTTGCTGATAGAGGTGATCATGATCAGAAATGGGTGGATGTAGTTTCTGATGAGAAAGTTAGGAAAGTAATTGGGGATTGTGTTCAGCAGTTTGTGACCACAATGGTCACTGTTTATCTTGACAAAACTATGGATGTAAACACATATGATGAGATTTTGTCAAGTCTGACTAGCCCTAAACATGATGCAAAAGTTAGGAATTTGTTGGCTTTGATATGCAATGGTGCTATTGAGACTTTTGTTAGGACTTCACACCAAGTTTTGACTAATTCAGATTCAAGTGGGACAACTTCTTCATATCTGATCAGGAAAAGTTCTTCTACTATTAGTAAAGTTTTGGATGGGCAAGAATTGGTGTTGAGTAAACTGAAAGCAAGAAATATTCATGGGAACATGAGGTTTGTTCTTGATTTAGCAGGAAGGGTGACACTTGCAACTGTCAAATCTGTTATGGGATCTTTGTTAAATCGGTTATCTCAGGGTGTGAAATCAAGATTTCTTGAAGCTTACAGGTATCTCACTGAAAAATCTTTGGTTATTATGACCGTATGGATTTCAGTGTATTTGCACATGTTAACCGGACCCTGGAGTTTGATGCCATTGCCAGCCTAGCTAGCATAAAGTTTTTTCTTTTTTTTTTTGTGTTTTATGTATATATGTTGTTGTCATGGATAAAGAATCTTGAAATAACAATTTACATAAATAAAGAGAGAAACTTTTTCATGGGTTTTTCTTCTGTGTATAGATATAGTCTGTATGAGCAACTAGTGTCCTTCTCATCAAGCACTCATCTTCACCAATCCCTTCACATCCTTCTTCAATTTCAGCAGTTTCTACACCACCCTGCAAAGAAAATAACAATACTTTGAGATCTTGAAAAAGTAAACAAACTGAAAGTTAGTGTTAAGTTTATGCTTGATTTCAACTTTTCAATGTTACCTTAGTTGTTTGATGGTTTGTCATGGCGGCGGTGCTGGTGGCGATCGGGCGGGCGGAATACGATGGTTTAGAGCAGAGGAGAAGGGCTATTATGAGCAAGAGGGTGGCGGGTCTAGACATGGTTGTTTCTTGTTAAGGTGATTAGGATTATAGGATACACATGCAGGGATGCAAGAAGGTATGAATATATAGAAACCAACAAGTATGGTGTGAAAAGGAGACTTTGGAAAGTAGGTATTATTATTTAATTTTGTTTTGTTATATGGTTGTTTTAAATGAAGTGAAAAGGAATCTAGAATCATTAAATGTTTTTAAAATATGGATGTGAAATGAATTGATCAAGAGGAATAAAAAACATGACCTGCAGGTCAACCATAAGTTGGCCTGTAGACAAATTTACTAATCCCACCCGTGAAGTGGCGTGGCTCGTTCTGTTCACCCGTGGTGCTCTGATAAGGGTCAACCCAATATGATGGGTTTCAAAAGTACACTAGCTGTTGGCTATTGCAGAGCTAACAAGAAATTGCGAAAAAATTATATGAGTATGTCATTTTATCAAACACTTGGTGTGCATCTAATTTTATCAAGGCAAGGCATTTCATCGATTAATTGGGTCGAGTTGTGTAAGTTCATTTCAGAGGTTAAACACACTCTGGCTATAGCTCATGAGTTCTTCAATCTACCATGGTTAATAGTGTCCTGTTTGTACAGAAAAAACATTAAAAAAGGTTGCCGAAAAACATTAAAAAAGGTTGCAGATCATTAATTTAAGATTTGAATATTTATACCCCAATTGCATAGAAAAGCGTGTTGGCTGTGTGATTTAACGTGTCGGCTACCAAAGGAAACGTGCAAGTTGGAGGTTTGTGGATGATAAAAAATGTTTCAGACAAGAATATATTCTTTGTATCTAAACTCGGAAGTCTTCTTCAATAAGACCACCCACATCAATACATCCTAAATACCACCTAAATACCACCTTTTTGGTCCAGTCAGCATGCCACATCATGTATTTCCCACATACCACAAAACCCACTTTTTTTCCACATCAAGTACTTCCCCACATACCTCCTTTATTTTCCACATCACCATTTTATTTAATCTTTATTTTAAAAACTAGTTAACAAATTAATTCTTTTATTTAAAACGTATATTATTTTAATTTAAAAAAAAACTTATCGACATAATTAAAATAATATTTTTTTTATAAAATAAATAAATAAATATTTATTTATTTAAATTTTTAATCATTATTATTTGAATATTAAATCATTTAAAATGCTCGTTTCATGGTTAATAATCTACGTGTGTGTGTGTAATGGTTAGGTTGTCTGTTTTAATAAGTATCTTAGGTTGTTTCTCAATTTTAATAAGTATCTTAGGTTGCTTTTCAGTTTTAATCTAATTATGTTTTAATTGAGAACTCAATAACATATTAAACTGAAGTACATAAATTTCAAACCACTAAACGAAATACAAAAAAACTAGCCGTTATTAATATTTTATATTAAAAAACTAGCCGTTATAATAAGACAAAAAAAAAACTAACCGTTTTTTAAAAAAAAGTTATTAAATTTAATGTTTTAATTAATTATGAATTTTAGTAATTTTTTCAGATTTTTTTAAAATTTATTTATATTTTATTTGTATTATTAAATGTTAAAATAAAACAAAATAAAACAAATATGTTAAAGGAAAAAAAAAAGAGAATAATCCAGTGGGTCCCGCAATGTCTCGTACGTGAGGGTTTGTAACTACGTACGTACGCGCGTACGTACGTAACCCACATCGGTTACGTACGCCGTACGTACGTACGTACGCCCGTAAATCCCACCGATGTGGGTGGTCTAAGTGTTAGAAGTACAGCAATGGTTTGCTACTTCTCATACACACAAAAACAAAATACACAAAGGTGATTGTCCACATCATATTGCGCTTCATTTAGAGAGCTTAATATTTCCTGTCGTTCAAAAAAATGTTTACTAATATTCTTATTCTCTAGTTATTGTAATTTAATTCTCTGTTTTTAGCACGTAGGTTTATTAAAATATCTCTGTTTTAGAAAAAGTGTTATCTAGAGATCGGAAGAAACCGATTTGGTGAGCCGAACCGGTTCTAAAACGAGCTCGGACCCAATATTGAAACTGTTTTCCGGCTAACCAAACCGAGCCTGAACCAAACTGTCGTTTCCAAGCCGGTTCCCATCCCCGCATGTGCAAACCGGTTCCTTTCTGATCCGATTCCTAAAACTTGTTTCAAAACTAGTTCTAACCATTTATAATATATATCTGTTGATTTGACTGTTGGGAACAAATATAGCCTTTTTTTTTAGATTATTTTTCTTCTATTTTGTTCTTGATGGGTTTTGGTAGAGGGTCCTTAGTGGATGTCAACATGAAAAAGCTTTTAAATTTATAAACTAGATTAATACCTCTACTACTACACATGTCAAAGATAGAAAACCTATCATGTACGCAATATAGCTTGTGCAATGCGATCTAAGCAAGAATTCTAGCTTAACCCTAATCTTAACTATTAATTTACATAACAGGTCCCTGATGTGTAAAATTACAATAATACCTTTGAGTTAACAGAAAATTTTAACTTTGTTAGGCACAGAGACTCAAATAGCAATGAAATACAAACATCAGACCTTCAGACCTTCAGATGAAAAATTGTAAACCTTTGGACTCAATTAAAAAAGGTTGGCAAACCACAAGGACCCAATCCGTAATTTACTCTAAATTATATTCTATCTATATCTATGATTTAGTACTTTTAGAAGACCAATTGGTATAAGGTTTAAGTGCCTATTGTTAAAAAGACCTTTCGTAATTATTTTCTCAAAACCTAATGTAATTGTAGAATCAAGGTCGATCAGGTCGGGCCAATTGAATCGGACTCCTAATATGTTTTTCAAACCACCCATATCTAGATCTTGATTTTGGGTAGATGTGTCGGCTGCTATGTCAAACGAACATGAACTTCCACAAATAACAATGCGTTAGGACAGTACATGAATAAGATCCCTCTAAGGTGTTAGTTGGCTTGGTGCGTTGACCCCAAGCCGAGCCGGCTATGTTTTCCCACGTAAACAAGTAAATAACTTCTTAAATTATCCTAAATTGGGCTTCCACGAACATGCAACCAATGGGTTAGTGACAAGTCTTCAACAATGATTGGCATATGTCTAAATGTCTAATTACTTCGCCACTAAGCCAAAAACATCAACACCCTTGGGCCCAAACTGCTGATGTCACTTACTTTTATAAAGCCCACTATAAAGCTTTAACCTTAATTAGTTACTTTTTCTTTCTTTATACAAGAGAAGAATCGAGGGCAAGCTATTCACACGTTAAATATATTTATCATCATGTGCCGAACTAGGATTTTTTTATGTGAATTTAGTTTTTCATGACGATTAGAATTCTAACAACTAAATGTTAAAATTTTTGGAATAGTCAGTTTAGGTCAGGTAAGATTTCCGTGAACCCACTCTTAAAACACTAGATCCGCCCCTGCCTGAGAACATGTACTCGATTTGAATGTTATAATGTTTGTCAACCGCATCAAAGAATTTGTATGTCTCCAGGTTCAACCTCCCTGTATTGAGACTGAACACGCGAAATGGTCAGCCTGTGAGGTGAGCATACTCAATCAAAGCAACATCTTCAGCACCACTGCAAAATTAACAAGTTTATATATGCATTAGCTGCTTGTACATGATGCATAACTAGATGCACACTGGATGTTAATGTAAGGATAGTATGATTATTTACCTGAACGCAACAACAATCTCATTGCCATATTCTCTAGGGCCTTATCCATGATTTTAAGTGGGGAAGAACTCTCAAGATCTTTAGCTAGTTGTTCAAACTTCAAAGTCCTCTAACTTCTACTGTTTCTCCATATATCACATCTGTTAAATCCAATGTAAAGGCTATTATTGTCATCTCACAACCCCTCAAATATGATTTTGTTGAAGCTGGTGTAAAGAACTAAAGCTAATCTCCTAGCTCTCAAACTCAGTAATGAATTTAACCACTTTAGTTAAAGAATATGAACCTATAGGCTACATCATTGACTTTTTTTTGTGTGGTCAAATCAGCTGGTTTGCAGACTTGAAATTTGATTAGAATCATGAAGGTTTAAAAAAAATTAGCTAGCATATCAGATATATTTTAGTAAGTAGCACAAGTATGTACAAATTGGTGTTCGATTTGTAAGAAACTAATATTTTAAGAATGTATAATGCAACAGATTTGACCTTTAAAGCCAAAGTTAGAATAGGGGAGATTATGAATTGTTCATAACAGTGATTTTCAAATAAACTTATCATATAAAGATTTTAATAAAACTAAAAATAAAAGTACCAGGAGCACAAGTGGTGGCAACTGAAGGATCAATCGATCTATTCCTCCTCGATTCAGCATTCAACGCCTTCACGAAAGAGGCGTAATAGCTAACGCATATTATTAAAGCTTCGAAATCTGTAACAGTCTAATTAAACCACGCCTGAAAAGGGAGCACCGCCCCATCCACGACTATGAGAGCACACTACTACTTTATGGGGTTAGTACAAAAATATTGTGACGACACTTTTGTTAAGGTTGTGTAGTGGGGGCGTTGTTGCCTGTGATTCGTTTGAAAACGTCCAAAACACCGCCCCTGGCGTTTTGGGTACGCATGATGGCAACAACGGGCATATTTTGAAGGAGGTGGAGCAGGGGTGGAGGTAACGACTACTTTTTTTTTGCTTTCTTTTCTTCTTTTTAGATTTCAAAATCGTCTTAACCATTATATATAACTATCAACCATTTTACACCACCATCCATCCATTCAAACCATTCTATATCTTTATACCCTTCACATTCATTTCAAGATGAACAAAGCTTGCACTCCGGCTGAAGAACTCGCGTTGTCCCATGCATGATTGGAGACAACAAACAATATGAATCGCATTGGTACGTTTCTTTCTCTTCAGTACCAAATATTTTTATACCTTTCACATCAACTTCAAGATGGCACAATATGTTACTTATAGAATAACAATTGATATGAACATAAAACACAATGACGAAGAGGATGTTTCAAGCACCTTATATACACAATATGATATTACTGATATGACCATAAGACATAATATGACACAATTGATATTAACTTAACTTATTCTCAAATTATGACACAATGACGAAAATGTTAATGCTTCAAACAAATGGTATAGACAATATGATACAATATTACCAATACATAATTGATATAGACAATATATGACACAATGTTACTAAAACAGAACTGCTGATACACAGAACATGACACAATATGTTATTTATAAACCGTTAATTTCACTAAAATCCTCTTTAAATCGAACAAAATAGACATTGATGTGCCTAAAAACACTCTAAATACGAAAGGAAATACAAACTTTACCCAAGGATCATATATTAAACACATGACATTGATGTTAGGAAACCCTAGTTTTAATCAAAATATATCTAGATGTGAAGTATTTTTGTTCTTCTTTTTCCGTATGTTTTCCTTTTCTACTTCGATTATGCAATGATATTGGTTGTTCTTTGATCGCCAAGATTTCAAGAGTGTTTAGTGAATCAACATAATATGGGTTTATACAATTTTACCTAAACAAGAAAGTTTCATTAATATAAATAAATATACAATTTTACCTAAACACATAGGACCAAATTTATAAATTACCTTAAATAATAAATCCATAGATGTCAAGCCGTGCGTAATGGTGGGGCGTTAATTAAAGGCTCCATGACGTCCCAACAAGCCATAATACAAATAGTATCATGCCAAATACTGAAATACCCTAAATCTAATAAAACAAATTTTTTTTATTAGCAATAGTTTTTAAATTAAAAACGAAAGAACATTAACATACAAGACTTAAGTAACCATGCCCGGAAGACGGACAACAAACTGCGCCGCCAGTCCTTTTTGAATAACAAACCCTAGATGTATGAAAATCACGGTTTTCAATCTTGGAAGCCACGAAAACCACGTTTACAGAAAAGTAATAATGCCATTGGCTGGACCCCACCAACACTTGATGTTTTGCGGTTAAATACCGAACTCCATCCCATCGTTTCTTCCCTTTCCCCCTCCGACCTTCCTCTGCCACCCTTTCCGACAATGTTGTCATCGATTTTCCCAACGGCCGTCGACCACATCTCCCCCCACGGTCTCTTTGGAACCACTTGGGACACCCGTACCCATGAAAATAATCAATTGCCAATTTACCCAACTCAACAACCACCAGCCTTGTCGTCGTTTTCTGGTTCCGACAACTCCACCCTAAAAACCAACAGCTCCGGCTCCGGCTCCGACGACGAAAGCCGCCGAACCCCGTTTGTGTTCAGCCCAACAGACGACCGCCCAATAATAAACGACCGAAAGAGGAGACGCATGATATCAAACCGGGAGTCTGCACGGCGATCTCGCATGAGAAAACAGCATCACTTGGAGAGCCTCAGGAACCTGGTGAACCGGCATGAGTCCGGGAACCGGGAACTATTGAACCGGTTACGGTTTGCACTCCACCGTGTACAAGTTATGGGGCAAGAAAACGAGCGGCTTCAGTCTGAATCGGTGATGCTCCGGCAAAGATTATGGGACTTAGATCAAGAAATACTACTGCAGCTCCCCAAGGAGTTATAATTATTATATATCATCGTATGAACAAAACCAGATAGCCAACATTTGTTACATAGATTATATATATATAAGCTTCATGTTTCACTAAATATACTAAGTCATAATTAAGTACGTAACTCTCTCTAGCAAACAAATTAGTGTATAAGTGATGGGAATATGTGTTTGTTTTTTTTAGTTGATTTAGTACAACGGTGCCTTAGTTAATTTCCCTAATAGAGTAATAGACATACTTTATGTTTAATGACATGTATTAACTAAAAGGTAAAAACACAAGTAGTTAAGATTATGTCTAGGATTGACATCGCGTATAAATTCAAACCAATCGTTGGACCTGTATGTCTATCTGGGAAGTCTTAATAAGAGTATCGTAGCTTATAGGCCAAAGCATGCCTAGTAACGTCTAAAGCGTTATCACTTTCAAAGTTAATCTTTTAAATTAATTATCAATATATTAATAATCATTAACGCATCCCCAAATGTATTCGAACTTAAACACATTATTCTATACTAGGTTAGTAACCGTGTAATACACGGGTTGAATATAGATTTTTAATATTAGATAAATACAAAGAAAAAAATAATGATCAAGAAATTTGATAATTATAATTGATATAAAGTTCTTATAATATATTAAATAATAATTTAATATATTTAAGAAACTTATTATGTTTGAAAAGTTGTTAATTATTTTTCACAAAAGACTAAAATTATTGACTAAATTAATCAAATCTACATTAAGTTTATCAAAATTTTAAAATAAAATTTTAGTTTTGACAAAATTGGTAATTAATCTTAAATGATGATTTACTAAATTGAGAATTCAATGTGAGTTTGACATGTGGCGGTGGTGATGTGGATCCTTTATAAATGAGACATGTGACACAAATTTTATTGCTTTATTAGGATTATATAAGATTCATTTAGACTACCTTATCCTTTAGGGTGACTTCTTAGGGTTTCGTCTTCACATTCTCTCGGTTGCTATTTCGCTCGGTCACTTAACGCGCGCTATTTAGGTGTGTTAAATTGGCCATCTTTGCAAGTTGATGGGTCAACCCGATCCGAACCCGAAAATTTTAACACGAACCCGAACCCAGCCCGAACCCCAAAATATTCAT
This sequence comes from Deinandra increscens subsp. villosa, assembly GCA_039602395.1. NCBI lineage: Eukaryota > Viridiplantae > Streptophyta > Magnoliopsida > Asterales > Asteraceae > Deinandra > Deinandra increscens. The sequence continues at coordinate 16,775,929 of JBCNJP010000019.1, read as the reverse complement.
GTGAGACACATTAACTCGAACACGACACGAATATTAGCGGGTTGACCTGAACACGATACATTTGACCTATTTTTTTTTATTTTTTTTTGTATTTTTAACTTTTAAAACATATTAATGATTTAAAATTACTATTTTGCAACAAAAAAAATACTAATTTATGTAAAATCAAATGCATACACATTTACCAAAATTAGATGCATACACATACAAACATTCAAGTTTCGGGTCAAACGAGTCATAAAATAAACAAAGCTAGTCTTACCCGTGTGAATGAGGCTATTGGCGGCGGTTGCGAGTGCTTATTGGAAACAGACTCTTTAGAAGATGCTTTAAACTCAATCCATTGGATCCATCTGCGCCGAGGTTTCAACACTTTTTGAAACACTCCGATTCCGTTCACTCCTTGAGAAGAAGTCCCCTCATCGTCACATTGAGTTTGGGAAGCAACCCCCATCTCTAATTTGTGTTGTATTTTACAAAGATGATTTAATAGAGGACTATTGGGTCAATCAATTATGTATTTAAAAATTCGTCAAATAAATACTTACAAGTGTATCGACGACTATTGGGTCAGTCATCCTATCTTTTCAGGTATGAGCATTACTGAACGTTTTTAGGCGGGTTAGAGCCTGTTTAACATTAAATATTACTTTTTTAATTCAAGTACTACTATAATATATATATATATATATATATATATATATATATTTATATATATGTACATTTCATTATTTTTTTATAACTCGTATTACTGTAGGAAAAGACGTCCCCTCGCGCTTTGTGCTTTGTTGGGCTTGATGGTTTGATGTGTTAGTTGCTAACCTATTTTTATATTTTTCCGACATAAAATAGTCAACAGACCTCCGCCAACTATTTGCACCCCTTCTAACACACTGCCCAAAGCTCTCTAAACGTCATTATCATCCCCTCCATTGTCTTTAAAATGTATTTGTTCATTATATTTTTGATCTCTATATCGCTTACATTATGAAGCGATTTCATAATTCCGTGACGGTTGGGATCAGAACTAATCTGATCCAGATCGAATGAAGCCTACAAAATTAAACAAAACAAGTTAGTTAAGTAAAAACAAATCAACACATAACGTAAAATGAAACTTAAATAAATCATTTACCTTGAGATGCTCGAACACCGCATTCTGCTGGGCTTCTGGAACTACATCCAAGAAGCTTTATCAAAGGGGATACAATTCCACATATACTTTCCGACTTCCCGTTTGAACTACTTTCCAGCATCTCCAAGTGGTTCAAATGTAGCATATCGACCAAAATATAAAGTTAATGGCCCCCTTTCGGCGACCAATTCTCTAAGGCCATCGTTTTTTGTGTTCCCACGAGTTAAGTTAGACTACTCGCATTGCTAACAACCATCCATCCCATAAATTGTCCCAGTCAGCTTGCTATATCAACTTTTTACTCATCCTTACCAATCATTCAGACATACAGTTTTTAGCCCTAAAACATTGCATTTCCCATATGTAAACTTTTATTTCTACATCATCATTTCCTTTTTCTTTTTATTAATGAAGTATTTAATTATAATTAAATAATTAACGAAAAATAACAGAAACGATAAAACTTGCATTATATTAAAAATAAAATTCAACAGCTATATTTTTAAATATTTAAAAAATAAATAATAAATATATGTTAAAATAATTTTGACGGTTATATTTTTTCCAACAGCTATAATTCTATGTATGTTTAACGACTATATTTAAAAACCCTATAAATATCAACTTCTGAGATTCAGTTTATCATAATTCACTTCATAACCTATAACTATGCCAAATATACAAAATATATTTGAATAATTCCACAATCTGATTTCAATACCTCCAAAGTACGTGCTGAAAAATTATGCACCAAAGGTGGAACATTATAATCATCTACCGGTTGTTCAACCTTCACCAGTTGTTCAACCTCCACCGCTCTTATTAAACCCCATTGTGTATGACCTTTGGAAGGATGGATGGAGTCTTCTGGAATTGGACATTCGAATATTGGTTGTGTGAACCCACCAGAAGAGCCACTTGAAGATTTTTATGAACTGGACGATGAAGTCCAGCTTGAAGAAGAACCGAAGGATGAGTATGTGCCTCGTGATCCATGAGAAGATGAACTGAGATCATCCATGTGGCTCCCACCGGATGATGAAGACTTCGATTTCGATTACTAGGATTGTTATTATGTTTAATTAGGTATATGTCTAATTAATTAAGTTTATGTTTATTTTTAGTTAGGTTTAATTTAAATTATGTTTAGTAAATATTTAAATAATAATTATATTTATATTAAAAGAATAATTACCGTTGGAAAAAATAATAAAATAAAATCAACGAATTATATCCGTTGGGACGTGTGGAGACGACTGATGGATTGAGCAAAGGGAAAGCCATACAACGCTGCAGGCCTAGCGTTCGACTCCTCGTGTGAACAGATGGTGGTGATGGAGACTGTCTTAATGAACAAAAAATAAAGCATATGTGCATAGAAATTAAAAAAACGCAACTGGTTTAACGACGTAAGTCAATCAATAAT
>JBCNJP010000019.1:16640250-16772868 GCA_039602395.1 Deinandra increscens subsp. villosa | reverse complement strand
ATTTTTATTTTTTGGAACAACCAATCACAATTTTATAAGCACTATGCTGGAGAAAGCAGGTACAATAGTCTTAGAATGAAAGAATACATGAAGCAAAAAAAGCATTGGTCATAGAACTACAATGATGATAATGGTTAGTGTGTAAGGTTTTAATGTAATTTATAATGTTTGGATAAATTATGTATATTTTTTCTATTTTATATTGTAATTGCATATTTATCTAACCTTAATAATCAATTTCATATTTACACATCTTTAATGAATTTTAATTTATTAACAAGCATACCCCTCCAAAAGTTATTGTTGGAAATAACATCTCATCATCCTAATTACACCCATTACGTAAACAGTCTCTCGAACATGAATTATGATTGTGATCACCCCTTTTTAATCCATGAATCGTGGCCAATTGACTGAAGGTCTCAATTCACGTTGGCCATTTTTATTGATGGACAACCCAACTAATTTTACCTAAATCCAATTACATGTATTTTTATTTGCTTTCATGTATTGTTGCTAGACTCCATCAATATTATTGCTCTCTTTTTTTTTCTTTACTCATTTCTTTATAATCTATCGATAAAACCCATCATCTTTTGGAACCTACAACATCTAAACAGCAACTAAAAAATTAATGGATTTTATAATAATATTAATGATTAGTGTTTAGGGTTTAGGAGTTAGATTTAGAGGTTAAGGGTTATGATTTAGGAGTTTACAGTTAGGGCTTAGCGTATAGGGGTTAGGGTTTTATGTTTAGGGCTTAGGGCTTATTGTTTAAGGGTAGGGGTTAGGGTTTGGCATTTAGGGGTTTGGGATTTATGGTTTAGAGGTTAGGGTTTAGTGTTTAGGAGTTAGGGGTTATGTTTTAGGGGTTTAGGAGTTATGGAATAATGGTTAGTGTGAAAGGTTTTTATGTAATTTTTAATGTTTGAAATGAAATGATATATATCCTATTTATAATGTCTGAGGAAATAAGGGTAAATTTGTCAATCTATTAATAAATATAATAAAAATGGGTAAATATGCAATTTAGATTAAAAATATAGAGAAATATGCAATAAAAGTTATAGGTTCGGTAAGTATGCAGCTGATTAGTTTTTAGGGGGTTATATGCAATGCGCGTAATTTTTAAACATAATTCCATAAAATTTTATTAGTTTTAAAGACGAGTAAAATTTTATACAACCTCACATATACATGTATACAACAAGAATTTCACTAGTGTGTTGCCCATGCATGAGAAAATTAAAAGTCGAAATCAACACTGAAATAGTAAATTCCATTAAACTTAGATAAAAATGATATACTTATCAATATAATATTAAACGGTATATACAAATAAGTATTTGGTTAGTTATGAATTATAAATTAAATTTTCATTTTTTATTATTATACGTAATATGTAATTTATTTTTTTTATTATTATACGTAATATGTAAATTCTATTTAAGTCATTTTCATTATTTAACCAGTGTAATACACGAGTTTCTAACATGAAGATTAGTTCATTTAGAACATTCAGTCATTTAGACTCTTCATTTAGTTATATATTTCAATTAATTTTTCATATCCGGTAGTTGAATGCCTTTGTTATGCTTATGAACAAATATATAAAGCCTTTTACATAAGAATGAGGAGAATAAAGGAAAAGTAAATTACACTTTTCCCACCTATAGTAATACAACTATATTGTTTTTACTTGTAATGAGGATAAACAAGGAGTATTTGTTACCCTTAACAATTACTATCCAACTGGTTGTGCGACCAACTATGTAATACATGGGCTACAATCCTAATAAGGAATAAAATAGAAGGGAAATGTTTGAGTAGTCATAATTTAGGGCTTTAGGCTTTTAACATTCATTGGGTCATTGGCATAAATAATCCAAGAACTATAAACCTACTACAAAATTACAAATGCTACCCAGTGGCCCAATCATAATTTATGCCTATAAGAAATCATGCATTTTGTAGAGATATCTGTTGATTCTTTGTGATGTGCTCCACTTTCAAAAAGTTGTTAGATTGGAGGTTCAAATCCTACAAGTTATAGGTCTTGATGTATATATTCTAGAAAATATAAAGTATTGTTGTTGAGAAAAATCTAATCAGTCTTTGCGAAATATAGCGGGATGTATTTTAGATTAAGTCTCCTAATGTAAATGGGTTATATTAACACACATGTAGTAGTTGTATATACTTATATAACCAAAAGCTTTGCAACTATAGCTGATTAGCTGTTGGTTCAAGTTTTGGGCTCTTATTTTAGTTAGCTTGGCAGGCCCATTAGTATACATCCATTTTATTATTTAAGGGGCCCATTATTCAATCCATCTCAAACTACTCTTCAATACATGATATGATTCTGCCAAAAAAAGAACATTTATTAGCCTCACAAGCTAACTCTATCATACTCCAATGAATTGGTTACAATCATCATCAACTTCATATTAATCAAAATAAACTCTTATCACATCACTGATATGAATTGAGGTGGAAAACTTGGCATTTTGGCTTGTATGAACCCTTAGAAGCAGCCTCAACAAACTTCGTCATTGCAGCTTCATTCTCTTCAAAGCTTGTTTGAACAAAAAACCGGGCCCACCATGACGCGCTCCTCAGTTTAGCCTAAAAAGATGACGCGTTAATCATAATCTTGACTCAAATACGAAAATTTGCAAATATAGTTGTTGCCATAAATGCATAACCGTTTGTTTACCGGGCGTCCAAAACTAGATAGATGCTGGAGTTTAGCTCTTGACTTATCAGGATAACCTGAAACCATTAAAATGTTGTAAATTTACAAAGTGATTGATATTTGACAATTTACTTCTATTGCAAGTTACCTGTGAATATTACAAGATTATCAGCAGATAATCTTGCTAAATCTAGAAGGGTTTTGTTGAGGTACTTGGGAGAAAGGTAATCAACTGCATCTGATATTATGGTAAGCGAGAAAGATTTGGGTCTGTATGGCAAAGGGAACTTGATGTCAGCAACACGCACGATACCCTTTCTCACAAGATGTTTGCATGCCATATCAGCATCTTCGATGTCATATGGTTCCACGCCCCATGCTTCTACGTCTTTCTCCTTCATCAGTTTGGAGACTATTGAGCAAGTATCGGGTCCCACATGCAATACTTTGTGCATTCCATCGCCATATGTTTTCCTTAAAAGAGGTATTGCCATTTGAACATCAAATGTGCAACCAGATTCACCTGAAACAAATTGATATGTCAACTGCTGACAACTTGAAATCTTGTTAATTTTCAGGTTTACCTTCAAACATGTGAATTACTTTAGTATCCCTAAAGCCACCTGCAATTAATGAGTGTTTGTCAAGTAGACAGTGGTATTCATGTAATTTAACCATGGTCAAATGCTAACCTGAATGGCTGTAAAGATGGGAAAGGATAAGGAATGCCCCCTGTTGATGAAAAACAAGACAAAATCAGAATCATTGCAAGAAAGTGTTGGATCATGAACTTATTAGCAAGAAAAAGAAGAGATTAAAGGTGTGAAAATGGAGCATGAACTTACTAGTAACACAATGACAATGGGTAACAGAGGAGTGAGACGCGTTTTTGTATGGAAAATCCCTGCTAATGAATAGCTATTGCTACCGACAAGCCTTCTCGTTGGATTTCCTAGCCTTCTTGACATTGCTATTTGTGAAAAGTAACAAGAAAATAGAAAGATATTCAAATGAAAGGGATCATCAGGATTTAGGACTTACAACTTGTTATTGGTCATATTGGTAAGATCATAACTGTTAATTGGGTTAGTAGTAGTAGATAATAACCGCCATAACCATAAGTTAGTTAGATGTTCTAGTTAGTTGTGCTAGTTAGTTGTGTTATTTATCAAATCCTATAAGTACACTCATAAGGAAATGGAATATTAGCTATGTTTTGATTGGGAATTACCCTTCTTATCTGCAATTATCTTCTTTCAAAACAAACCATAACACAAGTCTTACAGCAGAAGGCTAAACAAGTAAAAATTCAAGCTTCCCCACAAATATAAAACGGGAAGCCTTTTTGTCGAACATATGGTGGGCATAGAAATCTTCGTTAGTAGTTAAACCATAATCTTTTCTAGAATCACATGAACCTTTCTTATTTTCTGATTTGTGCTCCCTTTTTTAAGAAAATTGATTCAAGATATAGTAGCATTTGGGTTTAAGAAAATTGATATGATCGCATTTGGATATGAACCCGCTTTCTCAAAAATGGAAAGATGGATTCGGGGTCTGGAAAACCCATGAACAAAATTTAAATCAAACAATAGAAAGAAGGCGATGGAGAATCAGATTAGAGCTAAGAAGACAGAAGAAGGTAATTGGAGAGAAAAAGAAAACCTGAAATCAGTGAATCAATGGAATGGATTCATGGCAGAAATCTTAAAAGACAAGTGGACGTTTTGCGAAACACGGTAATCTTCGTAGAAAGAAATTTAGTACGTCTTGCGTAAAAGTAAAATGGGGTGCATGAAATTCTTTTGATCTTGTTGGTTGGTGAACTATCCGCGATCGTTTATGTAACTTTGATCGTTTATGTTCGTCCATTTCATTAGATGTTTTTATATTTTCTATTTTCAATATTTATTTTTTTACTTAACGTTTTTTTAACTAACAATTTTTATTACATCAATTTCGTTAATCTTGTATTTGTAAGAATTTAAACATTCATCACTTTTATATGGGTGTTCATCAATCATCATACCACTAAAATATAAGACCATGAGTTTTTACCTAACATTTATAGTTTGTATCTTGTTAAAACTAAATCATTCACAACTTAGACTTTTATTACATTATTATAAAATAATTTTGTTTAAAATTATTATATTTAACAAGTGATTTGAATTTGTATCTTGTTAAAACTAAATCATTCACAACTTAGACTTTTATTACATTATTATAAAATAATTTTGTTTATAATTATTATATTAAACAAGTGATTTGAATGTTAAGTTATCTAATTAGGACAAAAACGATACAAATGATCTAATTGGAACACTTTTAAAACTTAATTACTATTTTATGAAATTTTCCCCATGAAAAAGAAATCTTTTTTTATATTGTTAGATTATCTTGATTTGGGAAAAGCATGCAACTTCAAGTTCTCAACAAAGGCTACACGATGTTATTACATTCATGTGTTATTGTGTTTGAAAATGCACCTGTGGGAGTAGTAATGGACTTACAGTTTTGTTGGTCCGGCCACATCATAATTTCACAAACCAATCTTAAATATATTATAATTCAAAGAATTACGAATCTGTTACTACCACTACCTGCTACACACTAGAAAATACACATATTTTCAAAAAACAAAAAAGGTAACTTATAAGCTATGTATATTTTTCAACCAATTCTTTTTTGGAGGAGCTCTATGATATGCAGCCACACTAGCAGGAAAGAACATTTGCCTCACTCCTTCAGCTTTAATAATAGGAAATATTATCCCTGATGCACCCTAGTTTTCAATAAAAACCATAATTTGTTAACAAAATTAAGCAAAGCCCAACTTAAAACTTGAAAAAGGATCTTGATTACTCACCAGAATTAACCTAACTCCTATCCATAACCGCTTAGGGGTGGGTAGAGGTAGCAGAAGACGAACAAAGCCGTATACAGCTACGCCAAAGAAATGAAGGACTAACGAAACTGGGTACGGCTTTAGCCCAGAAAGTAGGCCAATGGGCCCGGATGAACAAGCACCTCCTAGGCTCAAATAATCAAAACAGGCTTCTCGCATTTCCTTCATTGCTGGGTCAGGAGATGCACAAAACACCTTGTACAGAGCCCCAGCTAATGTATTTATTGTAGATGCCATTGGCTGCATAAATGAAAAGTCAAAATACAACATTTTAGTCACTAATTGCATACAATCTATTGTAATTTGTTTTCTTCTTACTTTACGTAAGGTGTAGAATGATTCGAGATGTCTGGTAAGTGAATCAGTGTCGGTGAAATCATGCAACGGTTTAAGAATGTCTCGTAATACAACAATATCAGAGAGCGCCACGGTCATCCCTCCACCGGTCAAAGGATGGCGCATGTTGAAAGCATCACCTAGTAAAAGAACGCCAGGTGTCTGAACAGGAGAGGCCGGCATGCACCTGTTTGGCATTGTTCTTATATTCCCTGAATCAATAGCAGCTATAAAAGCATCACGCACCTCAGGTGGAACCTGAGGCGCCATAGTGGTTTTCAAATATTTTGCCATGTCACCGTTACCAAGAGAGGGGAGTTTTTGACCGGGTATATCAACTAAACAACGAATTTCAGTGCTGCTAATTTGATAAAACAAGATTGGTGAAGGATCTGCCAAAATGACATGCCCGTGATTCGGATATGGAAGCTCACAGTTCTCCAAAACCAGCCCGACAAAGCACGAGGGAACATCGACCTGTAGTTGACCAAAAGTCAACACTTAAAACGGAGCCAAAACAGTGGAAATCTGTTGATATGCAATAATGAAAACCAGAAAATGTACCTGTGGTTTGCAAAGAGAATTGCGCAAGTTAGAGAAACAGCCATCACAGACAACTGTAAGAGGAGCAAACACTTGCATAACTTCACCGGATTTAGTTTTATATTGAACACCTCTAATAGTTCCTTCATCTTCAACAAGGGATGTCACAGTGCCTTGCTCCAGTTTTACACTGAAAATATATTTAAAACGTTTAAATAAAGAAAAAAAAATACCATTTTTGCAGAAAAATATGAAAGACTATCAACAAGTAGTACTAACTTAGGAAGAGAAGCAGCCTTTTCTCGCATCCTCCGAATAAAACGCCCATTGTGAAAGCTTCGACCCGAAACATCAGGATGAAACTCCTCCAAGGAATATGGTAATTTGGTGCTCTTACCATCTTTGAAAAGAGCATATCCAAGTACTGTCTGACCGTCTATCTCCTCCACACAGTCTGCATCCAAATAACAGATTTTCTCTTAACTAACTGATTGTGATTTATGATCATTTGGTAATTGATTTTTAACTGCAGTTTTAGATGAACACTAGCTACAACTTATACCTTCAAGTCCCAACTCGATTAGCTTAAGGTATCCACCTGGTTGTAGCAATTCACCTACAATCCTGTCGGGCTCGGTTAAATCTCTCTCAATCACACGAATCTTATATCCTTCCTGTTATATAAAATACAAATTCTTAGACATGAATTCATCATCTAATCATGGCTGTCAATTAATCCATGTAGCATGATTGGATCCTACAAATCAACAGCTTGATAAAAACAGAAATGAAACAGAATATTGATTCAGAAACATTTGTTCTATCAGGCTTGATGAAATTACAAGATCCAAACAGCAAAATCCAAATCCACATATAGACACATACTTCATTGTCAACATAGAAACAAACAGCCATGTAAATATAAAATTGAACTTTCAATAAAGTGAATTGAACTATTGAAGACCGAATCTCACCTTCCCTAGGGCATAAGCAAGGGCGGCACCGGAGACACCAGCTCCGACGATTAAGACGTCAGCATCCGCAGATCTAAACTGGCGCCGGAAGTCTCCTCCGGTCGAATTGCTCCGACTTCTAACACCGCTGCTACTACCAGAACCAATCTTCCTAGATCGAGAAACTGAGTTTCCAATACGACGCCGTAGAACCGAGAGAATAACAAAACCTAGAAGAGAAACGAAGAAACCACCAACAATGTAGCTGCTATCAATCGCAGTCTCCATGATCTTCCTCTCACCTGTCAAAACGTTCGCCGACGAGATTAGTTGCGGCAGCGACGGTGATGCGTGGTGTTTCATCGATCGGTAGGCGGTGAAGATGGTTACAGTTCTTCTGTAACTTGTGAGTGTGTAATAATGCGTGCCGCGAGGATGATGACGGAGAAGCGGCGGAGATATTACGGAGTATGTGGCAGGTTTTATGAGAGCCATTTGGCAGTTGCTGCCCCGTTTCGGACCGAGTTAACCCGCCGGTCATGATCCGAATATATTTGATTTTGTACGATTTACAAGTTAGGTCCTTGTACTGCTCGATAAGTACAATTCCTTCAATAATTTAATATTGTTGCCCACGGAGTTCAGAGACGTCGAATACCTTTCAACTTTTCAAGGACCACGCGGTTTGGATGAAGAGGTAGTACTTTTTAACTTTATTTTTTCAGATTATTATGCAAATATATGATTGTTAATACTTGTTGTTTTTATTTGTTTTAGCCGCTCACTTTCATAAAAAACGACAAGTATTAACTATAATCTTTATTGAAATTGTTTGGATATCAGCCAATGTTTAAGTTTTAAAAATGATGATGATTGATATAGTGACCCAGGGTGGTGTTTCGATGAATTATTTAACGAAATTGATAAATGATTGTTTGATTTGGTCAACGGGCCTTCACATAAATAAAAAACGCATATGAGTAAAGTTCTTAAACACTTTTGTTATGGTTGGGTAACATGCGCGTTGAGGATAATATAGGTACATAAAACAGTTACAGTTGTATTGTTACGTACAATTCAATGTTCCCATATTACTAGACCTTAATGTGTCTTATATGATTTAGGGCACGATTAGGTCATCTCCCTAGCACACGGAATGCTTTACATATTTCCCTTGTCGTTCATGTGAGTATTCATATCCCCTTTTATATTTAAGTTTTGGATGTAACATGTATACTTACTTATTCAAGATAAATCTTTATTCGTTTTACACAAACTACGCGATTTCATAATATGTCTATGTGTTTGATTTCATGCTATATGTTAAACTATATGGTCGTTATTCAAAGTTTCTATTCTATCATTGTAGCATAATCATTAACAATACCAAGTCTATGGTAAGAATGATGGATCCATTGTTTTGACAACCCACCTAAATTTGAGTATTAATTGCATTTGGGTGACTGAAACCTAATTCAAGCTTAGCTTAACTTGCGAGTTAGGGACACAAGTCAACAAAGGTTTGATTCTGCGATATTCGTTCATACATACATGCTCGAGTTTACATTTGACGTTTGAATCGCTTTCATCCTATCATATATATTATAATCCTTATGTTTACTCATCAACTATTTTAGTTGACCCTTTATTTTTATACATGTTACAGGAAACAAAGTTTGAGTCATACTATGATTGATGCCACATCTCGGATGCTTCTAACCTAGATTATTTAAATCAGGCTTTATTTATTTGTTATGTGTATTAGAACTTAATGTTGTTTGACTCGGAATTCGGTACTGATTATTTTTTTGAGACTTTAGTTATTGTCGCGTGCATTTTGACAATCATCACGCCCTGACGTAAATCCCATCGTTAGTTAGGGTGTGACACGTTATAGTTGTATTATATCTCCGTTTCTCTATCTCTATTTACCTCAAGAGTAAATTATGGAATTCGTCCACATGGTTTGCACAAACTTTACCTTTCGTCCCTTGGATTCAAAAATTACGGCTACAGTCCAGAGGTTTGTCAAATCACAACACCGTTTGTCCTTGGTATGGATGTTCGTTAAAAAAATTCTATTAAGTAAGTTTTAATTGACCATTATACCCCTGCCTTTAAATAACAAAATATAAATAAAAAACCCTAAAACTATAATAAAAAGCTCAATCAACAACCCTCTTCTCATACGGTCCCACCAGTGATTACCCCCAAATCACAACCATCGTCGAGATCTCCACACTGCACGATAGGTGATGGCTTGTGGAGTTTAAGGGCGCCAATGATGGTATGACGAAATGGCCGATCGGGACGATGCATTACAATCGAAGAACGACGGTGATAGGGACGGTGTGTTACAATTAAAGAACGCCGGTGATGGGGACGGTGTGTTACAATGAAAGAAATAGACAAACATAATATGGAAAGTATCTTTTCCTGAAAATTGGTTGATCTTTGTCCCCTTTCCTGTTTAATTTAGAATTACCATATGTAATCACTAGCGGGTGATTAAATTAACCGATAACCAAATCATAACCGTCAAAACCGACCCGATTTTTACCGATAATCGACATAATTGATGGTTATGGTTATGAATAGTTGGTTAACCGATAAATAGGTTATGATTACGGTTATGAAGATTTTGTTAACCGTTATAGTTGAAACCGAAATGAACCGAACCAAACCGAACATGAAAGATTTGCATGCTATTTATGTAATACAATGATGTTATTTAATTTCTAGGGGGATCAGGTGTATTGAATATATGATTTTTTTTTTGAACGACATCGATCAGGCGACCTTGATCTCACGTGTAAACCTACCCTTGCGGGGATATGTCCAAGGTCGATTACTCGGTCCTCCGTGAGAACCAAGACACCTGATGAGAGTATATTTTGTAACACTTTTATATATTTAATTCAATATTTTTATTAGTTACAATATATTAAATCTCGTCATATTCTTTATGGTTGTGTTTCATGTGTTTGAAACTAAAATGTTATAGAATGTAGTGATTTAATCGGGTTTTGATTATTAATGTGTTAGGATGGAATTGAGGCTAAACGGTTGCTATTTAATCAAGTCTTATCCATAAGTTTCATAACCTATTTTTGTAAATAATTGTTTATATTTATTTTTTAAAATGAAATATGTATTGCTCGTGAATGCGCAGATGAAGAAACTGAGACTTACAAAGTATCGTGAATGCGCAGATGAAGAAACTGAGACTTACAAAGTATGCATATGATTAAGTGGGACCCAACTAAATCAATTGGTGGAGAAAGTTTGAATGGGCACGTGGACTCCAAATTTATTATGAGAGATTGAAATTGTAAATTAATTACCATGGGTTAAAAGGAGTTCATGTGGGCTGATCCAAAGAACTCGATATGATAGACACGTGGGCTTGAGGAGTCCAGATTGTATACAAAGCAATTCACAAATTGAAGGGCATATATGGGCATATATGTAAAACTACAAATGGTGGCTAGGGGGAATTAAAAAAGGGAACGTGAGAAGGAGGGTTATTCGACAACCCTTACACTATGTTTCCGAGTTCATTTAAGGGAGGAAAGGAAAGGAAAGGGAAGGAAACATAATAATTTTTGTGTTCCCAAGTTTCATTAAAGGAAGGAAAGGGAAGGAAGATATAAAATTGTGTGTTCCCAAGTTTCATTTAAGGAGGGAAAGGGAGGGAAAGGGAGAGAAAAATAGACAAGTTTTTTAAGTTTTCCTTTCCTTCCGATTTGGAAGGAAATGGAAGGAAAGAAATCCCTTCTTTTCTTTTCTTTTCATTTTCCTTCTTTTCTTTTCATTTTCCTTCTTTTCCTTTCCTTTCTTTTCCTTTCTTTTCTTTTCTCTTCTTAAGTGAACTTGGGAACACAGCGTTAGGGGTTTTGGACGGCAGAAGACATTCGGACGGACGGAGAGGCCAGCCTCTTGGCTGCTGTGCACGACGATCGAAGGCAGCAATTCTCATTCTTTTTGGTTTGTTTATTTTGATAATTGTGTTTAGAGTCTTGAATTTTAGTTATTAATTTTTGTGATGAACAATTTGGTAGTGACAATATTAGATTCTTTCGTTATGATTATCGGCTAACTTTCTTTAACTGCTTTTGGTGATTGGTTGGTAAATCGTTCTTTTCTTAACTGGTTAATTGCTAATTGTTCCGGAATCCTTGCAACCGTTGAGCACCCGCATGCTGAATTTGTTTAACTAAACTAGTAGATTAGGGTTTTAGTGGTCCCCTGACATGATCTAGCACTTTCTTGCGGCAGGAACTAATCAGCCCATTAGAAACTTAGGCTATTAGGTCAATTAGGCAATTGGGGACTATGTCTATGTAGTATTAGCAATTGATTAGGTTTTGCCCAGATCGGTAGCCAACCAGGATCCAAAAGTAGTTAACTTGTCAAATAAGCAATCTTAGCTTTAGTAATTTCCTTAGTTGTTAAGCTAGTTAATTAGTAGTTAATTAATCCAACTCATTCAAAACAGCCAAGAGGCAATTTAGTTTAATTCTTTAGATTAAATTAGTTTAGTTTAGTTCAGATCAATCTAGGTTAGTGACAGTAATCTAGGTTTAGGTAGTTAATTTACTTATACGTAAAGAAATTGAAATTTTGGTACTATTTTTAGACGACAATAACTGAAAATTTAATTAGTGCTACTTTTAGAGGGATTTAATGAATCGAAATCGTATATGCATCTGAAATAGAGAGATTGGATATTCAGAGCAATTTTAAGAAGGATTTCTAGTATATATTCATATATCTATACAAAGATTTTATTTTGATCATATGAATATCTGTGTTGTTTAGGTGTCATACTATGCCTTTTTACAATAACTCATTATTATGTTCATGTTTGCTAGGTTCTATATTATGATTTTTTTTTTTTATAAATGAACTCCCAATTAGTTGACATCTATTAAAAAGTATTCGTAAATATTTTCAATAGAGTATTCGTAAATATTTTCAATAGATTTAAAATTGCTTTCCACGTGGTATACTTGCGTCCGTGTTGTTGCATCTATAGGTTGCCACCGCATCGACCCATGGCTTCTCTCTTCACCGGATTTTTAATCGACGGCAATCTAGGGTTTCGTTGAGTAGATGATTTATGCTCCTTCGATCCCCCTTCGGGGCTTTTGAACGACTTAATTTCACACTGATGAAGATATACCCACTTCATTGTGTTCAGCTCCTGCTTCCTTTTTTCTCACACGATTGGTATCCTGTTAGGAGAAATTGAAGACTACAGAGGAGGTTAGTTTATTTTCTCTCTCAATTGTTTCGTTCATATTTCCCTCTTGGATGGCATTCTTGCTTTATTATTATGTTGGGTTTTGAGTTTTCTTAATGTCTAAGTTGGGGATGCAAATGAGATAGATTTGTGCGTTATGCTGTGAAATAATTGCTGTCTGTAAGTCTGCTTCATTGCTCTTTCTTAGTTATGATTTCTCTCATCAATTGCCCATCGATTTTTTGATGATTGATTATAGTTTTCTTCTTTGTTGCTCACCAACTGTTTTCTCATAATGCTCACCAACTGTTTGTGTAAATGTCAACCTCATTTTTTTTGCGATCTGTGTGTTTCTCTATGCAATGTGGCCTTAGTTTTACCTAATTTATGTTAATATTTGGACTGAATCCAACCGTTGTCCTGATGAAGATGTGTTTTATATGGACGGAAAGTTCTCTGATTGTTAAAATGTTCAAACGTGAGTAGTATGACTAAGTTTTTGAATTCTTTAATGATGATTATTATTTTTTTATGTTCCTGTATTAGTAGTTTAATACCCATAACACGTTGTAATTTGGTCTTAAATTGTCCTTACTTCGTGTAGCATTTTCACTGAACTCTTTCATGTATGGTTTTCTCAAGTGCTTATCTTTCATTGCTGCTTAAGAAGGTTAAATTTACCTGTGCATAAATTTTATTTGAGGTAGAGTAGTCTAGCTAAGTTATTGAATGCTTTGGATGATGGTCATATTGTTTATGTTCCTATTATAGTAGCTTAAGACCCATTATGATGTTCATATTGTTTATATTCTTAGTTCTTCAACATATGGCATTCGCTATTGATTATCCTTTTGGCATTTTCTGGCGGTTTAAGATATAATATTTAGTTAATTAGTTAATATATTGGATGCATTTGCTACAGATTCATCGAATCTTTACATAATGAGCAATAGAGTTCGTTAAGAGAAAGCTTGATATTGAGCAACAACTATGTTATATTAAAGTTAAACTGTATTATAGTCAAAGAGTAAGAAGATGCATTTTCGAATCATACAATGTGGTTTATATTGACTAATATCTTTGTTTCATTTTAAGTGTGCTAGCTATTCTTTCTTTTATGTCTTCCATATGTTTGAGATTGTATACCTGTATATTTAAATAAGGAAAAATGTTTTCTTGCTTGCATATTTGACTGATTAGTTTTATGTGGTATTGTAGTAATATTCAACTGTATCATATTAAGAGAGTTATGAACTTTTAGGAAATAATATACATGTTAAATAGCAGCCTCCTTATACTAACCTACATATCTGTTTTTATATTGATGTTAATTATTTCAAAACAATGTTTTAGTTTTTAGATTGGACTACATAGCAAAGGTCGGTAGCATTCAATGCGTAGGCAAAGAAGCAAAAGCAATGGGCTCATGCGAGTGAAGGGAGCATTCATACCATCTTACTACAACGTTTCTTTACAAAAGATCTCAGCCTTTGAAAAAACTTAAAGAATGGATGCAAAATATGCAACGGAAACAAGATCGTGATCGCACCATGGCCAGAAATTGCAACATAAGTTGTTAGAAACGCAATAGCACGTATTGACCACATTGTGATTTGCGACTGTAGCCATGACTGCCCTGAGAGTAATCAAGTACAATGGTAAATATTTATTTCATCAGCATTTCCAATTATATAACGCTATATACCAAAATTACAAAAATATGTGTAAATGTCATATTCTACAGAAAATAGGCAATTGCAACGCCAAAAGGGTCGTCATTGATCTAGAAATAGAAATAAAGCTATCCTCTATGATAACCAAAAAAAAAGAACCGTTTAGGATTTTTATGCATAACGGCTCTACTGTTTTGTTTCGTGGCACTGCCACAAAAGCCGTCTCCGTGACATTTTTATGGATTTAGACATGGCTTCTACATTAACTGTCGACTTAAATTTTGCTATTCAAAGCATAGATCATCTTCCAAGTTGGAAGTTCCAACATATACATATTTTGCTTTTGTGTTTCATATATATTGGTTATGTTTTTGTTTTAGCAGTTGAAAGAGCAATAATTTTTCGTTGATGTATGCATATTTATGATCAATAATTGTCTGTGCAGGAATTTTGGTATGGCATTTGCAGTGCTGATCATATGTTAACTCTTTACATCTATCCTTTGGTAAATATTTGCATTGCAGCTGTGTTTGTTCTTATTGTTTTTTTTTTTTTTTTTTTTTTTTTAAATATTTGCAGGTTTGGAGACGTTGTTCTCTAGGTGCAGGTATCCATTTACTATGTCTGTTTGTTGTTCCTGCGTTTTACTGTGCAGTATGTTTGTTGGCTGAGATTTAATTCTATGTAATTTGTTTGGTGTGTTTTATGATGCATATTATGTGTTTGATGAAATGTTTGGGCTTTTTTTTCTCATATCTCATTCATTGGGACCCCCCTTCACTGATGGTTAGTAGGCTGTTCAGTTAGGTAGACAAGTCATTTAAATATTTTGGAGGTGTTTTGGGTAGCTATGTATCTGCTATTCTTTTCTCCAATCTCGTGGTGTATATATATGATGCTCTCTTTGGTATTGGTTATAGGATGGATATCAATATGTTCAGTTTAGTTCAGTTTAGCTAGCAGTTGGCTATAGGATGGATATCAATGTTCTGTTCAGTTCAGTTTAGTTGACTTGGGCTAAATTTTATTTCAGATTCGAAACACTCTGTTGGATTTCTTTCCTGCTTCATTTGGTAAATTGCCTTTTTGTTCGTGTACATGTGTTTTCCATATCGCTCTTGGCTTGCCTTTGTTCCTTATTCATTTCTGTTTTATTTTCCTGATTGCAGGGTCGTTTGCTTGGGTACTTTTCTGGCTGTTATTCTGCTAAAATCTGAAAGTTTCCATTATTGAGGCTATGTAATTAGTCTTCTATAGATGAAAAATGTTTCATAAGGTCATTGTTACTTTGTCCCTAGGATAATGTAGTCATATATACATTCAGTCTGATCGCCTTGCTTTTAGTCTAATTGTAGCATTTCCTTTAGTTTATGTAGTTGTGCACTTAGTTGCAGGCAGTTTCAGATTTCATAGTGCACCAGATTTCATACTTGTATTCTTTCAGGAACTGTTTCAGTTACCATATTCGATAAACAGCAGCCGGAAACCTATAGAGTGATGCAACTAATCCCACCAGCAAGAGGGATGCTAATAATGGATCCAGGTAAAGACCCCAACAAATAATACCCCTATTAAACAACAAATCGATACCACTAATCATGTGACACTAAACCCTGCAGATGACAATCCAGATGTGAAGAAGAAAGGGAAAAGCAAGCGAAGAATACATCCAGACAACAAGTAGCAACAACCTTTTGTCAATGCATATGATTCACTAATTAAGTCTATGTTTTGGATACAAGCAATGGCCACAAGCAAACATCCATCAATGGTTACATTTTGTATAGAAACATAAAGCCTGCTAACAACCATTTATGGACCCCTTCTATCTAGAACTATGAATGCAAGCAGCATCAAAAACATATCAGTTGATATTAAATTATACAATAAAAATTGAAAAAAATATATTAGAAAATTTTGGTGGTAGAATATATGACATGGATGGTAATCAGATAGTAAAATAAAATCCTAAAAAAAAAACTATCATAATAATAACAAAACTCATCTGAATTTTTTATAACCAATGCCTAGAAACAGGCAAAAACTCAAGCACACCAAGCTTCAAAAACTAGGGATTGAATAATTAATATTCCGGCATCGAATGACTGATTTTGTCTTCTTGTTCGGCGGCCATTTTCTGATCCGTCACTCTCAGCCAAACACACACCACCGTAAAACTCAACAGCAAACTCAACAACCCACTCCCCAACCCAATTCCGACAATCGCCACCACCGACAACCCTTTACTCTTCATCGGACCCAACGGGTACCCGTAGAGATCCTTGTTCCCCAAATACGAGCTCACATTAAACCGCGGCAGGTTCCCCGTCCGATTCCCCAGGCTCGCCGGAATCGGACCGGAGAGTCTGTTACCGGAAACGTCAAAAACGGACAAACGCACCAAGGAGCCGAGTTGGGGAGGGATGGCGCCGGTGAGGGCGTTATCGTGGAGGTCAATGACGTTGAGGTAGGCGCACATGGCGAGGGAGGGCGGGATGTTGCCGGAGAGGCGGTTGGAGGAGAGTTTCAGTACGGCGAGGTTGACGAGGAACTGGAGTTCCGCCGGAATTGGTCCGGTGAGGGAGTTGTTGGAGAGGTCTAGCGACTGCATGTTTGTGCAGTTGGAGATGTACGGCGAGATTGAGCCTTGGAGAGAGAAATCCGGGAGGGAGAGCTTGTAAATCCGGCCGTTGTTGCAGGTGGCTCCGACGAGGTTAGAGAGGGATCCGGAACATGGGGTTGCGATGTTGGATCGGGTCCAGTTCATAAAATTGTGGGGGTCTTCGATGGATTCGAACAATTTGGTCAAACAAGATTGGTCATTGGGATCTGGGGACGATGGAGGTAGGAAAGCACATATAAAGATCAACATTAGTGTCAATCTTGAAAAGTTCATGACTAGAAACAGAGGAAATTAATTTGCAGAAACGGAGTTTGATTGAATTGATTGAAGACGGAAATGGAAGCAAAGGTAAAGGTGGGGAGGGGAGGGGATTTGGGTTGAAGAAAGGTGGAATTGGGTTGAATTTGATTAGGGAGTGCGCATGTGAGATGGATAATGAGTAAATGTTTACAAAAAGTGTGTTTTGACTTTTGATTTGAAGAGAAGAAGAGGGTAAAATGGTGGTTTGGTGCCATGTGGAAAGGGTGAGAGATAACTTAGGTTATGAGTAATTGGGTTGTGGAATCATAATGTCTAGCAAATATTAGGTTTCCCTCTTTTTTTAATTGTGATGGGACTAATATTATTTTTTATTGGCACTAAGACTATATAGTCATGGAGTTATATTGTTGGGTGTTCTTTGACTCGTATATGGATTAAAAATGATGTAGTTATAAAGTCTTATAACGTCGTTTATTTTTTTATATAAAACTTTTATAAAATTCTTCAATTAAAAAAAAGAATGAAAAGTCAACCAATCAAATCTTATTCACCAGACGTTATAATATAACGAGGAACAAAAATTTTGGCACATAGCACCTCAAAAACGGTGTTGGGGTGTTATGAGACGTCATTTAGGCGGTGTGCTTCCTCTTATATCCACTCCATTTTTCTGAACAATACCCGTTAGTCAAGTGCAAAAAAAAAAAACACAGTAGAATCACGCAACACACGCTACTGGTGTGCTTCCTGCTCGCGAGGAAAGAAAGAAGAGCGATCTGTTTGTTTTTTCGAAAACATTTCATTAAAAAATATTTGCGCAAGTTCTTCTTAGTGCAAATGTGGCCCAACCACTTCTAACCTTCTTTTCTTATCTCATAAAATATGTTTCCATAAAAAATACGTTTGTATTAAAAGAAAAAAAAAACTTAACCCCTTGCACCAGACTCCATCCCGTTGTCCCCTTTCACAAACGGTTGTTGTCCATCGACCGACGCTCTCCACCAATGATCAATCACTACACCAAGCCTAATGGTTTACCCTTACTTCAAAGACAAATATATATTGAGCAAGGGTTTTACTCAGCTAGTTATTTCTTGGAAATGAAGTCTAAGCATTCCAGAGCCTTTGACCTTGAGTTAAATATAAGTTAGGGTGGGGGGTATGTCTCGGCATACCCCTTCGGCAAGTGTTTCGACATAAACCAAACCTCATTTCGGCATAAACATGTTGATGCTTGCCGAAGAGTATGTGTGTGATGGTGTGGTCTTCACTTCACAAAACAATCAAATTTTACCTACAAAGCACTCTACAACCATACCCTCCATTTCTACAAACTTTTTATTTTTCTTCCCATTGATTGAAAAGTTTGTAGAATTTTTTTTTACAATCATACCCCCAACCCTTAAGTAGTTAACTTTATATATTTATGTTTACTATGTTTTTTTTTTGAACGGCAAATTTGGATCACTAACAGGGGCATTACCCACCCACCTGATCATCTCCAATCCCCATTAGGAGGAAACTCACCTATGTTTACTATATTGATGTTACAAATATATGATCTCATTGTAATTTGTGCATATTTATATCTTAATTTAAATCAATTAAGCATGATAAAACAAACGGTTAGAACCATTTCACCAACATATAATTGGTATCTTTAAACACGTTTAAACCCATTAGCCACTTCTATAAAGCGAAATGTTTAAAGATATCAATTATATCCTGGTCAAATGGATTATGAGTAAAATCGGTCCGTGCTAAAACAATGAAACGAGTCGGTTTAGAAAATAATTAAAAGAGTGCACACTATATTTGCTTTATGGTGTGATCGATGAATTCTGGTGACAACTAAGGTGGTGCTAGGCCACGATGGTGTCACTCACGACGACAGGGAACAACCGGCTAAGCAACGGGTTTTTGGGGAAGCATGGCTGTAATATCCAAAAATTTAATAAAAAATAATAATAAATATAATAATTAAATAATAATAATAAAAGTATTCTAATAATTCTTATGTTAAAAGAAAAAAAATGAAAAAAAAATGTTAACCAGTTTTGATGGAGAGCACGTAGACTCCTGCTACGAATCCGAAATGTTGACTTGCAGAGTCAAAATTAAAAATCAAACATATGAACTCAACAGTTGCTTAATTTTGACATATTTCATGCTTCATAGCCTTCGACATGTATTTATATATATGTAAAGGAATAAGTATTAAATTTCTTATTTGTATCAAACTAATAGTAAAACTTATGGCATAGTATGTAACGTATATATATACATATTAAAGTGGAAGTAAAATCATGTTTCGATTATGTGTAGTTTTATGAAACTGAGATGAAATTTGTGTTATTTTAATCAATACAGTAGGTATGATTCTGAGATAAATTGGGATAACTACTCTAAAACATAATAATTATTTGTTTTTAAAAAAATAAGAACCCTAATGGTTCTCGTCGCTCGAACTCGGTTAACTATTGAATATGAAATGTGATCACTTGATAATTAATATATAGGTTCTCATATTTAGTAAAGATTGTTGGCCCGGTTAATTCATAAACGGCTCACGCTACAAGTCGGTAGATGGGCTCGGTCCACTTTTAATGAGTAAAGGGGTTGTTCGGTTCTTCTTAATGAGTAGAGGGACTAATACTAACTTTAATAATGTGTTTAGGGTTAGTGGGAGGTATTTGTATTTAGACTCTAATTTGTTGGCTTGTTTATCAAGTATGTTTTAGGTCTATAAATACTAGAAATCATGTTAGGGTTTCTTGGTACCAATTTCTCCAATAAAAGTTTTGAGTTATTTTCTTTTATATATTGAGAGTTTTTGGATACCAATTATCCTTGATATATGAGTAAAAGAATAAATAAACATAAAAGTGGTATCAGAGCGTATAACGTTCTTAAGGACCTAAATCTCTTTGTTGACGAGAACAAGAGACATCTGATTAGGAGCAATCTCAAGGGAACAAAAGTCGGTTGACTACAAGGAAGATTCCAAGATAAAAATCGTTTTTTTGTGCAACATAAAAATCGTTTTTGTGGTCCTCTTGCAACCAAACGGAAAAGTTCCAAGGAAGATTTCTGATCAAGAACAAGAAGGATAGACCGAAGTCGCGGCCGTCCATGATAACTCTTGATCACTAATTCACGTTGACTTCAAGTTGGAAGTTTACAAAACAACTAATATTGTTGACTTTACGTTGAAGTCACAAAACAATTAGTTTCTTGGGGTGACAACTTGCAGGTGCTAATTGTGGGCAAATTGACGGCCGAATTTGATTAGGAAGTAACACGTATCCGATCTACTGCGTATCTTGATTCAAGAAAGTTGCCGCAATATTTAGTTTGGGGTTTTACGATCAAGATTTAGAATTAAAGTGATAAAGAAGCTGCAAAAGAAACTTTGAATTTGCAAAGTACGTCACTGCCACGTGTTCTTTGAAGCATACAACTAATTACGAATGGTGCTCGGCAATTACTGACAGAAGTCGACCACAAAGTCCAATTAATTTGTTACTTGTACGTGATCAAGAAGAGAAAAAAAATTAGGTTGAACAAGTTGGTTTAACCGGGTGCGTTTGCCAAGCGACGGGAGAAGTGAAGTGAAGAACCATTGAACGGGAGAGATCAAGAGGCCGACAAGTTGGTTCGCCTAAGCGATCAAGATTCGCATCAATTTTTCAAGTCATAGTCGTTGGGAATTGGTAAGGAAGAACTGACTGGGAGGATCAAAACCAACAAGATGATTGGTAAGGAGATCAAGATTCGGATCAAGTTTCTTCAAGAACCACTACCCATGTTTTGATAGCAAGTCAAAGATGAGCCTTAATTCTAAGAGAACTAGTGAAGATCAAGAAAGCATAGTGTTTACTCGATTAGATGACCAAGATCACAACCAAAGGCGTGGTAATGCGAGTTCATGTGACCGAAGGACAGGTCAAGAATGGGGTTGTCAGGATAGTCGAGTCGGGAGGAGCCGATACAACACAGCTAGTGATCGCAGAAAGTTCCAAGGGAATCAAGGTCAAAGAAGACATGCTTGGAGTCAAAGACCAACCAATTCGAGTTATGAATTAGGCGGGTGAATGTTGGCCCGGTTAATTCATAAACGGCTCACGCTACAAGTCGGTAGATGGGCTCGGTCCACTTTTAATGAGTAAAGGGGTTGTTCGGTTCTTCTTAATGAGTAGAGGGACTAATACTAACTTTAATAATGTGTTTAGGGTTAGTGGGAGGTATTTGTATTTAGACTCTAATTTGTTGGCTTGTTTATCAAGTATGTTTTAGGTCTATAAATACTAGAAATCATGTTAGGGTTTCTTGGTACCAATTTCTCCAATAAAAGTTTTGAGTTATTTTCTTTTATATATTGAGAGTTTTTGGATACCAATTATCCTTGAAAGATAAGCCAACTCGTTTGCTTGCTTTTGACTTATTTGGTGGCTAAGGTATGGATTCCGACCCTCTCACTTTTAGTATTTTGCCCGTTTTGATTTCGTGTTACGACCCATTTGACCTTCGGCACTTTATACGTCTTCGATCCGTTTTTGGTCTGTTTTGATAAGTAATATGTTCATTTGTGCCCTGTTATAAGTTAAAATATTATACGTTCTAATTATTAGTAACATGATCGCTGTAGCATGTAATACTTTTGCTAGACTCGTACTCATTATTGCATGTTCCTTTACACTTGTTATATTTAGTATTTTGCCTTATAAGTTGTTACTCTGTACCGAGCATTTCTGATCCGTCATATGGGCATAAATGGTGAGACACTTTTCTAAAAGTGCTTAAAAATGCTCACGGCGTCTCCATTAGGTGCCTGTATTACTAGTACTTAGCCACTAGAGCATATGGATCGATCATAGATCTGTTATATGTGTGATATGTGTGATATGCATGATAGGTGATATGCGTGATAGGTGATACGTGATACGTGATACGTGGTACGTGGTACGTGGTACGTGGTACGTGGTACGTGGTACGTGTTACGTGGTACGTGGTACGTGGTACGTGGTACGTGGTACGTGGTACGTGGTACGTGGTACGTGGTACGTGGTACGTGATACGTGATATGTTATATGTTCTGGGGGATGGATAACGTGTGCACGCCACACACGCCATCTCTACTCGTACATTAACCTAACTAGCTATGTACACCTATATTCTGGCTCTATGGGTACTTCCTTATATGTTACACGACTATTTTCTTGATTAATCGTCGTGTAGATTTGTTATGTTCAGTTCAGTTATGTCAGTTATATGTTCAATTATAAGTTAGTTCAGTCATATGTTCTATTCAGTTATATGTTCAGTTCAGCCGGTTCAGTTATACGTTCTGACTGTTCGATAATTAACATTGCTTCATTTTGAATTGCTTCCGCTATTCTCTTTGTTCATTTTAAAGCTATATATGTATGTAGCAATGTTGTGTTACCTTAGGTAAGGCTAGCTAATGGAATGATTGAAGGATGAAGATCAATTTCTCAAAAATGGCTATTATATTGTAAAATTATATTATATGGTAAAGTGATATGAAAATGAAATTATCTTTATTGTGGTGAATGAATATATTGTGGTGAATATATATATATCAAGGTTTGGGGATATGGTCGACAAATGTATCCACCACTCAAACGTGCGTGCTTGTAAGGAAAGCGACGTTTCACAAATTTCATCAAAACCCTTGACCAAGTTCTTTCAAAGAATTTTCAATTTGTTAAACCTTTTTAAAAAATAAATGCTATTTTTATAGCATGTGTGCTTTATTATTAGCCTTCTCAATGTGATTTTAAAGGCATAATTCATATAATATAAACATCACAGAACTAAGATTTAAAAAATATGTAGAATTTAAAAAAAAAAACTAGCCGTTAGTGTTTTATATCGTTTTTTTATATTTTATCTTGGTTTTATTTAATTTTATATCAAAATGTTTGGCCCAAAATATAAATTTGTATTTTTAGATTTCTCTTTGGAAGTTAACGTGTACAAGGTAGCAGAGAAAAAACAAATTATATGCTAAATGTGATTTTTCAATGTGCTTTTCAAAAGTTATACTCGTATTTTTTCCAAAAATGTTACTACACAACCTACATCTTTGTCTCCCTAAATCTTTCAGTCATCAAGAAATCTTAAAGCGACTTCCTGAAATAAATTAAACTTAAATAAGCTTGTTAAATTGAACCCCAAACGTTAACAATTTAACAAATCAAGATTTAATATAGAAATATTGGATTTAAATAATATGAATTAAGCTCTATTGGCCAATAATAATACAAATTCAGGAATTTCCCTACAATAATACGAATTCGTCACTTAGGTGTCAAAAATGATACACCGTTAGTTTTTCACTAACGGAGTTAATTTTTGCTGACTGGACTGATGATGTGGCATGCCACGTGGCATGTTTAACTATGTTTTTAAAGTAAGGGACTAGTATTGTAATTTTTGAAACATATGGGTTAAAAATATATGTTAAAAAAAGTTGTAAAAAAGTGAAAGAAACTTCGCCGGCTCCTTTCTCTCTTCCTTTTCCGACTTCCGGCCACGCACCGAATTCACGGCGGTCCTCCGCTCCCCCTCCCCTCGTCTTCACCTCACGCCCCCTTCTCCAACCCTCCCTGCTCCCCGTTCGAACCCGACGGAACACCCGGAGATAGGGGTGAGCAAAGTCGGGAAACCGAGATTCCCGTCCCGATTCCCGACCCGACCCGATTCCCAAAATTCCATAAAACTTGGACCGTATCCTGACCGAAACCTATATTTGGTATTCGGTCTTTTTGTTCCTCGGGTTCGGTCGGGATTTGGGATATCCCGAGACCGAAATGTCATATTAATTATCACATATCGACAATCTAATATTAATAATCTGTTATAAGAAAAGGCACATATGAAAATTTTGAAGTATAACAATTGCAAGTTGCCTTGTTTCATGTCATCTTTTACCTCAGCGTCAAGACCTTCTGCCTCTGCCAGTTTCCATGCTTGAACTAAAATCCAAGATTAAATCATAAGCACAACCATTCATCATAAACTCAGCAGTTAAGAACATTAACTATAAAATATAAACACTAAAATGAATCATATTTTGACCAAATAATTAATAAATTTACCTAAACTCTTACTGCCATCATTGATTAATTCCAAAGCTTCCGCTACCAAATTCAGAGCTTCATGACACATGTAGCACTTAAAGATCAAGAGTATAATCCAATTAGGAAAAAGAGATTTTAGTCGGGGTCTTGTGTTCCTTGTATTAGTCGATATATTTTATAGATATATATTTCATAGCATTCCTAAATTAGCTTAGAAGTAAATTGATATGCATTCCTAAATCCAGTGATCGGGAAATCAGGAATTACCCAAGATATTCGGTAAATCCCGAGACCGAGACCGAGACCGAATTCGGGTAAAAAAGGGACCGATCAAAAACCGATAGATCTCGGTTTGGTCCGGTAAACGGGAAATTTCGGGACGGAAGTCGGTTTTTCTCGGTATCCCGAGATTTTGATCACCCCTACCCGGAGAGCCTCAGGCTAACCACCAACTTACCGGCGGAAGTGCGAAACCCAGCCCCCTTCCCGTTCGTTTTTCCGGCGACACCAACACACCCCCTCGATCTCCCTTGCCACTCCGTCTGGTCTTACCGACGACCATCCCCGTCGACCTTGCTCCACCACCCAGCGACCAAACTACTACCACCAACAACCCCCGATGATTCCTTCGGTGGCGGTCTCAACCCCCGACGACGATTCCTTCCTTCCGCCACGTTGATTCCTTCCTTCCGCCACCACACCTACGATTCCTTCCGCCGGAGCTGCTGCGATTCCTTCCGCTGGACCTGCTCCGATTCCTTCCTTCCGCCACCACACCTATGAAATGGGCTTTTAGGGTTTTTTTAATTTATTTTATATAAGCCCCTCATTTTGAAGGCATAACAGAAATAGTTCCTCTTTTTATCATTTTGTTAAACAAAGTAATATAAATGCCACGTCAGCAAAAATTAACACCGCTAGTGAAAAACTAACGGTGTACATTTTTGACACCTAAGTGACGAATTCGTATTATTGTAGGGAAATTCCTGAATTCGTATTATTATTAACCAATAGAGCTTAATTCATATTATTTAAATCCAATATTCCTTTAATATATCATGTTGTAGTCATTTTATTTTATTTGTTTTGTCTTAACAGTTTTGGGTTGGGCCCAAGATTTCTAAAGACAGAGAAATAAATCCTGGTTATCTGAACTGTAGAAGTATAGAGGACTATATAGGATGTAACTCGTAAGTCACCCTGAGTTTGTTTTTTTTAATTAAATTTCGATGTATATGTATATATATACTAGTTTTTAGTTTTTAAATTGGCCGTTGAATTGCACGGGCATTAGTATAAACTTTTTTATTTAATTTGTTAGGCGAAATACTAATTATATAAGTGTACAAAGACAAACATAAAGTTTAACAAAGAAAGCAAACAAAAAGAATTATTTTGTTTACAAGATGTTATAAGTATTTATACTTTAAGCAAGACTCACGTTGCACGTCAAATAATCGGTAATGCATAAACAACAATTTGAAGAACCTAAAAAAAATCAATAAAAAATAGATATTCACATGCAGAATCGTTCTGAGATTTGACCTTTATTAAAAAATAGGTAGAATAAAGTAACAAAAAAACGGTAAAAAAAATGTTTGAACATGTTATGCTATGTCCAAACAATAGAATTAAAAATTTGAATGGAACTGCATAACTAAACAATTGAGAAAGAGAAGAAACAAATCTAGAAACGTAAAAAGAATGTATCACTAAAAATAAAACATAAAAAATATAATTTTTGAAAAATAACAAATACTAAAAATTATAAATAACAAAAAACAAAGATTTAAGAACTATAAAATTATATATTAAGATAAGATGTAACTGAAATTTTCTTATAATTTATTAAGTGTTAGTAAATTATTAGAATAAATATATTTATATTTTTAAATATTTTATTAGTTAATATAATAGTACTTAATAGAATAAGAGTTGGTATTTAGTAGAAGAGACATCGAAAAAATTATTATGATAATGATAACAGATAAAAGACAATGTAGTCTTTTATTAGAATAAATAAGGTTCATTGTAACCATTTTCGCATGTGAAATAGTTTTTTTTCACATGTGAAAGTTTCTAATTAATGAGAAAAAAGAAAAAAAGAAAAAAGAAAATTAATCACAACCATTAGATCAAGAGATCTAATGGTGAAAAAGGGTGTCTACCTGTCTACACTTATGGGGGTGTCTACAATGAACTTTTCACTATATATATATATAATATATTATATATATATATATATATATATAGGGAGAGGATCATTTGAGAACTAATTGGGTTTGAGAACTAAAAAGAACTAATCTTAGCCACTAGTTTATATATATGGAAACCCCCCCCCCCCATGGGTTAAGTTCAATGGAAAACTAAGTTTTAGTTGGAAAACTGGAAAACCAAAGGAAAATTAAATTAAATGAAGGCTATTTAGGTAACTTTGGTGCTCCTTTTTTTCTTTTTTAAATTTTCATGTTTATCCACCTAATGGCCACCTAACAACCTTAAAAAAAAACTTTAAAATAAACTTAAAAAAAACGTTCTTTTTTTTCTTTGGTTCGTTCGACTATGTTGCATATATACAACATACTATGTTGTATATATGCAACGTATGGAGCATACAATGGTGCATATATGCAAAATACTATGTTGCATATATTCAACGTATGCAACACACTATGCAACATAGTCGGACGGACAAGATGAACAAAAACGTTTTTTTTGTTTTGTTTTTTTTTTTAATTTTTTTTTTTAATTTTTTTTATAAAGTTATCATGTGGATATATGTGAAATTAAAAAAATTGAAAAAAAAGAATATCAAATTACCCAAATAGCCTTCATTTAATATAGTTTTCCTTTGGTTTTCCAGTTTTCCAAATAAAAATAGTTTTTCAAGGAACCTTACCCTGAATTTGAATGCTCCCCCCTTGAAAATTAGTGGCCCAAATTGGTTTTCAAAAGTTCTCAAAAGAAAAAGTTCTCATTTGAACCTAACCTTATATATATATATATATATATATATATATATATATTAGGAAGAAGATCAATGGAAAACCCATCATTTCTTAGAAAACTTGGAAAACCTCTCTCCACCAATCATATAATTTCCTTTAATTGTTTATTTTTATTTTAATGAAAGGGTAATAAGGTAACTTTAGTTTTTCTATTTTAGTAAAGTATTTTTAAAAATTAATGAGATTAACTACTAATTTGAGATTTTGTAGGGATTTTTCATTATCATATATCTAGAATTCGTAAATCACTGATTGAAAACCCTAATTCCCATGTTTTTTTTTCACGTCGTTCATCACCATCACGTCGTTCATCACCATCACGTCGTTCATCACCACCCATCTCCATTGACATGCAAGATCAAGTTCAGAAAGGTAAAAATCAAGACCGCGAATCAATTGATGGTGTCGAATCATTCAATCCAGTATCTAATCCATCCTTTTTAATCAAGAACATGAATCCGGCAACTGTAGTCGCGAGGTGAGAACCTCCTGTTCCATAATTACGTAACTTGTTTTCCTTCCGTTCGAACCACGATCCACTCATGCATGTCTCAGTTTTGATCATTATATACAGATTTGAAGATGGGAGATGTTTATCTGGGTTATAATTTCGTCCAGTTTGGTGTTTTTTTTATATATTGTTTATAGTTGTTACAACGGTGTAACAACGACTTTGAAGAACAAAGAAGATGATGATGTACACGAAGACGTTAATGAAGATAACGACGATGCACAAGAAGAAGACATGTTACATTGGTGTAACCAAGATAATTCAAGTCTTCATCTATTATATTATATTCTGTTACTTACGCTTGTGTAATCAGAAGTTTTCAAGTTCTAATTATGAAGTTATGAATTCATTACACTGATGTAACCAATTTTGTTTAAAAATGATGTAACTTTAGTCTTCAACATGTGATTACACTGGTGTAATATAGGTTGTATCTCATCTACATCTCAATTGAAAAATGGTTACATAAGTGTAACTTTAAAACAGTGATTACATTGATGTAACAAATTTTTTATAACTTTAGTCTTCAACATGTGATTACACTGGTGTAACAAATTTTGTTTCATCTCAACTTCTCATAACAATGATGACGATAGTAAAGATAATAATGAACGGGTGATACACTGGTGTAACAAAACTTGTTTCATCTCAACTTCTCGTCATAACAGTGACGTTTTTTTCTTCTTCAAAAATATACCTGAAATTATTATTACACCTATGTAACAACAGTGACGAGAGTAATGAACTTATGATAAACGTTTCTTTTCTATAAAGTCTGTTTGAAGCTTTTCTATAACTTGGTATGAAAATTTAAAATTAAATGAGAGATAGAGATAGTGAGGGAGAGAGAAAATGAGAGATTTTAGGAAATAGGAGATTGGAGAGGGAAAACTAATTAAAACATTAATTAATACAATTATGATTTGTCTATTATGACCTTCATTAAAAAATACATTTTACAATCTTGCCCTCTTCATTTAATTGTTGATTTTTATTTTAATGAAAGGGTAATAAGGTAACTTTAGCATTTCTATTTTAGTAAAGAATTTTAAAAATTAATGAGGATAACTAATTTGAATTTTTTGTGGGGCTTTCCATTATCATAATTAAAAAAATTCGAAAATCTCTAAACCCTAGTCCCACGTTTTTTTTTATGAACGTCGTTCTTTTTTTTCTTCATGTCGTTCTACTACATATTCATCACGTTCTTTTTTACACATTCACAAACTCTATTGCCATGCAAGATCAAGTTAAAGAAGGTAAAAATCAAGATTGCGCATCAATTGATGATGTCAAATCATCTTCATCACGTTCATCTTCATTACAATCATCATGCACAATCAAGTTCAAGAAAAAAAAAACTCCTTTTCAGTGTTAGTTTGTTACGGTAATGTAAGAAATAACATTGTAACTTGAGTATTGTTACAATACTGTAACATAATTTTCTGTTTCATAACTGATAATATGATAATAGTTACAATGTTACAATACTGTAAAATATTTTTATTGTTCCGTAACTGATAATATGCTAATAGTATCAATATTGTTACAATACTGTAACTTTTTTTTCTGTTTCATAACTTCAGTACAGTGTTACAATACTGTAACATATTTTATTGTTTCATAACTGATATTCTGATAATATGCTGATCCTATAACATATTTTATTGTTCCATAACTTTTTTTTCAGTCTCATTTTACAAGACGCTTGGCCATTCCTTACGGATTTTAAGAAAACACTACACGGAATATTCATCACTACCATATGGTACTTGTGGAAAGTAAGGAACAACAAGATATTCAACGACCAAAATGTGGGGATTATGAACATCCTTGGGGAGATTAAGTCTCTCTCGTTCTTATGGATTTCGAATAGGAACAAGCGGTGCAGTTTGAATTAGCAATCTTGGTGTAATTTCCCTCTTCCTTTAATGTAATTATAGCAACTTGCTAGTTTTTTCTTAATAAACTTTTGCTTGTTGTTCAAAAAAAAAAAAATAGTAAGACTGAACATTTTGAGTTTGTACCATCCCTACAACAACATCATAGTCACTAATGAAAAATCATCTCATTTACATCATGCTTACATAGTAAAAACAATATAACATTTACAAATACTAACAAGCCTGTAATCATCATCATTATAACAATCTGCTAAAACACAACACCCCTGTAACAATTGTTATACATTACAAAATTGTAACCCATCCTTATATCTCCTTCATCTACTGAAAGTAAAACCCCCTTTCATCACTGTAATTGTTTACAAAAAATTACATCACTGTAAGAAAATCAATAACATCCAGTATTGATCAATACATTAAACTTATAGACTAAAACACTCTTTCATCACTGTAATTGACCGAATGTACGGTTTCCTTAAAAAAGTTTCTGTAAAAAAAAACATTATAACTGCACATATTCTAGGTTTTCTATATAAAAACGGACCGAAAGTAGGAGATAGAAAAAGATGTAATAAAAAAATCATCTAGGGTTTACTAAAAAAGAGGAAGATCGATGAAGATGTAACAAGATGAATATTTCAAATGATGGAAGATCAATGAAGATGTAAACAACATAAAGAAGATCGATGAAGATGTAAACAAGATTAAGTAGAAAATTTTGAACCTTTAACAAGATGAAGAAGATCAATACCAAATGTTTCTGTGTCAAGAATCCGCAATATCTCTGTAACAAAATGCAGAATGATGATCAAGAAATGCCTCTGTCCCCTTGAAATGGAATTTCTTTGAAGAAAAACGCTAGATTTCTTCTATCGCCGCTGTAACTTTTTATTTGGGTGAGGATTTTATCTCATTCGGTCAGTGATATTAACCAAAAAAAAAAAAAAGAACATTAAATCTGCAACAATTTTGATTTGAGAGAGAAGTAGCGTGTAATCAGGGATTCAAGCTTTTGGTGGTTCAATTTACATGTGTACCAAATTACCGTATTATATATATATATATATATATATATATATATATATATATATATATATATATATAGGGTGAGGTTCATTGTAGACACTTTCACATGTGAAATAACTCTTTTTCACATGTGAAAGTTTCTAATTAATGAGAAAAAAAGAAAAAAAGAAAAAAGAAAATTAATCACAACCATTAGATCAAGAGATCTAATGGTGAAAAAGGGTGTCTACCTGTCTACACTTATGGGGGTGTCTACAATGAACTTTTCAATATATATATATATATATATATATATATATATATATATATATATATATATATATATATAAAGAATATATAGAATGTATATATAGAAAAATGATCAAATTAGAATTCACTTGTTTTGTGAGAATCACAAGAAGTGAATTCGAGTGAATAAATTAGAGTTTTTCATACACAATAGATTAAATAATGTAGCTAAAGTCTAATGGAGCTAAAGGAAAAATCAGGAAATAAAAGATAAAGAGAAATTAAGTATCTGAAATGGGCTTATTTGTTGTTTTGGATCCATTAAAATAAACTGAATTTTGTTGGCAGCCCATTAAAAAAAGGAAAACGATATAGTTTTGAGATGAGGTTTCATGGAGCAGTTTTGGGGGACGATTGTCGAGAAGGGCAGCCCTTCGACTGTTGTACGGAAACGAGAAGAGAAGAAACAGCCGTTTGCTGCTCAAAATCACAAGAAGTCAAGAAGATTCTGGTTTGGTTATGATTATTATAAACTAAATTTTATATGTTTGTTCGAACCACTAAAATATTAATCACGTCAACTAGTAAATGTCATTTGATTAGTTATCTCTTTGTTAAATTAATTATGGATACTTCTTGCTTCCTCGATGGTTCCATCAACCATCTCTCTGTTAAAATCAAACAAGACGTATTTTATTAGTCATATGTTTCTCATAGATATGATGTCTTATTTAAGCATAACTATTTAGATTAAATATGTTTTTGTATGACTTGATGATAGTCATTAGGCTAAATGTACTGGGCTTTATCACGGTATCACCACCATAGCGCCGGAACACCGCCCCTCCAGGCGTTATGAGGGCCAAAAGAACCCAAGGGCGGTACCTACTACGGCCACCACAAACCTCTAGCGCCATGGGGCGTTATTGGAGGCTGGCGCCCCCACCACTACTGCCTGCTTTAGGGGGAGAGGTTTCTTTAGTTTTGTTTTGGTTTTTAGCTTTTTTTCGTTTGTTTGTTTATTATCTTTTTCTTTAGTTTTTTTAGTTTCGTTCTACTTTAGTTTTAGGTTAGTTTATCGTCATTATACTTTCGAGTTTATTGACACCTATAATACCTATCCGTATTTGATTTTCGATACATAGTGTAAATATTCATCTTTTGGAAACTTTTACTTTCGTCGACCCGACGCAACGCGTGAACTAACGACCCTAGTTGCAGTGCTTTCAAAAACTTTTCGTTTTGAAAAAATATTATTTTATGAACACTTGTGAAGAATTATAAATACCAGTTCAGCAAAAGTATACAAATATTATATGGTCAATGCTAGAAGAAATGATGGCTCTTCATGCAACATTTTGTGGGAAAATCACCCAAGTAGCCTATTTTGTGGGAAAATCATCCGAGTAGTCTTTGACCACATCTTGTTTATCTAAATAGCCTTTGACCTATTCATTTACTAAAATAGCTTATTTAATCACCATGTGACACTTTTTTTAACGGCTTTTGGAACTACTTCACAAATCTCCAATACCTAAGTGATCATTTTTGAGACGGAATTGCAACCGTCCATGTTGATTTTGATACTCTAGGCTTGGCTCACCAAAGAAAACCATCAAGGAAGAAACTCACCACTTGAGAAAAACCCTCTTAAGTCACGTTTGAACTTGAGACCTCAAGGTCTGCAAGCTCTAACATTCATCCACATAACATTATGACAAATGCCCCTTAGTCACCATGTGACACCTAATTATTCTTTTGAAATTTGGGCCAGACACCAACGCCGTATTACACAATTTCTCGCCAATCTAAAAAATTTCACATCAAACTAAAATATATAAAAAAATATTTAAAAAAATTCGCGCCAGACACCAACGCCACTAAAAATCATTTCTCACCAAGATTTAAATAAAAAAAAGGAAAATATTTAAATTTTATCTTTTAATTTCTTTATATAGTTTTCATGTTTAATTTTTCTTTTGTTATTTTTAACCTTTAACGTTCTAATTTAAAAAAAATAGTAAATAATTTTTATTACATTTTATAAACTTTTATCTTTTAATATATAACATTTTAGTTTTTACGTTTATTTTCTTTTGTAATTTTTAAACTTTAATTTATTTTTAAAAATATCTAACTTTTTTTAACATTTTTAACTTTTTAAAAAATATTTATAAGTTATAACGTTTTACTTAAAAAAATATATATACAATTTCTTTTATGATATTTTTTAAACTTTTATCTTTAATATTTAATTTTCTATAAACTACAACTTCTTTATAACTTTTGGTACGTGTTAACTTTTACCTTTTAAATTTTTTTTTCAATTTCTTTTTAACTTTATAAATTTCAACCTTTTAAAATTATATAATTCAATTTCTTTTTAATTTTTTATAAAAAAAAATTATAAGTTTTAACGTTTAATTTTTTTATTATTTTTAGTCAACATTTTTCTCCTGTAGATATCATCTCCTCCCACCATCTTTCTCCATGAAATATTCATCTATAAATTCGAGTGTTACGAGAGATGAAAAAGTAGAAAAAAACTTAACTTTTTCTAGCATAATATTTTCGGACGTTACAAAATGTTTTTTTCAAGTAAATGTTTTATTTTAGTTTTATGATGATGAAATTAGGTTCTTTAGAAATATAATTATAATAGTTGTAAAATTTGTGCTTATAATTCGAAAAAGTATTTTTGAAAATAAAAACCTTACCATAAATTATAAGTTTAAATACTCTTACAAACCTAACAACTATTTTACTAACTCACACTTTTCAAATATTTCACAATCACTTACTAGACTTATATGTTTAAACAATTGGTTACGAGACTTAAATGTTTTTTTTTCAAAAAGAACTCTGTTTCTAATAAAACTTAGGTTAAAATGTTCATAATTTTTTTTATAAACGACTGTGTATTTAGATATTTTTAAAAATCACTAAATATAAGTTATTAACACAAACACACATTAAGGTGCTTAATTAATTAAGATGAATAAAAATTAAAAAATTGAAATAAAAAGTGAATTACAGTCATTCTCGCCGAATTCAATTTTCTCGCTCCATTTTCACGCTAGTTTAGGCTGTCCGTAATGGGGCTCCATGGGGGCGCCATGGAGCCCCATAACGCCCTTATAACGCCGGCCACCGCCCCCCGGGGCGCCATCTTAGGAAATTTTGCAAGGGGCGTTTTGTACATGGCGCCGAGAGAATTGTGGTTTCCAAAAAAACTAGCCGTTGAACGGCTAGTTTGAATCCTTTTTTTTTTTTTTTTCTTAAGCCCTTCATATATATATATACACATACACAACATTCTTTCAATATTTTACACACAACACTCTCCATCTACATATATATTCTTCCATTTTTTTTAAAAAAATGAGCTCTCCACAATCAAGTTCTTCTTCTATTTTCTACGATTTCGACGATGAGATAGAAGACGAGATCGTTTCGTACGTGATGCAAATGGAACCACCTCCCATTCCTCGTCCCGTTATACGTAGAACGCAAGTTGAACGCGATCGTGAGGCGGCAAATAGGAACTTGATGAACGACTATTTTTCCGCCAGACCTACATACCGAAGTGCTGCGACGTTCTTCAATCGTTTCCGGATGAGTAAACGAATGTTCTTACGTATTGTAAACGATCTTGAACGAGAGTTTCCGTATTTTCAACAACGTTGTGACGCACGCGGGAAGCTTGGATTTACAGCTATTCAAAAGGTTACCTCCGCATTACGTGTCTTGGCGTACGGGACAACGACCGACATCAACGACGAATATTTAAAAATGGCGGAAAAGACGACACGAGATACGTTGGAACACTTTGCGAAAGGTATTTTTTTAAATTGTAATTGTTTTTTTTTTTAAATTGTTGTAGTTTTATTTTAAATGTTAAATATAATTATTCTTTAAAATTGTTCTACCATTATTTTTAGAAATTGTTATTGTTTTTTTAACTTCTTTCAATATTTTTACATCATATATTATTTTTAAATTGTGCTAGGAATGCGTATATTGTACGGTCCACGTTATTTAAGAAAACCGACGTGGAATGATCTACAATTGCTGTATGACCGACATGATAAGAAGTATGGTCTACCGGGAATGATCGGAAGTATCGACTGCAAGCATTGGCAATGGGATAATTGTCCTACGGCATGGAAAGGTCAATACACACGAGGAGATCAAAAGGGTCCGACTGTTATTCTTCAAGCCGTGGCATCGTGCGATCAATGGATTTGGCACGCACATTTTGGGGTAGCCGGTTCGAACAATGACATTAATGTCTTGCAAGGGTCCGAAATCATCGAGGATTACGTATCGGGTAAAGGTGCCAAAGCTTCTTTTTATGCAAACGGTAACTATTATCCACATGGTTATCTATTGGGTGATGGTATATACCCAGAATATTCTTTCATGGTGAAGACCTACAAGGATCCTATTGATGAGAAAAGAAAGCGCTTCAAAAAGGTTCAAGAAGCGGCAAGAAAGGGTATCGAGTGTACGTTCGGCACATTGGTAACGAAATGGCACTTCATTAAAAATCCTTGCCGACTTTGGACGCTTGATAAAATGAAAGATTGCATGCGTAGCATCATCATCATGCACAACATGGTGAAGGAGGACAGAGGCATGGCGATCTGTTCCTACTACGATCCCGAACACCGAGTTGTTGTGCCCGAAGCATCCATGGAAGAACGCATTCAAAATTCGGCGGAGATGCGGTCTAGAGAACAACATAACGCACTAATGGCGGACTTGGTGGAGCATACTTGGTCAAATCGTCATGAATATGCGGATGTCGGTGAAAATAACAATGATGATGATGATGATGATGGTGTTTTCTCTGATGATGATGACGATGATGATGATGATGATGATGATGATGATGGTGATGACGATGAAGACGCCGGCCATGGTTCCAACAACGACGAGCATGGGGATGACGACGAGGATGAGGCGTATGATGATGTTCAAGACGATGATTAGTTTTTTTTTAGTTGTCATGTTTTTTTTTTTAAGAATATTGTAAGTTTGTTTTTTTTTTTATAAAAAAATCTTCTAGTTTTTATGTCTTGTTTTTTTTTTTAATTTTAGTTTTTAATATGTTTAATATTATATTATATAAAAAATGATTAAATAAATAATTAGGTAATGATTGGTAGGGGGGTTATACATGGAGCCCCACTACACCACTTTTGCCATGGAGCCCCTCATGCTGACGTGGACGCCACATGGCGCATAATGCCCACAAGGGGCTCCATCCACTACACTTAGCCTTAGTGAGTCAATGGATATCTTTGGAAAAATAACGAATCTTTAAGTGATTGATGGTTAGTTAAATGCCATCACAGTGAATCATTTATTTTCCCACATTTTGTTAGGGTAAGAGTAATACTCTCCCCATTTCTCATTTCCCCACTCTATTTTTGGTGGTACCTCATCATTTCCCACCCCTTTCCATTTTTTCCCATTTTGTGGGTAATGGTTTCCCCATTTCCCCAATCACTTTTTTATAATAAAATATTTAAAATAAAATACTAATAAAAACAAATACATTTTATAAATAAAAATTAAATCCTAACATTACAAATAAAAAAAAACTCATAAATTTACTTATTTAATCCTAAAATTACTTATTAAATCCTAAACTTACAAATTAAAAAAAAAAACTACTTATAACACGCGAAGAGTTTGGCTCGAATTTTTTGAGCGATGGTTTTAGCCTCCTCGCTTGGGTCGGTTTCAACCCTATCGAGCTCACGACACATTTGCTCGCGTTCCAGTATTTCGAGTTCTTTCGCTCGTTGTTCTCGAGCTTGTCGTTGAAGTTCGATTTTTTCTCGTTGATACTCGTTAAACGTTTGGAATTCGGAATGGTAAGCTCCACTCGAAGACGCTTTTCCTTTTCCTTTTGCTTTTTCTTTTGCTAAGCGTTTAGCTTTTTGGGTACCCATTGGAAGTGGTTCTTGGGTTGGCCTCTTGGGAGACGTTCCACCTACACCGAGGTTGAGATCGAAAGGAATGGATTGGGCTTGCGATGGACTATCGGTGTTGAAGCTCCGATTTGAATCGAATGTTTTGCTTCTTTTAGAAGCACCTTGGTCATCACTATAGCAACCATCGTCCACCGTAAATACCCCTCGCCATTTTTGAGAAACTTTCACCACATCCCAAACCTCCAACTTGTCGAAAGCGCCCTTGTTATCTAGTTTGAATCGATGATGGGTCGTCTTCATAATGTCTTCTTCGTTTTGCCCACTCTTTCGATTACCCAAAATGTGGATGTAGGTGTTGTTGAACTTGGTGACCTTCTTGTTCATGTCGCCCCACTTCGAGTACAATTGATGCTTGGTGCGAACAAAGGTATTTTCATCTTTGAAGTTAGGGGGAGGATAATTCAACACATTGTGCCAATTTGCGGTAATTTTGTTCCAAAACGATTCTCTACTTTGGGCGTCTCCTAAAATTAAGAAAGGAAAAAAAATTGTTAGTAATCTTTAAAAAATGTTAGTAAACTTTAAAAAAAAAAACAAGTTATAAAATATATATTTTACCCGCAATCGAACTCTCCGAGACATCGACCCAACATCTCGCCAACGCCACTTCTTCTTTGACCGTCCAAGGAGTAGGAACCCTTTTTTGTCGGTCGTCGGGTTGAGACGCTTGACCTGTCTTCTTATTTCGTTTGATGGTATGTTTCTTCCTTTTTGTTTGAGTGGGTTGGGTTTCCATGACAATTTCTTCTTGAGAATCGGTTTGGTGGGTTTGAGTGAATTGGGGAAAATCATCGGGACCAAGATAATCAAATTCCGGCCAAGCGGCGGGGGAATCCGCCATCGTCGGTACGTAACCGGCGCTTCCAAATGGGTTTTGTTGAGAAATGGGGGGTTGTTGATCGGAAGGGTTGAAGTTGGAAAAGAAATCGTTGAAGTTCGACATGGTAAGAATTAAAAGGAAGTTGGGGATTTTATAAAATTTAGAGAGAATTTGAAGTTTTTATAAAATTTAGAGAGAAGAAGTAGAAGTTGGGTGTGAAAAGGGGTTGAATGGTGAGGTTTAAATAGGTTAAAATTGGTAAAAAGTAAAAAAAAAAATTAAATTTTTTTTAAAAAAAAAGAAAGTAACCGTTGGTGGGGGGGGGGGGGGGCACTCCAACGGCTCTCTCCCCATTTGGTTTTTGCTCGGCGTCGGTACCCCAAAGAGGTTCACCGATCGGTGACCCCGACCACCACGCAGTGGTGTTCCCGAGAACCCCGATCCCACCGAACCCCCCCCCCCCCCGATCCCCCTCTCCCGATACCATTGCCTTTACCCTTAAGGTAAACGCAATACCCTTCCCGATCCAATCGGGAAGGTGAAAACGGGGAAAATCGGGGAAACAGGATCACGGGGAAACCATCACTTGGCTGCTCGGGAAAAATCGGGGAAAGGGGAATTCGGGATCGGGAAGGTTAAAATGGGGTTGAGACCCTGATTTTTTCAAGAGAGAGTGGGAGATTGGGGAAGGTTTTTATGGGGTGTTTGGGAGAGTGGGAGAGTGGGGAAACCATTACCCACAAAATGTGGAAAAATGGGAAGGGGTGGGGAATGATAAGGTGGCACCAAAAATAGAGTGAGGGATTGGGGAAATGGGGAAACCATTGCCTTTACCCTTAGTGTTTAAAATTCGGCTTTATCGTGGAGATGAAAAAACATACTGGTCAAAAACCAATATGATTGTCAGATTTTGGGTCAAGAACCGATTTCGACCATTTAAAAATAAAAGTTTAGCGTCTACATACTAGTGAAACACAGATTAAAAGAATAATAGATATTTAATGAAGTTTGCTTTACATTGAAAATCTATACAAAAGAGTATACAAAGAAGATTGCGCTTTCTGGACTTTTGTAAATAACTGATTTCCTGGAGCTAGTGGAGGCCCTGAGCATGTGCGAGAAGTGCGACATAACAAGGCCCATTATTTTAAGACGCCCATATTTTCAAAATTTTCTTTATATATATTATAAACTATAAAGAGTTGATCAATCAATTTACTATAAAAATGCTAAGAGATCTGTAAGATTTGTCAAGAAATACTAAGAATGTCATTTTAAAACCATAATTTTCTTATGTTTATCGTTATAACTTATATTTTGTCTTATTTAAAAACATTTTCTATTTACAATATTATTTTCGAATGGGGTCCATTTCTTAAGCTCGAACAGGGCCCCTAAATTCTCAGGTCCGGCCCTGCCTGGAGCAGTGTCCCCCATTCGCGAACAAACCGGTTTAGAAATCGGTTTGTTCGTATGCATTGTAAGTCTGTTAAATATAACCATTTTAATCATAATTCTTTGTATATATAGCTCTATGGTGTGTTACAAACATTACCCACTTCTCTACCTCTAAAAAAACTCAAACATACTAATTTTTTTCACTCTAAATGGCAAGTTAGTGCTCAAAATATTCGGTGTACATTTTGACTTTGTTGAGTTGAAAAACGGTCTCAAACAACTTGTGTATAGAACCTATCTATCTCGAACATCTATCTTTGTAACCTATCTATTTATAACAACTTGTGTTTGTAATGTTTTAAGTTTAAATTCAATAAAAATAAATGTGTTATTATTTTATATAATGATTTAAAATAAATAAGCGGAGGAACCGGTCCAAACCGGTTTAGGCCAAGAACTGGTTTCGGTTCCAAACCTTAACCAGTTTAGGTGATTCACCAATTTTATTTTTCTTCTGAAAATCGGTTTGAGAATCGAATCGGTTTTAGCCCAAACCCAAGCCAAACTCATTATATAAATGAAGGAGAGAATGTTTGAGATGGGTTTTTAAGATGCACTGTTGGGCAGGGCATGCTCTAACAAATGCATGATACTTTGGCTTTTAAAAACAATTGAAATGTTTTGTGATGTTTAATTCTTTTAAAAAGAAAAAGTTTGGTCAAATGTCTTAATCTTTATATCCTACAAAAGAAAAGGAAAAGGAAAAAAGACCTTCCACTCCCTTATCACTTATCATAGCTGACTATAGACAGATCACACCAAAATATAAATATAATATAATAATATGAGTTTATTAGGGAACATTTAAAAAAATGAAAGAAAATTGGCCTGTAATAATACAAGTTTTCACTCTTTGGCCAATAATAATATGAGTTTTTGAGTTGGTCTGTAATAATACCAGTTTTCGAACTATTGGACTGTAATAGTATGTCGTTAGTTTTTACTTAACGGGGTTAAATCCCTGCCTACGTGGCTGTCCACGTGGCTTCATTAATCATACGTGGCATTTTTAGGTGGGGGTTTTAAAAAGGAAAATTGGCCTGTAATAATACAAGTTTTCACTCTTTGGCCAATAATAATATGAGTTTTTGAGTTGGTCTGTAATAATACCAGTTTTCGAACTATTGGACTGTAATAGTATGCCGTTAGTTCTTACTTAACGGGGTTAAATCCCTGCCTATGTGGCTGCCCACGTGGCTTCAATGTATTTCTTTTAACAAAAGACTATAGTATAAGGACTAGTTTTGTAATATTTCTAAACTTCATTTTTGTTTTTTATTAAGATATAAAGAAAAAAAAAGGAAAAGGAAAACAGGAAGAACAAACAGCCGCAACCACCCTCCGTCGCCATCGCACATGCCGCCACCCACCCGTCCGCCGCCATCGGCGGAGCTAATGTAACAGCCCCGCAAAGAGGGAGAAAAGGGGAAAAGTTCAGATCTAGGTTTGAAGAAGAAATCGGAATCCACATAGACAGAGCTAATGTAACAGCCCCCACTATAATCTTTTGTTAAAAGAAATATATTGAAGCCACGTGGGCAGCCACATAGGCAGGGATTTAACCCCGTTAAGTAAGAACTAACGACATACTATTACAGTCTAATAGTTCGAAAACTGGTATTATTACAGACCAACTCAAAAACTCATATTATTATTGGCCAAAGAGTGAAAACTTGTATTATTACAGGCCAATTTTCCTTTTTAAAACCCCCACCTAAAAATGTCACGTATGATTAATGAAGCCACGTGGACAGCCACGTAGGCAGGGATTTAACCCCGTTAAGTAAAAACTAACGACATACTATTACAGTCCAATAGTTCGAAAACTGGTATTATTACAGACCAACTCAAAAACTCATATTATTATTGGCCAAAGAGTGAAAACTTGTATTATTACAGGCCAATTTTCCAAAAATAAAAATCAAAACCATTAAGAAAATCATTATCTTTCAAGAAATTAATTTATTATGTTGTTTAATTTTAGAAATGGTCAAAATGTAAATCTATGACTTTTCACTTATTAAATATAATTTATATAGAATAAAATAGATTGGTTCCCTAGTTTTTCATTTTTGTGTGTTATATAAAAGTAAAAATGGGAATCATAAAACCAATCTAAAAACTATTATCTTTTAAGAAACCAATTTTCTATGTTGTTTTATTTTAAATATGATTAATTGATATTATTTTACATATAAATTAGCACTCTTCACGTGTTAAACATAATTTATATAAATAATTCACCACTTCCTATTTCCTTATTTGTTTTTGTGATCCAACTCATAATGGTTACTAATTTATTGTAAGTTTGCAATCCAAAACTTACAATAAGACTCAACTTAAGTAAAACAAACACAATTTAAAATAAAGTTATAGAATTTAAAGAGACATAAATAAATACAGAATCGAAAGAAATTTCTAAGAGAAGTCAACTACAAACAAGATATCTAATTAATCAATTAAAAATGTCACGATCACTAACAAAATAAAAGATAAAAAGCATTATCAACTAAACTTGGTTAATAAGAAAAGAAAAGTTCTGTGGGCACATATCTAAATATTAAAGAGACGTATACGTAGCAGCATGTGATATTATTAAGGAATTATATTTTAGATAGACTTCCTGATTTTTGGAAATTGACTTCATCATCAACCACTATATCATATACTAGTTTTGGTTTTGCAAAACAGCTGTTTAAAGCAAAAAGAAGCTAGGAAAAATAAAAAAAGATATTTTTACACGCTAGATAATTCTTGCATATATAATGTCACTTCGCTTTAGTTTACTTTAATAAAAGAGTAAATCACAGTCTTTATGCTTTAAGTATGTACAATAAATTTAATTAATTATATTCTTTTTTTCTTTTACAAGTTAATTTTCACATATAAG
Source organism: Deinandra increscens subsp. villosa (assembly GCA_039602395.1). Lineage (NCBI taxonomy): Eukaryota > Viridiplantae > Streptophyta > Magnoliopsida > Asterales > Asteraceae > Deinandra > Deinandra increscens. Next base: position 16,730,669 of record JBCNJP010000019.1, on the reverse strand, counting down.
ATCCTTATGCGAAATTCATTTTTTTTTTTTTGCGTAGTTAAATTCCATCAACTACATTATGTGTTCCTTTATTGTTTTATTTCGGATTGTTTGATACGATCAAATTATAACCCAAATTAAAAGGATCTACTTATAAATTTTGATCATTAACACTGTGCTCAATTGTAGGAATAGTCAATATGATTGGAATTAGCGGACCATTCATGTGAATTGTAAATGACTGGAATATAATTAGCAGACAATTTTAATGGACGATAGAAAAGAGTACGTAAGATGATTATTTTTCAAATAAAAGTTTTTTTCATATAATTATTGTAATTTAAAAAAGGGTTATTGGCTTGAATTAATCTCAACTATCACTTATTAGCCGGGATCACTCCCAACTAAAGAAATCACCACCGCCACCCCCAACTATGAACTTAATTTCTGACAGCACTCTCTCATGCACATTTTATGACACACTATGCACATTTTATGACACGCTTTTTTAACGGAGGGGGTGTTGTCAGAAATTAGGTTCATAGTTGGGGGTGGCGGTGATGATTTCTTTAGTTGGGAGTGATTCCGGCCAATAAGTGATAGTTGGAATTAATTCAATCCAATAACCCTTTAAAAAGAGAACATGCAAATTATAATGTTTAAAGGACGGAAAATATAACTTACACTTAATAAAAATAAAAATAATATACATGAAAGGAATATCCATTGTGCCACAATAAGTAAGTAGTTTTAAGCTTTAACTTTGTTGCCCACTTGATTAATAATTTAATGGCGAAAGTTATAGAGTAAGCACTTGATTAATTAAGTAGTGGGATGATGTATACGTATTCCCTTTCTTAATATTATTGATTGAATTACGTCATTAATTAAAAGGAAACCTGTTGCGTTTTTTAAATTTCTATGCATGTATGCTTTATTTTTTGATCATTAAGACTATCTCCATCACCACCATCTGTTCAGACTGTTCACATGAGGAGTCGAACGCTAGACCTGTAGCGTTGTGACTTTCCCTTTGCTCAATCCATCAGTCATCTTCGCACGTCCCAACGGATATAATTCGTTGATTTTATTTTATTATTTTTTCCAACGGTGATTGTTGTTTGAATATATATAATTATTATTTAAATATTTACTAAACATAATTTAAATTAAACCTAACTAAAATTAAACATAAACTTAATTAATTAAACATATACCTAATTAAGTAATTAAACGTAATAATAATCCTAGTAATCGGAATCGGAGTCTTCATCATCCGGTGGGGGACACATGGATGATCTCGGTTCATCTTCCCATGGATCACGAGGCACGTACTCATCATTCGGTTCTTCTTCAAGTTGGACTTCATCGTCCAACTCATAAAAGTCTTCAAGTGGCTCTTTTGGTGGGTTCACGCAACCAATATTCGAATGTCCAATTCCAAAAGACTTCATCCTCCCAAAGGTTATCCACAATGAGGTTTACAAGAGATTCAACAGGAGCCAAAGGTTGAACCAGAACAAGAGGTTCAACCAGAGTCGGAGGTCAAACTGGAACGGGAGGTTGAACAAGCGGTGGAGGTTGAACAAATGGTGAAGGTTGAACAACCGATAAATGATTATAGTCTTCCACCTTTGGTGCACAATTTTTCAGCACGTACTTTGGAGGTATTGAAATCAGATTGTGGAATTATTCAAATATATTTTGTATATTTGGCATAGTTATAGGTTATGAAATGAATTGTGATGAACTGAATCTCAGAAGTTGATATTTATAGGGTTTTTAAATATAGTCGTTAAACATACATAGAATTATAGCCGTTGGAAAAAATATAACCGTTTTAATTATTTTAACATATATTTATTATTTTTTTTTAGATATTTAAGTATTTAAAAATATAGCTATTGAATTTTATTTTTAATACAATGCAAGTTTTATCATTTTTGTTATTTTTCTTTAACTATTTAACTATAATTAAATACTTTATTAATAAAAAGAAAATGATGATGTAGAAATAAAAGTTTACATATGGGAAATGCAACATTTTGGGTCTAAAAGCTATATGTGTGAATGATTGGTAAGGATGAGTAAAAAGTTGATATAGCAAGCTAATTGGGACAATTTATGGAAATAATGGTTGTTAGCAGTGCAGGTAGTCTGACTTACATCGAGGGAACGCAAAAAACGATGGCCTTCGAGAATTGGTCGCCGAAAGGGGGCCACTAACTTTAATTTTTGATCGATATGCTACATTGAACCACTTGGAGATTCTGAAAAGTATTTCAAATGGGAATTCGGAAAGTATATGTGGAATTGTATCCCCTTTCATAAAGCTTCTTGGGATGTAGTTCCAGAAGCCCAGCAGAATGCGATGTTTGAGCATCTCCAGGTAAATGATTTGTTTAAGTTTCATTTTTAACGTTATGTGTTTATTTGTTTTTACAAAATTAAACAAAACAAGTTAGACTAACTTGTTTTGTTTAATTTTGTAAGCTTCATTCGATTTGGATCAGATTAGTTCTGATCCCAACCGTCACGGAATTATGAAATCGCTTCGTAATGCATACCAGAAGCGATATAGAGATAAAAAAATATAATGCACAAATACATTTTAAGGACAATGGAGGGGATGATAATGACGTTCAGAGAGCTTTGGGCAGTTTGCCAGAAGGGGTGCAAATAGTTGGCGGAGGTCTGTTGACTATTTTATGTCGGAAAAATATAAATAGGTTAGCAAACTAACACATCAAACCATCAAGCCCAACAAATCACGAACCGCGAGGGGACGTCTTCCTACAGTAATACGAGTTATAAAAAATAATGAAATACACTACATCAAGCAAAAACGCTACATCAATGCGGATTGATCTGGGGCGTCCATCAAGATCATCCAACAGCAAAGATCTATGGTGTTTTCGCCTATGGCGTTTTCGGGGGAAAAAAAACACCATAGGCGGAAAACACCATAGATCCTGGCTGTTGGATGATCTTGATGAACGCCCCAGATCAATCCGCATTGATGTAGCGTTTTTGCTTGATGTATTTTACCCCAAATCTATATATATATATATTGTAGGAGTTCTTGAATTAAAAAAGTAATATTTAATGTTAAGCAAGCTCTAACCCTTTTAAAAACAGTAATGCTCATACCTGAAAAGATGGGATGATTGACCCATTAGTTGTCGATACACTTGTAAGTATTTATTTTACGTATAATTTTTAAATATATATATATATATATAGGGTAAGGAGTTAATAATAACCCTTTCTTGTAGCATTAACTAATTAACCACATTTTAGTGGTTGAAAAAATCAGGAAGTGATATAAGCATGACAAGTGTCCACTTTCTTTTTTTAATTCAAAAGGGCAAATCAGACATTTTACAATACCACATAAAACACCCCATTAATTTTAAAAAGCCCATAACTTTTTTATACTTCGTTGGTTTTTTATAAAAGTTGCATCGTTAAACTCGTCGCATTTTTATCTTTAATTCAAGTATAGTCTTGACGTTTTTTATTAACGTTTTCTCAGACGTACGTTGTAGCACTAGTGTTACAACCATTAACATCACTGTCATAACTATTAACAATGAAAAAAATTGCATCCATACACTCAAAAACCAATATACACTCAAAACCAATAGCATCGATTTTCTATTAAAATACAATTGTATATGCATACATTACAACCTACAAATGCGTCAATATGCATATAAACACTAATGCTATGACCATTAACTCTAGTGTGATGATCACTAACACCAATGCTATCAAATTCAACAAAAAGAATAATCAAATATTACAACCACTACCACTACTTAGGTACAACTGCATATGCATATATTACAATTATGGTTAATAAGTACAAATAAACTCAAATATTACAACCATTAGCACTAGTGTTATAGATATAAACACTAATGTCTTAACTGGTAACGTTGTGTAAGGTCAGTAAGACCGATGCTACTACATAAAAATCACCAAATGTATAACTAAATATAAAAAGATTACAAACTGCAAAGCATCAAGATTTTACAGAAATTTACAAAAACCCAGGTAAAAAACCAAAATTTTTTACAGAAACTCAAGATAGATGCATAATTATATTGTAAAATTAACCTAATTGAATCCATTTGGGATACACATAAACTAACCTAATTGAATCAACACAAACACTATTGAGAGAAAAATAATCCAAATAGATCGGTGTCGATTACAAACAAGCAATTGAGAAATAAAAATGGTAACTACTTAGTAAAATAGATCGAGAGAAAATAAAATCATGTAAACAATTAAAATCTATTACAATTACAATGGTTACAAATCTTCAAAAGTTTATTATTAAAATGACAAATGCTACAACAGTTTTCATTCAAATATAAAAGCAGCAAACCCATTTGTGATAAAAGAAAAATCGAACCCATTTGTAAAAACATAAGAAAAAAATTAAAAGCTGATAATCGTAACCACAATCTTGAGATAAAAAAATCAAACCTCATCTTTCTTCTTACACCGAGGAGTTCATCGCGGCCTCTCTCCATTTAACCACCGTCGCCGTCACCGGAGACGGGAACGGAAGCAAAACAGTAGCAGCAACACCGCCGGACACCATGGACCCGCCGGAGAAGGAGGCGACGACGATTAGGGTTGCGAGTGGGGGTGCTAGAAGGACGATTGGGGGTGTCGGCGATTGGGGTTGCGTTTTGATGAGCAAATGATCATTTGGGGTAAAACGGAAGCAAAACAGTAGCAGCAACACCGCCGGACACCATGGACCCGCCGGAGAAGGAGGCGACGACGATTAGGGTTGCGAGTGGGGGTGCTGGAAGGACGATTGGGGGTGTCGGCGATTGGGGTTGCGTTTTGATGAGCAAATGATCAATTACGCTGTGTTCCCGAGTTCATTTAACGAGGGAAAGGAAAGGAAATGGAAGTAATTTTAAAAAAATTTGTGTTCCTGAGTTTTACTTAAGGAGGGAAAGGGAAGGAAACAAAAAAATGTTGTGTTCCCGAGTTTCATTAAAGAAGAGAAAGGGAAGGAAGGGGAGGGAAAGTTAGTTCATTTTCTATTGTTTTTCTTTCCTTCCAAATCAGAAGGATTTGGAAGGAAAGGAATCACTCCCCTTCTGTTCCTTTCTCTTCCTTTCTTTTCTCTTCCTTTCCTTTCTCTTCTCTTCTTTTCTCTCTTTAAGTAAACTCGGGAACACAGCGTTAGGTAAAACGAGAAGGCTGGAGTCAAAATTTGAATGAGATTTTCAGAACTGAAATTATAAATACTGTTGGGAGAGGTAGTCGATCTAGATGATAAGATAGAAAAAATTGAGATGGAGAGTTGAGCAGCACAATATCTTTTAGAATGAGAGAGAGTGTGTCTTTTACATTTATACCCTCCCTTCATTTATAGCCATACAAACACTGTCATTCATATAAGCCATCGGATCAATATAAAGAGCCATTGAGATTGAGTTAATTGGTTAATGCTTGAAGACTGGGTTAATATTTGTTCTCTTTCCTATATATATATATACTAGTTTTTGATACCCGTGCGACGCACGGGTGGTTTTTAAAAAAATATATTCAACAATTTAAATATTATAATAAATGTAATTCGATAGTTGAAACCCGTGCATCGTACGGCGGTATTTAAAAAAATCAAAACTAAAATGTACTAATGATTCTTTATATCATCTAAGAATTTTTTTATTAGAAATATCCAGTTAAAAGTTTCAATGGTTCTTCTACAATGAGTCACTTTCACTTCCTAATAAAATATAAAAATGATATAAACATTAGTATAATCTCTAAAACTTAAGAGAAAATTAAAGTTTGTATCATACCCTTCTTCAATTATAAAAACAAACACAAAAACAAAATCATTTGATTATAATCGTGCATGAATAATCTAAGAGTAGTCATAAGCACCACTCAAGGACACCCTTATGATACATATATTTGGGAATTTGTATAGCTAAACAATAAAAAAAAATTATTGATATTAATTATATTGTTATATTTATTTAAGAAATAATTGTTTGTAAAAAATAATAAAATTAAGAATGCAATTATAACGATAATATCTCTATTAAAAATTCATAAGAATTAATTTAGTTGTTTGAAATTACAATATTTAAGGCTCATTGGATTTAAAATTGACTTTTTTTTTTCAAATCCAAATCCCTCATTTACGATATATAATTCAATCTTTAAATGTGTTTGACTTTTTTAGAATATAATTAAAGACGTAATTATACAGTTTGTAATTAGACTCTTTCTATTTTTGAATAATCATAACTATATTATGAAAGTCAAATTTCATTTATTGGAAAAAATTTGAGCAGGAAAACCACAAAATGGATTGTTGTGGTGATGCCATGTGGCATCCAATCTTTTCATATATATATTATATATATATATATATATATATATATATATATATATATATTCCTCTATTAAATCATCACTGTAAAAAATACAATGCAAATTAGAGAAGGGGGTTGCTTCCCAAACTCAATCTGATGAAGAGGGGACTTCTTCTCAAGGAGTGAACGAAATCGGAGTGTTTCAAAAAGTGTTGAATCTCGGCGTGGATGGATCCGATTGATTAGGTTTAAAGCATCTTCTAGAGTACTCCGTCTCCAATATGCACTCGCAACCGCCGCCAATACCCTCATTCACACGGGTACACTAACTTTGTTTTTTATGACTCGTTTGACCCGAAACTTGTATGTTTGTATGCGTATGCATCTGAATTGTTTTTTTTTTTGAACGGCAGGAGAATAATATTAAAAACCGATTGGTTAGAAAAGCCTAACCAACCGAAAAGTACAAATTACAAGTAAAGAATTGGATTTTGCATCCAATTGCATCTCGACATACTAACACCCTTACCTCTACTTGAAATCCAAGTAAAAGAAACATGACTGACCGAATCAAAAAGAGATAACTTGTTGAGATCATCATGTTGATGAACAATCTCATTCCGCGTCGACCAAATGATCCACCACATACAAAAAATAATAGCTTCAATAATCAATTTCTTCCGCTTAGACAGAGAAAGACTATCAACCCAATGCATGAGCTCTCCCGGCCGATTAACCATAGGCGGCCGCAAATCTAGCCAAGTGTAAACCCTCTTCCAAAGATCACCACAAACCTTGCACTCGCCAAATAAATGAATATTGTTTCCAATCTACTGTTGCACAACACACAATCTAAATCCCGAATCATTATACCACGATCACACAGATTACTTCGAACCGGAAGACGATCTAACAACAACCGCCACACAAAAATATTTATGCGTATTGGCACCCATTTATTCCATCTCGTGGCCAACCCGTTCCCCGGTAAAGTAACCCTCTCAATCGCCTTTCGCACATCCTTGACCGAGAAATCATCACCCCCTTCGAAACACCACTTCCACGAGTCCGGCTCCGTAGAAAAAGAAATATTATCCAACATCAAATTAACCCGATTGAATTGTAACTCCTCCACCCCACTTCTAAGATCCCTACGCCACTCCCAGAACCGAGAGTTAGCCCCCACTCGATCTCTAACAAGGCAATTTTTGTTACTCTCTAATGCATATAATCTAGGAAATTTATTCAATAATAATTCATCCCCCACCCAAACATCTTCCCAAAACTTAGTAACATTACCCTGACCAACTAACCTCTTGAAAGCGCTAATAGGCACTATGCCCCTATCATGAAGCTCACCAAAATTTCTTCTAACTTGAGACCACACCCCATTGCCGTCGGCCACACAAGAGTGCTTGAACACCTCCCTACCATAAATCGAGAAAATCACACGGCCCCACAAATGAGACTTTTGAGTTAGAACACGCCATTTCCACTTTAAAAGTAAGGCACGATTAAGAGCACAAATACTCCCGACACCCAACCCACCACCTTTTTTAGCCGCCATCACCTTATCCCACTTGATCCAATGTAATTTACGCATCTCATCGCCCCCACCCCAAAAAAATCTAGCCCGAATACCCTCCAAAATTGACACAACTTTTTTCGGGAGACGAAATATGGAAATATAATAAATCGGTAGCGCACCGAGCACCGAAGAACAAAGAGTCAACCGACCACCAAAAGATAGAAGATTAGCCTTCCAATGGGAAAGACTAGCCTTAAATTTATCAATGACCGGAGACCAAGCTTTGACCGAACTCATCTTCTCACCAATAGGAATACCAAGGTATCGAAACGGCCAAGAACCCACGTTACAACCCCGTGAACGAGCCATACGATGTATCTCCACCTCCTCCACCCCAACCCCATATAAACAAGATTTAGCATTGTTCATACATAAACCAGATGAAGCCGCAAAACACTGTAAGACACGATGAATTGCATCGAAATTGTCCTGGGACCATTCCCCCACAAAATTTGTTAAATGTGTATGCATCTGATTTTACATAAATTTGTATTTCTTTTGTAGTAAAATAGTAATTTTAAAGCATTAATATGTTTTAAAAGTTAAAAAAACAAAAAAAAAATCAGGTCAAACGGATTGTGTTCGGGTCAACCCGCTAGTATTCATGTCGTGTTCGGATTAACGTGTCTCACATGATTTTCGGGTTCAGGTTCGTGTTGAAAATTTCGGGTTCAGATCGGGTTGACCCGTAACCTTGCAAAGACGACCTATTTAACACCCCTAAATAGCGTTAAGTGACCGAGCGAAATAGCAACCGAGAGAATATGGAGACAAAACCCCGAGAAGTCACCCTAAAGGATAAGGTAGGCTAAATGAATATAGAATAATGTGTCTGAGTTCGAATACATTTTGGGATGCGTTAATGATTATTAATATGTTGAAAATTAATTTAAAAGATTAACTTTAAAAGTGATAACGCTTTAGACGTTACTAGACATACTTTGGCCTATAGTCTACGACATTCTCATTAAGACTTCCCAGGTAGACATACAGGTCTAATGATTGGTTTAGATTTATAAGCAATGTTAATCCTAGACAAAATCTTAACTAGTGTTTTTACCTTTTAGTTAATACATGTCATTAAGCAAAAGTATGTCTATTACTCTACTAGGAAATTAACTAAGGCACCGTTAGTAAATCAACAAAAATCAACTAAAAAAACAAACACATTTTCCCATCACTTATACACTCTTTGTTTGCTAGAGAGAGTTGTTAAGATTTCATGCACGTACTTAATTATGACTTAATATATTTAGTGAAATATAATGCTTATATATATAAGCGAAAAAGATGAAAATAGCATCTTTAATTAAGTTTGGGACGAAAATAGCTCCATGAATTTTTTTCCCCAATTTTTAGCCCTACCTTAACGGTCGCTAACGACCTCCATTTAAACCCAAAACGACCGTTCCTGATTACCAACCACGGTGCGACATGTGTCCACCACGGTCGTTAATACGTTGGAAAGGTCATCGACGACCGTCGTTTTTCCGTCAAACGACCGTGGTCGTTGGCGACCACACACGTAGTCGGCGGTCGTTTGACGGAAAACGACGGTCGTCGACGACCTTTCCAACGTATTAACGACCGTGGTGGACACATGTCACACAGTGGTTGGTCATCAGGAACGGTGGTTTTGGGTTTAGATGGAGGTCGTTAGCGACCGTTAAGGTAGGGCTAAAAATTGGGAAAAAAAATTCATGGCGCTATTTTCGTCTCAAACTTGATAAAATGGGCTATTTTCGTCTTTTTCAATTCCCTCTATATAATCTATGTAACAAATGTTGCCTATCTGGTTTTGTTCATACGATGATATATAACAATTATAACTCCTTGGGGAGCTGCAGTATTTCTTGATCTAAGTCCCATAATCTTTGCCGGAGCATCACCGATTCAGACTGAAGCCGCTCGTTTTCTTGCCCCATAACTTGTACACGGTGGAGTGCAAACCGTAACCGGTTCAATAGTTCCCGGTTCCCGGACTCATGCCGGTTCACCAGGTTCCTGAGGCTCTCCAAGTGATGCTGTTTTCTCATGCGAGATCGCCGTGCAGACTCCCGGTTTGATATCATGCGTCTCCTCTTTCGGTCGTTTATTATTGGGCGGTCGTCTGTTGGGCTGAACACAAACGGGGTTCGGCGGCTTTCGTCGTCGGAGCCGGAGCCGGAGCTGTTGGTTTTTAGGGTGGAGTTGTCGGAACCAGAAAACGACGACAAGGCTGGTGGTTGTTGAGTTGGGTAAATTGGCAATTGATTATTTTCATGGGTACGGGTGTCCCAAGTGGTTCCAAAGAGACCGTGGGGGGAGATGTGGTCGACGGCCGTTGGGAAAATCGATGACAACATTGTCGGAGAGGGTGGCGGAGGAAGGTGGGAGGGGGAAAGGGAAGAAACGATGGGATGGAGTTTGGTATTTAAGCGCAAAACATCATGTGTTGATGGGGTCCAGCCAAGAGCATTATTATAAAGAAAATATTTTTCTGTAAAGTAATTGTTTTATTAGATTTAGGGTATTTGGCATGAATGAGACTATTTGTACCGTGGCTTTTTTGGGGTGTCATGAAGCCCTTAATTACGCCCCACCATTACACACAGCTTAACATCTATGGATTTATTATGGGTTTTTAGAGACACCCCCATTTTTTTTAATACACCAGCTCTATACGTGAAGGATAGGGCTCCCCTTCACGTATAGGAGGGGTGTCAAAATAAAGCAGCTCCCACTTCTCCCCACCCTTCACGTGTAGAGGGGGTGTAAGAATTAAGGGGTGAAGGATAACCCTATCCTTCACGTATAACTGTCAGAGCATGATAATACAACGTCAGAGAATGTCGGGGGTGTGTTGAGGGATGTCTAAGAACCCTCACGTAGAGCTCTGTACGTGAAGGTAAGAATTAAGGGGTGAAGGATAAACTTATCCTTCACGTATAACTGTTAGAGCATGATAGTACAACGGCCGGGAATATTGGGTGTGTGTGTCGGGGGATGTCTAAGAACCGTCACGTAGAGCTCTGTACGTGAAGGTAAGAATTAAGGGGTGAAGGATAAACTTATCCTTCACGTATAACTGTTAGAGCATGATAGTACAACGTCCGGGAATATTGGGTGTGTGTGTCGGGGGATGTCTAAGAACCGTCACGTAGATCTCTCTACGTGAAGGTTAGGTCAAACTTTTTTTTTTTAATTTTTTAGCATTGTTCTATAAACTAGATAATTAACAAAATACAAGAAACATACAAAAAGTGGTAACTGAAGCATACAAAAATTAAAAGTAGATCCACACACATCTTTTTTAAATTTATTATTTCTTTTAATTAGGATTACCACTAAGCTATCCCAAATTTTTTTAACTATAGTTGCATCATATTTGGGTTCTTTGTCGATAGTAAATACAAATATAAAGCTGGAGTATAGGCCAAAATGGGAGCTAAACATCTTAAATGAGGGATGTACACGTCACCATTAGCCCTATATGTGACCCCTTTGTTACCTCTATACGTCACCCTAAGGCCTATACGTGACCCCTTAATTTTGTCCTCCATACTTCACCTCTGCCATTTACACGGCAGCTCAACACCATAGTTTCAGTCGCCTATACCTAACGAATGGGTCCCACGTTAAGTATAGATATTTTTTTGTAACCTAAAATTATATAAAGATTAACTCAACAATAAAAATACTAATTACTAATAATACTAATAGAAACAATAATAATAATCCAATAAAACATTTTATAAGTATATATAGATGATTTATAAGCGACTTTTAACTACAATTAAAACATTTTATAAGTATATATAGATGATTTCATTTTAAGGAACCATTTTCCTAAATATCCTTAAAAACATTTTTTAATAAAATAATTAAATCAGTTTCATAGGAAAAATTATTGAATAAAAAACTAACACATAATTATAAGTTAATTTTAATATTACTATTTTTTCTTTTAGTTTCATTACATATTCAAACCGGAACCAACTATATTAGAATATATTATTATTAGGATTTATTAGTGAATGTTTATTATTAGGATTTATTAGAATATGTTTGACGTTAAAATATCAAGTGATTTATATAAAAAAAAATTTATTAGTTAAACCTAACAATCATCTGGACCTGCTGTTTTGAGGGGTGAAGGAGAACTCTAAACGTGAGCATTTACTGTTTTGAGGGGTGAAAGATGGCGCTATCCTTCACGTCTTAAAATGGTGTTTTGAGGGGTGAAGGATGACTCTAAACGTGAGCATTTACGTGAAGGATAAAAAACTTCCGACAAACTCTGTCAGTTGACTGGACTTGCTGTTTTGAGGGGTGAAGGAGGGAACTAAACGTGAGCATTTATTTTTACACCCCCACTATACGTGAAGGATAACGCTATCCTTCACGTCTTAAGATGGTGTATTACAAAAAAAGGGGGTGTCCCTATAAGAACCCTTTATTATTTAAGGTAATTTATAAATTTGGTCCTATGTGTCGTCACAATATTTTTGTACTAACCCAATAAAGTAGTAGTGTGCTCTCATAGTCGGTGCTCCCTTGTCATACATGGTTTAATTAGACTGTTACAGACTTCGAAGCTTTGATGATGTTAGTTAGCTATTACGCCTCTTTCGTGAAGGCGTTGAATGCTGGATCGAGGAGGAATAGATCGATTGATCCTTCAGTTGCCACCACTTGTGCTCCTGGTACTTTTATTTTTAATTTTATTAAAATCCATATATGATAAGGTTCTTTTGTGTATTTGAAAATCACTGTTATGAACAATTCATAATCTCCCCTATTCTAACTTTGACTTTAAAGGTCAAATCTCTTGCATTAAACATTCTATTAAATATTAGTTTTTTACAAATCGAACACCAATTTGTACATACTTCATACTTGTGCTACTTACTAAAATATATCTGATATGCTAGCTAATTTTTTTTAAAACCTTCATGATTCTAATCAAATTTCAAGTCTGCAAATCAGCTGATTTGACCACAAAAAAAGTCAATGATGTAGCCTATAGGTTCATATTCTTTAACTAAAGTGGTTAAATTCATTACTGAGAATGAGAGCTAGGAGATTAGCTTTAGTTCTTTACTCCAGCTTCAATAAAATCATATTTGAGGGGTTGTGAGATGACAATAATAGCCTTTACATCGGATTTAACAGATGTGATGGAGAGAAACGGGTAGAAGTTGAGGACTTTGAACAACTAGCTAAAGATCTTGAGAATTCTTTCCCACTTGAAATCATGGATAAGGCCCTAGAGATATGGCAATGAGATTGTTATTGCCTTCAGGTAAATAATTATACTATCATTACATTAACATCTAGTGTGCATCTAGTTATGCATCATGTACAAGCAGCTAATGCATGCATATATAAACTTGTTAATTCTGCGGTGGTGCTGAAGATGTTGCTTTGATTGAGTATGCTCACCTCACAGGCCGACCATTTCGCGTGTTCAGTCTCAATACATGGAGATTGAACCTGGAGACATACAAATTCTTCGATGCGGTTGAGAGACATTATAACATTCGAATCGAGTACATGTTCTCAGGCAGGGGCGGATCTAGTGTTTTAAGAGTGGGTTCACGGAAATCTTACCTGACCTAAACTGACTAATCCAATAATTTTAACATTTAGTTGTTAGAATTCTCATCGTCGAGAAAAAGTAACTTTACATAAAAAATTCTAGTTCCGCACATGATGATAAATATATTTAACGTGTGAATAGCTTGCCCTCGATTCTTCTCTTTTTATAAAGAAAGAAAAAGTAATTAAGGTTAAAGCTTTATAGTGGGCTTTATAAAAGTAAGTGACATCAGCAATTTGGGCCCAAGGGTGTTGATGTTTTTGGCTTAGTGGCGAAGTAATAAGAATTAAGACATATGCCAATCATTGTTGAAGACTTGTCACTAACCCATTGGTTGCATGTTCGTGGAAGCCAATTTAGGATAATTAAGAAGTTATTTACTTGTTTACGTGCGAACACATAGCCGGCTCGGCTTGGGGTCAACGCACCAAGCCAACTAACACCTTAGAAGGATCTTTATTCATGTAATGTCCTAACGCGTTGTTACCTGTGGAAGTCTATGTTCGTTTGACTTAGCAGCCGACACATCTCCTCAAAATCAAGATCTAGATATCGGTGGTTTGAAAAACATATTAGGAGTTCGATTCAATTGGCCCGACCTGATCGACCTTGATTCTACAATTACATTAGGTTTTGAGAAAATAATTACGAAATGTCTTTTTAACAATGGGCACTGAAACCTTATACCAATTGGTCTTCTAAAAGTACTTCAATCATAGATATAGATAGAATATAATTTAGAGTAAATTACGGATTGAGTCCCTATGGTTTGCCAACCTTTTTGAATTAAGTCCAAAGGTTCAGAAATTTTCATCTGAAGGTCTGATGTTTATATTTCATTGCTATTTGAGTCCCTGTGCCTAACAGAGTTAAACTTTTCTGTTAACTCAAAGGTATTATAGTAATTTTACACATCAGAGACCTGTTATGTAAATTAATAGTTAAGATTAGAGTTGGGCTAGAATTCTTGCTTAGATCACATTGCACAAGCTATATTTCGTACATGATAGGTTTTCTATCTTTTACATGTGTAGTAGTAGAGGTATTAATCTAGTTTATAAATTTAAAAGCTTGTTCATGTTGACCTCCACTAAAGACCCTCTACCAAAACACATCAAGTACAAAATAGAAGAAAAAAAATCAAAAAAAAAGGCTATATTCGTTCCCAACAGTCAAATCAACAGATATATTTTATAAATGGTTAGAACTAGTTTTGAAACAAATTTTAGGAATCGGATCAGAAACGAACCGGTGGGCACATGCGGGGATGGGAACCGACTAGGAAACGAGAGTTTGGTTCAGGCTCGGTTTGGTTAGCCGGAAAACAGTTTGAATATTGGGTCCGAGCTCGTTTTAGAACCGGTTCGGCTCACCAAATCGGTTTCTTCCGATCTCTAGATAACACTTTTTCTAAAACAGAGATATTTTAATAAACCTACGTGCTAAAAACAGAGAATTAAATTACAATAACTAGAGAATAAGAATATTAGTAAACATTTTTTTGAACGGCAGGAAATATTAAGCTCTCTAAATGAAGCACAATATGATGTGGACAATCACCTTTGTGTATTTTGTTTTTGTGTGTATGAGAAGTAGCAAACCATTGCTGTACTTCTAACACTTATTGAAGAAGACTTCCGAGTTTAGATACAAAGAATATATTCTTGTCTGAAACATTTTTTATCATCCACAAACCTCCAACTTGCACGTTTCCTTTGGTAGCCGACACGTTAAATCACACAGCCAACACGCTTTTCTATGCAATTGGGGTATAAATATTCAAATCTTAAATTAATGATCTGCAACCTTTTTTAATGTTTTTCGGCAACCTTTTTTAATGTTTTTTCTGTACAAACAGGACGCTATTAACCATGGTAGATTGAAGAACTCATGAGCTATAGCCAGAACGTGTTTAACCTCTGAAAATGAACTTACACAACTCGACCCAATTAATCGATGAAATGCCTTGATAAAATTAGATGCACACCAAGTGTTTGATAAAATGTCATACTCATATAATTAATTAGATGCACACCAAGTGTTTGATAAAATGTCATACTCATATAATTTTTCCGCAATTTCTTGTTAGCTCTGCAATAGCCAACAGCTAGTGTACTTTTGAAACCCATCATATTGGGTTGACCCTTATCAGAGCACCACGGGTGAACAGCACGAGCCAAGGCACTTCACGGGTGGGATTAGTAAATTTGTCTACAGGCCAACTTATGGTTGACCTGCAGGTCATGTTTTTATTCCTCTTAATCAATTCATTTCACATCCATATTTTAAAAACATTTAATGATTCTAGATTCCTTTTCACTTCATTTAAAACAACCATATAACAAAACAAAATTAAATAATAATACCTACTTTCCAAAGTCTCCTTTTCACACCATACTTGTTGGTTTCTATATATTCATACCTTCTTGCATCCCTGCATGTGTATCCTATAATCGTACTCACCTTAACAAGAAACAACCATGTCTAGACCCGCCACCCTCTTGCTCATAATAGCCCTTCTCCTCTGCTCTAAACCATCGTATTCCGCCCGCCCGATCACCGCCACCGCCGCCATGACAAATCATCAAAATAAGGTAACATAGAAAAGTTGAAATCAAGCATAAACTTAACACTAACTTTCAGTTTGTTTACTTTTTCAAGATCTCAAAGTATTGTTATTTTCTTTGCAGGGTGGTGCAGAAACTGCTGAGATTGAAGAAGGGTGTGAAGAAGGGATTGGTGAAGATGAGTGCTTGATGAGAAGGACACTAGTTGCTCACACAGACTATATCTATACACAGAAGAAAAACCCATGAAAAAGTTTCTATCTTTATTTGTGTAAATTGTTATTTCAAGATTCTTTATCCATGACAACAACATATATACATAAAACACAAAAAAAAAAAAAAAAAAAAAAACTTTATGCTAGCTAGGCTGGCAATGGCATCAAACTCCAGGGTCCGGTTAACATGTGCAAGTACACTGAAATCCATACGGTCGTAATAACCAAAGATTTTTCAGTGAGATACCTGTAAGCTTCAAGAAATCTTGATTTCACACCCTGAGATAACCAATTTAACAAAGATCCCATAACAGATTTGACAGTTGCAAGTGTCACCCTTCCTGCTAAATCAAGAACAAACCTCATGTTCCCATGAATATTTCTTGCTTTCAGTTTACTCAACACCAATTCTTGCCCATCCAAAACTTTACTAATAGTAGAAGAACTTTTCCTGATCAGATATGAAGAAGTTGTCCCACTTGAATCTGAATTAGTCAAAACTTGGTGTGAAGTCCTAACAAAAGTCTCAATAGCACCATTGCATATCAAAGCCAACAAATTCCTAACTTTTGCATCATGTTTAGGGCTAGTCAGACTAGACAAAATCTCATCATATGTGTTTACATCCATAGTTTTGTCAAGATAAACAGTGACCATTGTGGTCACAAACTGTTGAACACAATCCCCAATTACTTTCCTAACTTTATCATCAGATACTACATCCACCCATTTCTGATCATGATCACCTCTATCAGCAAAGATTGCCATGATCATATTCCTAGAAAAGCTGCCAACAATCACAGAAGCAAAACCAGAACCCGCCGGAGAAAACAACCTATCCAAAGCCCTATCGGAGAAACTTGGACCCGAATGGGACTCAATTTGATACCCACGTGAAATCCCGATCGTTAAAGCCCTGGTAACCCTAACTATGGAGTCGGAAAACTCATCGGAGTTGGTGATTTTGAAGACTTGCTTCAAACTAGAAGGGATTTGATCGGAGTCTGATTGTATGAAATCCTTCATGTCCTTAGAAATTAGGCCTAATGTCTCGGCGGAATCGCCGAGAAATTCGGTGATGGAAGCTATGGCGGATAAGAGCTTGATCGCTCGACGGCGGGTGGTAACGACGGAAGGCAGATTACAGAGTCTGTAAGCGCCGTAAGTTGAGAAGCCCAAGGCTCCGAGGAGGAGAATCCATTTCTTTCGTTTCAGGGCGTAATCGAAACCTTTGTGTATCATCTTTGGATTGATAGAATTGGAAGAATTGGCAAGACAATTTGGGGGTTTTAGTGAATCGAGAACGAAGGGCGGTGTTCAATAATTCCTGACCTAGGGTTTGTAATTGTGTATGGGAATCATGGCAGACGGATAAATTGCTAAAATCGATGTGGAGATAACGATCATTGAACATACCAGATATCTCTCTCTTTCCATGATTCCATCACCAAAAAAATATAATAAGTTTGTCATTTACGTGAAAGTAAATACCTTTAAGATGTATCGGTTGTGAGTTGGGCATTGAGTTATGTTCGGTGATAATAACCGGACCCAAATGAAAACTGAAAAGGGGGCTATGGTATATTCATGTGAGAATGTGAGTTGGATATAAGGTGGATAGTATGAGTTCCGTTTGGAAGTCTAAGCTTGGGCAACTTGGGAGGCTTGCTTGCAGTTTCCATACCGCGCCTCAAGGTGTGGGGCATGCGGCTTCCAATTGCATACCTAAAGGCTTCGCGAAGCTGTGTGAAATCGAGGAATGCTTGTGACCGTTAGAACCATTGAAGTTGAGCAGTGGCGGATCCAGGAAAGAATATCAGGGGTAGCGGGGACTAACGGGGGTTCGGGGACAGCGCCCCCGAAATTTTTTTTTAGGTAGTTAACGGGTTTTTAATCATTTTTGTAAGGGGCTTTTGATCATATTTTTAAGTAAAAGCCATAAAATTTCTTCCAGGGGTCGCGAAAAATTCGTTTCAGGGGTCGCGAAAAACCGAAAACCTATAAAAAAAAAAAATTTGCACGTCGGGGTAAAAGTTCAGGGGTAGCGGGCGCTATCCCTGGGCCCTTAGTGGGTCCGCCACTGAAGTTGAGGGTTCCAATTCAAAGCTTGAAATCATACCTTCTTCCAATCTCAAGTCTAAAGACTTTAAATTCTCTTATCACTTATCATTCTCTCTCATGTGAGAACATATTATAAGATGGAAATTTAAAGCTAAAGGCTTCAAAAATGACCAAACCCCCCCCCCCCCCCCCTCTCCAAAAGTATTGTTACACATGATACAAATCAAGGCCTTGGCTTCCACTCACACCACCACTTCTCACATCGTGAACCCACGCCATATAGTGGTGGTGTTCCAAGCCAACTCACCTCGTTTTTACCACTCACGCCGTTAGTAAGTTCACAATAATTATATAGAACTGCCATCAAACATTAGTAAGATCACCATAATTATATAGAACTCCATTTTAGAATGTCCCAACTATTTGATATAGTCACTCAGATCAAAAACATATATTAAAAGCTACCAACCTATCAGCTTTTATTGGCGAGTTTATTGTTAAAACTTCAAAATTTTTAACTGTTGAAAATATAGATGAAAATATTATTATTTTTTGGTAAATTTGGGCAAAAAAATAACTATATTTAACTTTTGTTAATAGAGTTGTTTTTTTACAGAGTTCGTGTTATACTATGTGAGAATAACATGACAAATCAAACCACATGTAAAATGGAGCTAAAATGAATAAAACATCAATACTTAAAGTTGAAATTTTAGAGGCTTATGACGTTGAAATCCAAAGAAAAAATATTGCAAGGTGTAGGAACTTGTCCCACATTTGTGGTGAAATAAAATTGATATATATATATATATATATATATATTGGGAGCTTCTCATACAAATAGTTTTTTTTTATTATGAGACACAAATTAGGGACACTAGCTAGTACGTGTGTGGCGTAACGATAGATGTGTTAGGTTGGATCAAAATCTTGTAGGACGTTTTGACCCTATCTTCACAGTCCACAGAGACAGTTTATTTGAAGACCGGCCCCAAGATAATATATATAGAATATTATAGGTTATTTGATAGTGTATGGGTGACCTAAATAGTGTGAGTCTCTAACTTTAAAAAAAGGCCCTTCTAAGAAGGATAGTGGCTAAATTAATGTATCAATAAGAGTTTCGATTAGGCTCGTAGTAGTGGTGGGGCATCACCCCCATCCATAACGCCCCGGGGGAGAGGCGTGACGGTGGTAGCGCCAGAGGAAAGAGAAGTCGTTTATGTCGCCAGGGAGGGATGGTAGGGACACTATGAAGGATCGGCACCCCCATAAAACCCATTACGAACAGTTTTAGAATAAAATGTCAAATCAATATCAAATCAATGCTTAAAATATGCACGAAACTACTGGGACATTCATTTGGTATATTCTCACCACTCACACTTCTCACTAGCCACTCGCTTAAGAATAAGATGGAATTGTTTTTATCTTTTTCACCTTCACTAATCACACATATGAAGACACTAAAGTGAAACTTGTCCTAAACCAATCTCATCTGCGAGTTTGAAAATATGTCCTTTGTGAACTGATCATATACTGATATACAGAGACTTCGTAAGTAGAATGTTGACGATTTTAACAGTAATGGTAGACAACAAATGAAGCCGAGATATAGAAAATCACCACTCGATCTATTCGTCGGGCACTCCGAAGTTGAATTATGATACAGAAAACATCACATAATTCAAATACATTTTCCGCATATCACCTCCTATACGGCCAAGATTAGGATAGTATGTTGGCGGAATTACATAACTGGTCCTCAAGCTTCTGAAGATTGGAGGGACTAAATTTGACAAGTTGGTTAAGTTTAGTTACTATCTTATACAAATAAGTTTTCTTATATGTTTCCTATTTTATGTTGTCTTGGAGAACAAGTTAGTTCTTCCTATATAAACTGAGTTAGAGTCGCGCAATTCTATGATTCTATCATAGTTTATTATAATTAGTTTTTGAGTTATTTTTCTGATTATAAAAAAGTGAGTATACTCCAAATTGTATGTTTTTTATATCGATCAGGACTTGACAGCAGAGAAAGAAGTAATTCTCAAGTTTTCCCCCACATAAATTCCGTTCTTATACAACCCCGGTTTTGCCGTTCAAAAAGAAAATATACAATCCCAGTTTTGACAACTTTTTTATTCAATGCAAACCTGTTTTAAGGGCGATACTTTTGGGCCCAAATAGAAACTATAATAAAAATACATTGACGCCAGCCCAAACCCGCTTCCTTCTTTGGCCCAGCAAAAAAGGGTCCAAGCGCAGCCGGCCTACTGCATGATATCGGCCCGGTTCCATACGGTTTTGTTAACTTTCATCAAGAAAATTAATTTGAACGTTTTATTTCTTTAGTAAGATCATCATTAGATTCTTCTCTAACAGCAGAAATATGTCCACATCACATCACTGATCCAGTCCATTCTCATTAAAAAAGAGTGGTTATATAGAAACCATGATATTTTGCTAAAAACACCCACTTTTTAAGGTCGTTTCATTTGAAACGGCCGTTTTAAATGAAACGATCCCAAAACGATCTAAACGGGATGACGTGTCGCGACGACGAAACCTTAAAATTCAGGGGGTCCCCCTTTTTTGAACGACCGTTTTGGAAGAAACGATCTCAAAACGATCGTTTTTGTTGAAACGATCGTGAGGATTGGGTTTTTTTAGTAAAGGAAGGGGTGTCTATAGCCAGACCCTTAAAAAATCAGATTCTTTATTCATAACATTGGGCAATCCAATTTAACTCATTTTTGCAAATGAGCTCTTTGCCTAGTGGTCATGACGTGTGTTAAGGTTTTACTGAACGTTTGGTTCGTTTACAGCCCTAAATATAAGTACTTATTTTATTTTATTTTTTATGGTATTTGAAATTACCCTCAAATCTTCAATACCCGAGTAAGTATTTCTGAGACAGGATTGCAACCGTTCATACTGAATTCAACACTCCATGCTTAACTCACCCAAGAACACTCTCAAGTAAGAAACTCACCACTTGATAAAACCGTTTTAAGTCAAGTTTTGCACTTAAGATCTAAAGGATCTCAAGCTCTCAACCATCATCCTCATTCCGGTTCCTCTAGGAGGACATTTTGTAAACATAGATACTTAATATTTATGAAGACTGAACCGCAGTTGGATGATTAACTGACTAGGGATTAGACTGCGATGCCCGACAAAGAATTAAGATCTATAATTTCTTTGTTTATATTTATCTCCAAGGGTTTAGAGTATTTAACTTCACACCATATGATATGACTACTATATTATGTATAAGAAAGCCGAGATAATTTTTTATTTTTTTTAAAGGAAATATAATATAATAAGATAATATAGATGAAGATCGTTGGTAAAGCAATGACCTGACATTTCACGTGCACTGCTGAAGGAATGGGCGACAAGCTGGCCTCACTCTCCCTTCTGGACGAGGAGTGTGGTCTCAGTCTCTGACTGTGACTTGGTAAATTACTAAACTCCATTATTTTTTTTAATAAGTTATCTACAAACTTTATTAAATTTACATTCCATTACGAGGAAAAGAAGTGAAATCTGTGTAATCAAGCCATTCTGATTATCCACCTTTTAACTTCAAATTTTCCAATTTTATCATTGCAATTCAACAGTTTCATGCAGCTGAAATAGTGAAATTATACAGTAGTGAAATCTTAGTAATCAAGCCACCTTTTAACATCAAATTTTCCAGTTTTATCATTGCAATTCAACAGTTTCATGCGGCTGAAATAGTGAAATTATGCAGTTATTTTGTCAGAAACTTGCAATTTTATCAAGATTTTAGGAACATGATTGGTGTCAAAGTGTATCTTTCCATTCCAAAGACACATAATTGATTTGAAGCATGGGGTCCAGTCATCATCATCCTCGTTATACAAACTGTCAAAAACACAACTGGCCCTCTTCATCTATGCTCATTCCACATATAGCACCAGTAGGGTTGACTATTTGACTTGACCAACAAACACAACACCATTATTCACCAAGTTTTGAATCCAACATTCAGAACACAAATCATCACCAAAATGCTCAAGAACTCAACATCCATTTCAATATTAGACCAAAGAAATATATTTATATTCCAAAATTGAAAACTGAAATGATATTGAAACAGAAGAAGAAAAAAATGGACAAAAAAGGGATTTTTTTACCACAAAGCCAGCTATATACAATCATTCCTCAAGGCTTTTAGGTAATTTTGTTGGTCAATTTCACCTGATGGTTCTTGTTAGCTTGCATTTGGAGATAAAGATTGAATCTGTGTAATTCAAACTGCAAAGCTTCAACAGCTCAGCTGATCTTTGTTTCAGCAATGGATCACACCCACTTTGGATGACAAGAAGAAGTTTTGCAGCAAGACCCACATCCACACCAATTGTTGAATAGTCTTCAGGGGAAACCTTGCAGATTGACCACAGAATTGATAAAGCAAGCTGTGTACACCTTTCAGATACCCTCATCAAGATTCTAACCATATTGGGTATGGTATCTGAACAACTGCTTAATGCCAATTTACCTTCTGTTACAGTTGAAACAGCATCTAAAATAAACAGTATTAGCTCCAAACATTCAGGATTCATTCCAGCCAGTAACTCCACCAACTGAGGAACAGCCCCTATGTTAACAATCAAGATTCTCACTTGTTTATGTGAGCAAATGGATTTAAGCAGCTTCAAACCTGCAAGATTTCCATTTGGGTGTCTTTTATCTCTAACCAGCCTCATTAAAGCAGCCAATAAACTATGGCTAGCCACGATTTCGACTTCGAAATCATCGTGTTCCATCAATGTTTGGATCAGTTTTGTGCAGTTGATCTTGGTTTCAATCGAACCCTCGTTTAACATATCGATAACCAACGAAACTTTCGCGGGTTGCATCAGGGTTAATCTTGAAGATGAATCAAGATTCAAATTAACAAGAATTGAAACCACTTCGGACCCAATGGCGTGAGAGGTGTAAGGACCTAGTAAAGATGAGAGAAGATTCACTCCCCCTTTATCAACCACCGTTTTTCTAACGGTGGGGTGATTGGCCACCATCCGCCGGAGGTCTTTCAACGACTGAACCCTGGCTTGGCCTTTGACTTTTTTAACGGCGTCCAAGATCTCCGCCGCACTTCCGTTAACATCTTCTGATTTCTTCTTCATTTGGAGATACTTTTGGGAAAACCAGGTGTGAATCAGCTGATGAAGCGTCTTGTTTGGAGTGACAGAATCATCCCAAAGCTCCTGCATAGTAGTGGGGCAGGTGAAATGACCCAGATTGAACCATTTCAAGATGTTTGACCGCTCGTACGTTTGACCGGTGCAGAGGGTAACAGGGTCTTCCATAGGTTCGAGTGAAATTGGGCAAATGAAGACAGATGGGACATCAATTAGATCCAATTCTTGAATCATCTTCTTGAGATCCAATTTCTCAGCAAACCCACCGCCAAATCCGACTCCACCGCCCAAAACGCCGTCTTTGACAGCGGTGTCCAGATCTAGAACCCGGCTATCAACACGGGACGGACACACAGGCATTTTATCGAACACCTGGTGGGCAAATGATTTTAGAGGAGGAAACGAAATCAGGAGCACACTCAATGGGAATAGGAAAGATCAAAAATCCATCTTTCATTCACAATCACTCAAAGAAACGTGGGGGTGATGGAGTTGGGTTCGCTTTAACTGATTTCTTCTCTCCTTTCTGTTCGGTCAAAAGACTCATGACCGACTAGCGAAAAATGATGAAATCAAAGTGTTTCACGTCGTATTCAAGCTTTAAAAGGTTTGAATTATCAAACCAATGGCGGAACAGTCAATGAAAAAATAATGAGCCACACAAAGATCCATATGCTTTATTAAAGTAGGGGAACAAATAAAAGAATGAAAAGGAGGATTTGCAAATAAATAATGAAACTGAAAGAGACCAGATTGGGAGAACTTGTAGAGTTTTTAGTATTCATAAATCGATGATAAAATAAAGGAAAAAGAAAATTTAGATGATGAATGCTCTCATCAAAAAGCAATAACAATAACAAATTACATATATATTATATCTAGATATTGGATTTTTAATTTTTGAGAAAATTGGTTTTAAATAATGTAAACTATTAACAATTGGCTGATAATAATCCTAACGGAATAAATATTTTTTAGCACTTCCAACTTTTAAACTATTTTCTTCCAATTAGCATTTTCTAACAGAACCCTAACTCCGTTGTGGCACTTTAACTTCGTTAAAATTTTAGTGATGTGGCACCCAACTGGACTGCCACGTCACCAAAATTTTAACGGAGTTAGGGTTTCGTTAGAAAAGGCTCATTAGGAGAAAATAGTTTGAAAGTTGAGAGTGCTAAAAAACGTTTCTTCAGTTGAGATTATTATCAGCCAATTGTTAATAGTTTGGATTATTTAAAACCAATTTCCCTTAATTTTTATATATACAAGGCTCTAAAACTCGGGATCACCCTGATAATAGATCATATTTTCGTCTAATTAACATAGCATGGAGACCGGATCCATTTTTAATCTATATATAAGACCAACCATAACGGTCTTATGCACACAATTTGAGAGATAGACTGACAATTTATGAAGTGGCACGTTAAGAAAAATCGGGTGTGGGGGGGGGGGGAACAAATTCAATGAAGGCACCACAGGAGAACTGCGAGAAAAAACCCACCGTCAAAAAACGAAAGAGAAACATGAAAGGAGAAGGAATAAGAAGAGAGAAGGGTGTGAGAATGGTACTTACATGGAGGTTGCGGAGGTGCTGAAACACCATTACAGTGGTGACACTGTAATGGACGTGAAGCCGTTATGCATGGCTTTTCCACCACGGGGTTCTAATGGAGACAACTAACCATTTCTGGTCGATATTGTATATCAAGTTCGAATACATAGTATATAGAAGGATCTAAACTAGATTTTACTACTCACACGTTGTTGCGAGATAACATGGATATATAAAACAGTTGCATTGTTAAAACGAAATGTAAAGAAAACGAAAATACAAGTGCAATGATGTCAAAATTAGAAGTTTAGTTAAATATATCACTACATAAAATTATATATCTAGGGGCAATAGTGTGAAAGTAGAATTAAAAATAAAACAAGACAATTCTTTAATAAATAATTTAAAAACAATTAAAAGAATGGTTTGGCCAAATATACAAGCCATATAGTTAGGTAAACAACATCTCCACGATTGATTGGAGCAAAACGATCGTTTGAGGAATCGTTTAATAAAACGGTCGTGGAAATGGGGCCCCCCTAAATTTTAAGTTTTCGTCTTCGCGACACGTCACTCGGTTTAGCTACAAGCGGTCGTTTGTATACAAACGACCGTAAGGATGTTGTGAATTTAACAAAATCTTGTGTTTCTTTATAATCACCCTTAAAAAATTGATACATAAAAGAAAAACTAATAAAGACTGTCACATTGACTATACAAATTTAGATACATAAAACAACGGTGTGAAACTAAACTTAAAAAAATATATATATATTTTTTTTGAACAGCAAAAAAATATATTTTTAATAAATAAATTTCAAAAATAATTATAAATACTAAAAACGATATAGAAAAACAAAACATAAAAAGATAATAAAGGTTGCCAGGACATCCAAACTCTGAATTAACATTACCCAATCACACACTACAATATTAATTTCAAGTTTAAAATTTTATTAAGATCATAACTTGTATTTGTTAGATAGTTTGAATAAAAAAATCAATATTTTTATCAACTACTCGTATAAGAATTGAAATTAAGTGTGGGATAAAACTTGGTATATTTATTTTGTTTCTATAAACCCAATATAAAATACTAAATAGACTATAAAATTTAAAATTAAGTACAAAACTTCTAAATGATCTATAATCAGATAACTTTTTTATGGAGATCAAGAGTTAAACATACAATAATTTAGATAAAATAAAGAATTGTTAAAAAAAATATCATCGGGTATTAATATTTAGTTTAAGTATTTGAAGATTTTAATCTTACAGTAAGGGTTGTTTGTTTGGTCGGCCATCGATGGACCGAGTAAGAAGAAAAAAGAATCTGGACCGAGTCAGACATGATTTAGGCGTGGGTCAGCTCCCTTAGACAGTGTCTGACACATTTTTGGAAGAAAAAAAAAATAAACACGTTGATCACTAAGGAGGTCTGACTGAACTGGATCAGAAATTTTCAAATAGTCAGTATAGATTTGGAAATAGAATCAAAAGGTGTGACTTATCATTTTGAAAAAAGAAGTAATAGTTAAATAGCAAGGAGGTAATTTGGTCTCGGATAATTGAAGCCATTCATGGAGACAAAGTGGATGTCATTCAAAAAGGTAAACACTCTAACTCGTGGTCTCGTATCACTAAAAGTTGGGAATCATGTCATAATCTAAAACTCATCCCCGAAAATGTGATTAGCAAACGGGTGGGCAAAGGAAACTCGACTGAGTTTTGGAATGACATTTGGCTTCAAGATCGAAAGTTATCTTCGGATTTTCCTCGTCTCTATGCCTTGACCTTAAACAAAAGGGGACTTATTTGCGAGTTTCTGGTTAATAACGCTTAGTCTTTTTCGTGGAGGAGAGATTTGCGTGGTGGAGTTGAATCGACCCAATTTGAGGCTCGTTCGGGAAACCTTCCAAATGTCATTGTCAATAATGAGTGTGATAGATGGGTTTGGTGTTTAAAGGAGGACAAGGAATTCTCGATCAAAGCTACAAGAAAACATATTGACAGTTCGTTCCTTCCGGTGGGAGATTTAGAAACTCAATGGTCGAGGTATGCTCCTAAAAAAGTAAATATTGTTGCTTGGAGAATTTTTCTAGATCGTTTACCTACCCGCTTCAATTTATCTGAGTGTGGGTTGGAGATTGATTCGATTTTATGCCTCATTTGCAAATCTCTTCCAGAAACAATTCAACACTTGCTTGACTACTGCGATTTTTTCATTAGAATAATGTCCAACATTCGTGCTTGGTTAAACGTGGATTGTTTGGACTCGGCCCCTCCCAAGTCTACGTTAAAAGCCATTGAAAGTTAAAAAGGTTTGAAATTGAAGAAAGAAGTGATTCAAATGGTGGTTTATTGCACATGGTGGATTATTTGGAAGAATCGAAGCAACATCATTTTTCAACCTCACAAGTCTTGGAGCGGTAGTATAGTTGATAACTTGATACTATGATAATGTATTCGTTTTCTTGGTTTATGTCTAGAAACAATAAGGTTACGATTCGTTGGACTGATTGGATACGCAATCCTTTACTTTGTATGTAGTCATTTTGCTCGCTTTTACAGCTTTCTATTAAAACGTCATTTAAAAAACAAAAAAATTAGCTTAGCATAGTGGTAAAGGTGTATGACCCCTTATCAAAAGGTTTTGGGTTCAAGTCCCACTTGTAACAAAAAGAATAAAAAAAATAGAGGTTAAAACTTGGACCAGTGGGTTTCTCAACAGTGATTAGTTTCCTCCTGATTAAGATTGAAGATGATTGGATGGGTTGTATAATGTCCCCGGGGTTCAAGTCTCACTTGTAATAAAAAGAAATAAAAAAAAAGTAGAGGTTAAAAGTTGGACCAGTGGATTTTCTCACCAGTGATAAGTTTCGTCCTAATTAATATTAAAGATGATCGAGTGAGTTGTATAATGTCCCCGTCAGTAATAAATAATAGTTAACTCTTAGGGGGGACGGAGTGGGCGGCATGGACGCCGCGGCGCCGGAAACTTCGGCGGCAAACACCGCCGCCGGTCTAGCGGCTTCGGCGAAAGCATGGAACGAAATCTACTTCTCGCCGCTGGTTGATTTGTGAGGGTTTCAAGAATTTCGACCGTTGAACGGTCGGGAACTTAAAAAAAAAAAAAAATTAATTTTTTTTTATATAATCAAACTCTTTCACTCTTCTCTTCTACACCATTTCACTCTTCTCTTCTACACTCTCTTCTACTCTCTCTTCTACACCATTTCTACCACTACCATAATCAAACTCTTTCACTCAAACAATGGATCGATCAAACCCGAGCTCTTCAAAGGGTCAAGCCAAGAAAAAAATACGACCTCGTTCGTTAAACCCGCAACAACAAAGAGACTCGATGCCACCACCATCTTCAAACCCGATGAACTACCCTTCCTACCCACCTTCTCCGGGTATGCCGATTCAAATCGAACCCGGACGATTCGTCTTACCCGAATCGAGCCAATACCAAAATTTCGTCCACCAACAACAATACCAAAGCCGACAATTTAGTGACCAATACCGTGACCCCCATCATGAAGACGACGACGACGACGACGAAGATGAAGATAATGTCCAACAATTTCGGGAGCATCAACATTTCGTCAACCAACAACAATACCAACAACCCCATCACGAAGCCGACGACGATGATGATGATGAAACCGTACCCGAAACTCAACAAAATGTTTCGGGTCGAGCGGCACGTGTCACCTGGACCCCTGCCGAAGAGGCATGTTTGGCAAAAGCTTGGCTCTTCGTTTCCGAAGACAAGATTATCGGAAACCAACAAAAGTCCGAACGTTTTTGGGCTCGAGTTCTCAAACACTTCAAGCAACAAAGAGGTGGTACGAACAGAAACGTCCACCAATTGAACTCAAAATGGAACAAGATGTTAACGAAGGTTAACAATTTTAACGGTCTCTACCAACAAATGGTAAATATATAGTTTTATAGTTTTTATTTTTTTACTTTTATAGTTTTTATTTTTTTACTTTTATAGTTTGTTGACGTTATATACTTATATAAATGCAGGTTCTTGCTCGGGCAAGCGGGTCGTCGGATGCCGATGTTATCAATAAAGCTCAATCCCAATACAAGGTGCTTTACGAGAGGAAAGGTTTCACCAACATGGAAGCGTGGAACGAAATGAAGGACCACTTGAAGTGGGCGCCCGTTGAAAGGGTTTGCGGTCAGATTGACGAGTCGTCCTCCAAACGGAGGAAGAATACCGAGACGGGCCAATACTCGACTTCAAACGACTCTCCTAGGCATGACATGCCCGACTTAAATGAAAACTCCAATCCAACACCCCCAACTAGAAAGGGGAAGAAGTCAGTCGATTCCGCGTCGAGCACCACAAGTTTGGTTGACGAGGTTAGGAATTTCAACCTCCTCAAACAAACGGATTTGGAAAAAAAAGCAGTTGCACGCGAGGCTAAAGTTGAACGAGAGAGGTCGTTTAAGTTGGCAATGGACCGACACGTGGAGATGCTAGAGGCGCAAAAGGCAATGCTCGAACAAGAAGCATTCGACCGCGACGTGGAGACTTTTACAACTCCACACGACCACTTGAGGGGATCCTCTTTGCAAGTCAAACTCGCCCAAAAACGAAAGATAGCGGAGAGATATGGGTGGGAGTGTGACTTTTAGTGTGTTTTTTTTTTAAATAAAAGTAATGTAGTGTGTGTTTTTTTTTTAATTAATGTAATTTTTTTTTAAGTAATGTAATGTTTTTATATTAATGTAATGTTTTTTTTTTAAATAAATGTAGTGTTTTTATAAAATAAATATAGTGTTTTAAAACTAATTACAAAATATATATAACTTAAAAACATTAAAATAAATTAACATACAATTCTTCATAATCCTCACCACTCCCTCCCAAAATCCTTCAAAATTCTTCAAAATTCTTTCTTTTTCTCTTTCCTGCGTGGCACCCTCCTATTGGTTACAACCCATTCTTCAAAATCCTAAAAATCCTACCACTCCCCCCTCCCTTACTTTTTAAAGATGAAATTTTGAAGGTTTGCAAGGTAGTGAATTTTAAAGATGCCTGTGTTCGTTAAAAAAAGCAATTTGAAATAATTAGAGTTACTTCCAATTTTCACCAAGTAGTCGAGGGTAAATTAGTAATAGCAGGCTCCGCACGTGGGAAGCCAGTTCAAGTCGTCAACAATAACGCCGCACGAGGACTGGGTTTAGCCAGACCGCACGAACCAAGACCATTAAAAAATGAGCATTTCTCGAAACACCCTTCCATAATCCGGATAACAAGTCACAAGGGCTTGAACAAAAAACTTTCACTATTCCCCCCTTTATCTTTCATTACTTTACACTACAAAGTAAGATGTATAAATCAGGCACCTACCACAAAATTCCCCACTTTTGTTGTTTTCCTATTGTTGGAGAATGAATTATGATGAGAGATTATATAGGATAAATTTATCTAACAAAGTTATTTTCCAATGAAATATGTTTCTGTAGACTACCAATTCAATGTACCAAAAAGGTTTTTGTTATTTTGGATACGGTAACGACTTGATGTGAATATGACCGTCATATTATTATGTCCTCATCGTATTCTAACAAACGGAAAAGAATTATAAAACGTAATTTGTAAGTCTTGTCGTTGTTTATATCAGGAACGTATATATATATACTACAAATATGTGTATTTATAAAGCCTTTTCATGAGACATTAACTGTCCATATGACAGTCCATAGACAAGGGGCTTTTTGGTCTTAAAATATGTAATCATAAAGCCCCAAGTTCTATCCTCACTAATGACATTATTTGTCCATTGGTATGGAGGCCAATGATAGGAGATCCGGGGAGACCCGGATTCGATCCTTGAGGCGACCGGGTTTTACCGTTAATTCGTCGTCGTGCCTACGGGCGGGCGGGTTAGCGGGTTTTCCCCCGGAACTGGAGTCACATGGACGCTTAAGGGCTCCGTACGGCTGGGTTGGGCCAGCTGGCGGTGGCCTTTAGCCATTGGGTCACCCCGTACGAAGTACCTGGGTTTATTCTATTCGTTGGCCGTTCAAAAAAAAATAAAGCCCCTATAATACACTTCTCATAATTACCCAATTAATATATATCTATATATTTTTAAAATCTTAAATATA
The DNA here is from genome assembly GCA_039602395.1 of Deinandra increscens subsp. villosa. Lineage (NCBI taxonomy): Eukaryota > Viridiplantae > Streptophyta > Magnoliopsida > Asterales > Asteraceae > Deinandra > Deinandra increscens. The sequence continues at coordinate 16,699,446 of JBCNJP010000019.1, read as the reverse complement.
TATATGGACCAATCATAAATTTAGAAAGATATGAGAGGAGGCTAAAGATCGAGCTGTTTTTTTTCCCTTTAAACTGTAAACATCCGGTTACTCGGGGAGAGGGTGTTAATATTGATCGAAGTATGAACCGGGTTTACTTCTGCTAGCTTCCAGATTCGATATGGTGAATAACCCGGTTCAATAGTTTAGGCGGGAGAGTTTGTTACTTTCTGTTAGTTGTTGTTTGTTAGTAGCTTGATGTATATATGTAATCGGTTGTAACAATTGAGAATCAATCAAGTAACAATCTTTCATTCTTATCTCTGATTTCAATATGGTATCAGAGCAGTTGCTCCGACTTTCTTCTCCGACGAATTTTCCGATCAAAACTCCGATCTACTCATAATTTTCCGATCGTTCTTATTGTCTTCTCTTCCGTTTTTCTTTTCGTTTCTTCTTCTATCTTGCTTATTCGTCTGTTTCTCTGTTTCTTCACTAATCTCTTCCGATGGCAACAAATTCTGCTGATCCGTTATACTTACATCCTTCCGATCATCCTGGGATGCTATTAGTCTCCAAATCATTTGATGGAACTAGTTTCGGTGCTTGGAAACGTGCTATGACGATTGCACTATCAGCTAAGAATAAATTTGGTTTCGTTGATGGTACTGTTGCACAACCTGCAACTGCCGCTCAATTAGCTTGCTGGAAACGATGTAATGATATGGTTATCTCTTGGATTTTGAATACTTTGTCTTCTGATATCAGCAGTAGTGTCATGTACATAGAAACTGCTTCACTTCTTTGGAAAGATTTGATTGCTAGGTTTGGTGGAACTAATGGTCCTAGCTTATATCAAATTCAGAAGAGTATTTCTGAACTTTCACAAGGATCTGATTCGATTGCTGCATATTATACTAAGATGAAGGTACTATGGGATGAATTAAATTCTCTTGACACTCCTGTGACCTGTACTTGTGATGCACATGAAGTGTTTGTTAAAAAGACTGAGACTCAAAGATTGATGCAATTCTTAATGGGACTTAATTCCATTTATGATGGAATTAGAGGTAATCTTTTGATGACCAAACCTTTACCTTCTATTAGTGAAGCTTATTCTGTTTTGATTCAAGATGAAGCTCAAAGAGAAATTCATTCTTCTAGTTCTTTTGTATCTGAATCTGCTGCCATGAATGTTAATGTTCAATCCAAATATGATAATAAAAGGAATATGGTATGTTCTTATTGTAAGAAGACTGGACATATGGCTAGTAAGTGCTATAGACTTGTTGGTTTTCCTAAGGATTTCAAATTCACCAAATCTAAAAGGTTTGCTGCAAATACTGTTCAAGATGATAAGACTGATGAATCTATTAAATCACCTACTGTTGCCAACAGTTCTATCAGTTCTACTCAGTATAGTGAGCTTATCAATCTCTTGCAAAGAATCAATGCTCAAGATCAAGATGGTCATTCACTACTACAAAAACTGCCTTCCTTGACACGCGAACGATGACACTCGATAATTCTTGACGCGCAAAAACGCGTGTCATTAAAAATCTGTCGTATTTTGAAAAATTCTAAGGAGAGATGACGCGCATCTTTGAGTGTCGTAAATTTGTGTCGTATAATAAATAAAAAAAAACACGGAGGACACTTAAAATGTGCGTGTCAAGAAGCCCCTGTCGTGTTTTATTTTTTTCCCGCCCAAAATTTTCTCCAAAAAAAATCTATGCGCGCCTCCTTTTTGCCCTAATTTTCTTTCCCCCAAAACATATACTCCAAAATTTTCACCCTCCGCTCTCGACTACAAAATCACCACCGGAAACCACAAACCGCCTCCAACTCGCATTCCTCCACCGGCCTCCACCCTCGGCCTCGACGTTGCTCCACTACGCCGACGGTCCACCGGAAACCTAATCGACCTCCACCGGCCACCACCCGCACCACCTAAAATCGTGTTTCCTCCAATTCCTCTCCACTTCGATCTACATCGTTCGTCTTCTCTGCGTTCAACAGATCCAGCACAAATGCAAACCTATACTTTACCTTGTGTTCGAGTATCTCGATACAGATCTGAAGAAATTCATCGATTGTCATCGGAAATGACCTAATCCGTCTCCGCTTCCTCCGTCTCAGATCCAGAGCTTTATGAATGAGATTGCAGTTAGGGTTTCTTCTTTTTATGTTCGTTTCTTCATCCGGTATGTGATTTTACTAAGCGGCTACTGTATTTTTGAGGTTTTTGTTTCTAATTGCCTGCCTTCTACACTAGGTTTGTGAATGAGATAGCAGTTAGGGCTTCTCCTTATTGTTTCCGTTTCTGGCGGCTATTGTTTTTTTGAGGTCGATTACTTAGGTTCTTGTGATTTCATGAACCGTGCCCTTTTTTAGGTTGGGTTTTTGGAGTTGTTTTCTTTCGATATTTACTATTAATTGCACAGGTGCTTGGTTAATATGTTATAGCAACTTTCTTATCTCACTGATTTTGTTGTAACTCTTTAACTATATTTGGTATGAATTTCTGAATTTAGTACAGCAAGCTCATATTTTCATGCTTTTCTTATGATTTGTAAGGTGTATATGCTTTCTCACTGTGTACAATTCGTGAAAAATGTATTCTATCTTAAACCTTATACTCATGAGGTCCTCTTCTTATTTCCTTTTCTTCTTTGTGTGAATTTGATTAGATAAGTTTTAGAATCTGATTATTGATGTTTTGAATTGCAGATTGTTACGCTTTGGTACAGAGCTCCGGAGGTTCTGTTGGGATCGGTATCTTACTCCCTTGGTGTTGATATGTGGTCTGTTGGATGTATTTTTGGTATGTGTTTTTAATTCGGTATGGAGTTATTGTGTGAATTTGTTTCAATTTTGAAATTAGGGTCATTTGCGATGAATTGCAAAAGCACGAGCCTCTGGTCGCTTTATGGATACTTATTCATCTCTCAATTTTACTCTAAGCCCTAATTTTCTGACAACTTCTCATGGCATCAGTTAATGATTTGTTTTTCTTGCTTAGTTTTATGAAGTTGTTAAAGTTAAATTGCCTTTTATTTTTGGTTTAAATTTGTTTAAATTCTATGATCCATCATTATTTGTGACTACATGCAACTCTATGATCCAGTTTTCTATTTGATTTCTAAAATATGATGTTTGGTTTGATGGGTTTAGAGAAAATCTCATAATGCAGTTCTTATGAGTTATATGGGTTGTAAACTGGTATTAAACAGAATCGCGGTACAAGCTGTTTATATTATTAACATTTTAAAGAGGTCAAAGGTTCATTAAGCACTTTACTACCTGAACATGCACTTCCCTAAAACCATCAGTAACTTTTAGTTTCAATTTCTATGTAATCCTAATTTGGGCTCTCCTTACTGAAGCTATTGTTTTATTAAAACAATTGATGTTATGCAATCCTAATTCGGGTCAAGTTTTCTTCATGGGCTGAACCTCAGTTTATAATATTTATGTTGTGCTTGGGTCCTTAATTTGTAATGTATTTTGTCTCATATAGGAAAGATTAAAAAAATGAGTTTTGACTGCTCAATCTATGTGGTTTATTAATTTTCTTTTGAACTATAAAATGGTCATCTTGATTTTGTGACAGAAAGTTAAAATTCTTTGACAAATGTTTTGGCTTACAGTTGCATAAATTGAAGATGGATTTTTAAGACAAATGTTTTGGCTTACAGTTTTCTTGCTTTTCTTTCCAGATTGGACAAGGGAGATTTTGTTGTCGCTGAAGCAAGAAGATTTGGGATCAAGCAAATTCTTAGTATGGGGAACAATCATGAAAATCTTGGTGGCGAAAAGCAGTATGTGAATTGGGCTAGAAATCAAGGCCGATACTTACCTTCTGATGATGATTTCTTTACAAACCCTGTTGCCCTTTAATGAGTGCCTACGTACTTTTTGTAAAACATTTTTTTCGTGTTACTTATGTTTGAAGATATGCTGCTGCTGAAATCAATGTTTCTTTAAACCGGGTATTGGAAAATACAGGTCAAAATAGATCTGTGTTGATGTTTTAGAACTTACCAAGAAAAAAACGCCAGTGAAGTAGCCATGGCAGGTAATACGTTGTGGCATAATTGTGTGTGCATTTGCCGAGTTTTATGTCCGTTTGATGATTTCTTTTTCTCATGTGGGCAGGTTGTATGGGTAAACATCAGGAAATTGCAAAGGGGGACCCTAATGTCTATGCTGTACACGCTGTACACGAAAGGTACCAATTTATGTTAGTTCTCCGATGAGTTCTTTTATATATTCAACATGTCTATATCGTGGATGTTACGTGTGTAATTGCTGCACCTTAAAAGACAGAAAGTGGTGTTTATTTTTTTGGATAACTCTTAGAATTTGTGTTTATTTTTAATATGATCCAACACACCGACACGAGCCATAACTTACATTTATATTATGAAGAGTAGCTTAAAACGGATGCTTCTTAGTTCTTTTCTCATTATTGAAGATGCATAAAATTGTATTGTATTTTTACTTAGCCAAGTTATAATCTCCTTCTCATTGACAAATAATAGGCTACTAACTGGGTTAGAAGTACATAAATTATCATAAAAAGCCTTATAATTCAAAATATATAAATCTACGGTGATGAACATATCTTCATATGTGCCTGAGGAGCAACAAATGAGGTTTATTTAGGTATGCAAAAAAGCTAAAATAATAGTTGTTAAATGTTGATGTTCCTACCTTTTATGAATATTATTTTGAATGTCTTTTGAATTCCTCTTATTAGTTCATGGCACGTTATATGATCATATATTTCAACTGATTTAGGTTGGTTTATTTGTATATTGTTTATATGATAAAATGAAAATGTTGGATGTTACAACTACTGATTAGTTAGTTATATAGAATACCACAGATCCTTAAGCTCTATAATGATGTTATTTATCACCTGCAGGTTGTAAGTATGGAAAATCTTGCATGTTCAGTCATTGTTTACAAAGACCAGACTTTTGTTTATGTGCTGTACTGCTGTGAGTTTGATATAAATCATGATTTTATCGAATTACTGGACATTTCGTAACATCTAGGAACATATTAACGTATTATTTGATCGCAGTTTCTCACAAAGAATGGGGTGTATGACTTCTGGAACTGGTTTGATGATCGAACATGGTAAGTTTGTATGATTTTTTACTTCTTTTTCTTATCTATTTTGTCTGCTGGCAAACGAAATTAACACAACATATCTTTTGGCAAAGGTCTGTTTCGCCTTCGCATCTAATGACATATGTGCAACTAATGACAGCTAATGACTGCAACTAATGACGACAGCAGCAACAACAACTAGTAAAGTATTGATAGTATAGTGTTTATATTATGTATTAATTAGTTCATAGTTTATTTTTTTTATGTAAACTCATGTTAAGTTTGTAATGCTTATTATATATATATAAAATGCATTATTTTGTTGTAAGTGTATTGTATTTTGTATTGAGGTTAATTGCCATTTAATGTGGAAATTAGTGATTTACAAACAAATTTTTTTTTTAAATTTTGCATAAACATTCTTGACGCGCAAAAATGCGCGTCATTATTGGCGCGTCAAGAAGCTTCTTGACACGCAACTTGCGCGTCAAGAAGCTTCTTGACCCCGGCTTCCTTGACGCGCATTTGCGTGTCAAGAAGACCATTTCTTGACACGCAATGCACGTCATAAAATGCGCGTCATCGTTCGCGCGTCAAGAGCTTCTTGACACGCATTTTGCGCGTCAAGAAGCTTCTTGACCCCCGCATCCTTGACGCGCATTTGCGTGTCAAGAAGGCACCTTCTTGACGCGCAATGCACGTCAAGAATGCCAGTTTTTGTAGTAGTGATTCTTTGAATGTTCAAAACATTTCTCATGCCAATTTTGCAGGTATCATGGCATGTAATTCTTCTTTATTACATTCTAAATGGATTATTGACACAGGAGCAAGTGATCATATGTGTCATGATATCCATTTATTTTCTGATATTCACTTACTACATAAACCTGTGTCAATTGGATTACCAAATGGGCAAGTTATTAAAGTCACTCATACTGGCACAGTAATCATTAATTCCAATTTGTCTCTATTCAATGTTCTTCATATTCCTCAATTCACTCATAATCTTCTTTCTGTTCCAAAATTGTGTGAATCCACTAAAGGTATTCTTCTGTTCACTCATAATTCTTGTTTGTTTCAGGCCCCTTCACTGAAGAGGCCACTGGTTCTTGGTGAATTAGTCCACGGATTATATCTCCTCAATCAGAATTTGAAGACATCAGTTGCTTCTTCATTTGTTGTTTCTAAATCATTTTGTAATGTGGTTGTTAATAATAAGACCTGGCATACAAGGCTAGGCCATTTGCCTGTTTACAAATTGAAACAACTTCATTTACTATCTGATTCTAATTTTGACTCCATTGTTACTTGTGGTATTTGTCCCAAAGCAAGACAGCATAAGTTGTCATTTCCACATAGTACAATTTCCACAACTCATGCTTTTGAAATCATTCATATTGATACATGGGGTCCTTATTCTGTTCCCACATATAATGGTCATAAATATTTTCTTACTATTGTTGATGATTTTACTAGAACCACTTGGACACATTTATTGTCAACTAAGTCCAATGCTTTCAGTGTGCTGCAAAGTTTCATTGAAATGGTCTCAACACAATATAACACCAAAGTCAAATGTGTGAGATCAGACAATGCTTTTGAACTGGGTTCTGGTTCAGTTCAATCTGCTTACTTAAAAAGTAAAGGCATCCTGCATCAAACTTGTTGTGTAGGAGTTCCACAACAAAATGGTGTGGTTGAACGGAAACACAAGCATTTACTTGAAACTGCTCGTGCATTATTGTTTCAATCCAAATTACCAATTTCTTTTTGGGGTGAATGTGTTTTAACAGCAACTCATCTAATTAATAGGTTTCCTTCTAAACTTCTTAATAACAAATCTCCTTTTGAGCTGTTAACTGGTAAAGCTCCTTCTTATCATCATCTCAGGGCCTTTGGGTGTTTATGCTATGCTTCTACACTAAAGGCTGGCCGAGATAAATTTCAGCCAAGGGCAGTCCCTTGTATTTTTCTTGGTTATCCTGTAGGCAAGAAAGCATACAGGTTATTTGATCTCACTTCCAAATCATTTTTTGTTTCCAGGGATGTTATATTTTTTGAAAATGTCTTTCCTACCCTTCAACAGTCAAATGCTTCTATCTTTCCTGTTTTTGATTCATGCTTTGTTGATGATTTTCCCATTTCCTCTTCCAATCCATCTCTTCCCAGTGATTGTTCTTCTTCCTCTTTTCCCTTTATGTCTGATCCTATTTCTACCTCTCCTGTTTCCCCTACTCTTCCTGTTTCTTCTCCATCTGTTCCTCCTCCTACCCTTCCTGTCAGGCAGTCAACTAGAATTTCCAAACCTCCTATTCATTTGCAGGATTATGTATGTAATTCTGTTTCTTCTCTATCGGATTCTTGTCCTCATACTCTGACAAATTTTTGTTTTTCCACTTCTTCAGTTGATCTTTCTACTCTTCCCTCTACCAGTCAAAATCTTCTTCATTCCCTTGATAGTATCATTGAACCACAATCATACACTGAGGCTGCTAAACATCCTGAATGGCTTGAAGCTATGAAAAAGGAATTTGATGCTCTAGAAGCTAACAAAACATGGATAGTTGTTGATATTCCTCCACACAAGAAACCTATCAGGTGTAAATGGGTATACAAAGTGAAATATCATGCTGATGGCACATTAGAAAGGTGCAAAGCCAGATTAGTTGTTAGAGGTGACACTCAAACATATGGTATTGATTATCTTGAGACATTTTCTCCTGTAGTCAAAATGACTACCATAAGGACACTTATAGTTGTTGCTACTAAAATGAATTGGGTGCTTTCTCAGTTAGATGTTAACAATGCATTTTTGCATGGTGACCTGGATGAGGACATTTATATGCATCCTCCTCAAGGCATGAACCTGCTTTCATCTCAGTGTTTAAAACTTCAGAAGTCTTTATATGGCCTCAAACAAGCTTCTAGACAGTGGTATGGTAAGCTTTCTGCTGCTTTACTTAGTAAAGGATACAAGAGATCTTCTAATGATCATTCTTTGTTTTCAAAAGTGATGGTTGGATCAGTTGTTTATCTAGCAGTTTATGTTGATGACATTATCATTACTGGCAGCAATACTGCTGAGATTGACTCACTTAAAGATTTTCTTCACACTACTTTCAAAATTAAAGACTTGGGCTTTCTCAACTACTTTCTTGGTATTGAAGTCTTACAGCATTCAGATGGTTTAATTTTGACCCAGAGAAAATTTGCTAAGGATATGGTGGCTGAGTTTTTTATTGATTCTCCTCCTGTTGTTTCTTCTCCTCTTCCATCTGCTTTGTCTCTGAAACTTAATGAAGGGGATCTTGTTTCTGATCCTCTTCAGTATAGGAGATTGGTTGGTAAGCTTAATTACCTCACCAATACCAGACCAGATCTTTCATTTGCTGTCCAGCATTTGAGTCAATTCATGCAGGATCCCAGACTTCCTCATTGGAAAGCAGCACTTCATACTTTGGCCTATGTGCATGGTTCATTTTCTCAAGGTTTATTCTTTAATAAGACTTCGGATTGTACCTTAACTGCCTATTGTGATTCTGATTGGGCAAGTTGTCCTAACACAAGGAAGTCTGTTAGTGGTTATTTTATCACTTTTGGTGGATCTCCTATTTCCTGGAAATCAAAGAAACAGAACACTGTTTCTTTGAGCTCAGCTGAAGCCGAGTATAGGTCTCTCAGACGGGTCACAGCAGAATTAACTTGGCTCATTAGGCTTTTAGCTGATTTTCAAGTCCCTGATTTAACACCTGTTACTGTTAATTGTGACAGTCAAGCTGCTATTCATATAGCCAAGAATCCTGTCTTTCATGAACGCACTAAGCATATTGAGTTGGACTGTCATTTTGTTAGAGAAAAGTTACAAGATGGTCTCATTTCTTTGGTTCATACTCCAACACAGTCTCAACTTGCAGATTTGTTGACTAAGTCTCTTCCTAAGCATCAGCATCATCATTTGTTATCCAAGTTTGGTGTTTTACAACCCCAAACTTGAGGGGGGGGGGGGGGTGTTAATATTGATCGAAGTATGAACCGGGTTTACTTCTGCTAGCTTCCAGATTCGATATGGTGAATAACCCGGTTCAATAGTTTAGGCGGGAGAGTTTGTTACTTTCTGTTAGTTGTTGTTTGTTAGTAGCTTGATGTATATATGTAATCGGTTGTAACAATTGAGAATCAATCAAGTAACAATCTTTCATTCTTATCTCTGATTTCAATAGAGGGGGGGGGTCTAATCAAGAGAAACGATGTTATTTACGATACGTTACGATCATATTCCATCTCAGAAGAAACCCATATGATCGAGATGTTGATTTCATATCAAATTATTATTAATGGATTATATAGTACCCGGTAGTTATTTTGTTAGGTTACGTGTCTTATTGTGATTGGTTAGTCGTTTTGGATATAAATGAAACTTTTAACAAAATGAAGGGAGGTTTTTGAAACTTAACAGAGTGCACGTAGTGTGATTTTAATTTGTTGAATCAAGGGGGAGGTGGTGTGTCGTGTGGGTTACGGACGTGGGTCAGGGTTTGCGTTCCTTTTGGGCAAAATAATAAAGATTAAAGATTAAAAAAGAAGGAAACAGCTTGACCATGACAGTGTGTTGGTTTGACTGTCATATCTGGTCACTAGTTTGACCAAAAGTAAGCTGTATGCCTGGTCCACACCCCACTTTCATCTACTCATATGCTGACACGTTACCTTCTTTCCTCCTTATATAATTTATTCCCTCAAATGAGTTGTTTTATTTACATTAAAGTCCATATGGTTTGGAGAAAGTAAAGATTGGGTACTAAGTTTGAAAAATTCAAGAAAATACCACTTTTACACTTTATGAATATTTTTATCTGTATGTTTCAACTTAGCGACATTGTCTCTTTATATATTTATCTTTTATTTTCATCTTTTGTTTCAGAGAAAACATAATTATAACTTAAAGATACAATGTTTATAAAATTTCGAATATATCGTTGTGACGCGCTCATTTTATATTCATGTCGACACATTAATATTTTCAAACCAAGTAAGGTAAAAGTTATCTCAGAACGTTTCAATATAAATTTGACTTAGGTCGGTTATGAAAAGAAATTATATCAACGTGTAGATAAAAAGGAGCTCATCACAATCACATACTCAATATTTTATAAAACATTATATTTTTAAAGTTATATGATAAAAAGTTATATATTTGTATATAATAAAGTAAATTTATTTTTATTGATGCAATAAGTTTGGATATAATTATCTGACTTATTTTTAAATTTATATGGAAGAAAAAAATTATAAAATGAATAGGTAAATGGGGCAAAAAAAAATTCTTTTGAACAGCGGGAAATGGGCCCATTTGGATTATTTAAACACGAGTAGAGCAGATCAAATCTGGTTCAAATTTAAATTCAGGATGCAGTCAAGGGCCATTTGATTAATCGATTAGATTCACATGACTCGTTTCTTGATTTTGACTTCATAAAGAATCCTAATCCTTTTGACTCCTTTTGTAATAGTCTATTACTATATATATAAGTAACTTGTTTCATATTAAAGATCAAGGGGATTAGAAACTTTTAAAAGTTTAATGCTTAAACATAAACAATAGTGTGATATGAATGATCTTCCTACTCTAATAAACAATTACATTTAGGGACACATGTCATCACTAGGTTAATTTTCACACTCAAATTCCCTCCTAAACCACCTATATCCATATTCTAATAAAAAGACCTGCGGGCGGATCTCTTATGATCCAACTTTATGACCCGAAATTTATTTGGATGCCTTTTCTCAAAAGCTTCAACCCTAATTCTAATCTTCAGCCGCTTGACAAATTGTCATGTCGATCTCGCTATGACCTCTTCCCTCTTATTCTTCCGATCATTACTCCTTCCTCAATTCGAATCCTTGCTTGGATGGCATAATCGAATCTTTGGTTAAATTATTATGGGTTCGATATTTGGAAGGCTTTTATCGAGTATTTGGATGGCTTTTATAAAATTCTTCTTCGATTTAGACGTCTTTTATCGATAGAGAGCTGATCCAAGCAGTTCTTCATTCTCACCAGAATTTCATCCATTTCAGACCGAATCGCTAACAATGACGTTCGACTGCGAAAACAATCACGATCACAATAGTAACGGCAGTTTTGAAATGGTATCTATCACGCTTAATCAGTTTGTGTAAATGAACCAAAATCATATTAATTGGTTTTGGAACCAAAAGCATAGAAAAATTGGAATTCATATAGCAACATTGTCTGTTTCTAATGGGGATAATCAATTGTCTGTTTTTTTTTTTTTTTTTTTTTGGATCTTTCTAATTGAAGAGCAACATTGTATGTTTCTTATGGGGATATCAACTTGTTTTGAGATAGATTGATAGCAAAAAGTTTAGAGTTTGTGCTATTAGATTAGTTCATAAATCTGTAATATGTCTTTGTCTCTATTGATATATGAACAGAATGAATTCAAAGAAGGCTTGCCCATTCGATTGGTATCCCATATTGATTATTCATGTTTTTAGATTTTTGGTGATAAAAACTTTTTGTTTTTTATATAAGTCAATCTTTTATTCATGTTTTGAGATAGATTTGATGGCAAAAAGTTCAGAAAGTTGTTTTGGTTTTAACATTTAAGCATAAATTGTTCATTACTAACTTTTTAGAGTTTGTGCTATTAGATTAGTTCATAAATCTATAATCTATCGTTGTCTCTGTTTCTATATGAATTGAATGAATTCAAGAAGACTTGCCCATTTAATTGGTATCCCATATTGATTATTCATGTCTTTAGATGTAGACACTGTTGAATCAGCTCAAAGTCTACTACATTGATGTGTCGTGGGCCTTCAGACCTAAGAACATTATGCAATGCATGTGGACAAGGTTTGTAAATTATAACTAGATCACTCATTTATACTTCATTTGTCTTAACAGATCACTCATTTATGGTGTTATTAACTTAAGCAATGTTCTAATAATTTGGTAAGTTTTGATCATGTTGCATCTTGCATGTTGCATTCTTTAATCATGTAAATCTATTTCAGATCCAACGGTTATGATGTTTTTCATGTTGCATTTTTTTAATCATGTAAATTTGTTAGGATATGCAATGCCGTTTCATATTTGCTCGTGATGATTACCTGTTACCTTTTTTATTCAAATTCAGTAATGTTAAGTTCTGTTGCTTTTTATTCAACCATGTTGATATTTGTAGAAGGTATTTGCACTAACATTGTGTTCCTGGTGATCTCTAACTAAATAACAAAACAAACATGTTTAGTGCACTAACACCTCGTTTTTAGTCATGGTCAGTTGTACGTAGCATTATCAATAGTGAAGAGTAGATCCGGACTTAAACTATTAATCGTTGATAAAGATGGCAATGTGACAAATAAAACTTCAAATGTTGTATACAAAGAAATTTTTACAGATTTGTAAATAAATATTGTTATTTTAAGTAATGTACTCTGTAATTTTTATAATAAAAGAAGAATATATAGAGAATCGTGAATTATATCAATTTTACTATTTCAAACCCGTGTGATACACGGGTTCTAACCTAGTAATTAATAAAGAACATAAACTATGTTGTTAATGATTTATATTTTAGGTATTTAAATTTTGTAAGTCAAATCATTTCATATTTTCAGGAATTTTATGGTCATGGGGACACTTTAGTAACATAGTCCTTTATTTCCTTTATTGTAATTTTAAGAAATTAATTCTTTTCATAGTTTATAGTCAAGATCAGCATCTCATACAAGATCTTGTTATCATAGAGATGCTAGCCAAGATTTGTATGCCTTTGCTGAATAAGATCCCAAAAAAAATTTAAATTACAATTAAAATATCACCAATCGTGTTTTTTATTATCTTTTGAAAGGCACCAATCGTGCATTTAGGATTAAGATTTAATGAATACCTTGTTTTCGATAATTGGTGTATTATCATCATTTAAATGGCGGAGGTTCAAGTCATATACTATGCGAGTTCGATTTAAACCGAAGTGGTATTTCTTCATTATATATATGGGTAAAGTTCTAGTACAAACCAATATTATTGTAAGCAGTGGCGGATCCAGGAAATAATATCAGGGGTAGCGGGGACTAACGGGGGTTCGGGGGCAGCGCCCCCGAAAAATTTTTTTAGGTAGTTAACGGGCTTTTAATCATATTTTTAAGAGACTTTTGATCATAATTTTAAGTAAAAGCCATAAAATTTCTTTCAGGGGTCGCGAAAAATTCGTTTCAGGGGTCGCGAAAAACCGAAAACCTATAAAAAAAAAAATTTGCACGTCGGGGTAAAAGTTCAGGGGTAGCGGGCGCTACCCCTGGGCCCTATGTGGGTCCGCCCCTGATTGTAAGAACTTAAGAACTAATGTAAGAACTATTAAATTTCAATTGAATGAAGGTTATTTACATAATTTTTATGATTCTTCTTCTTTTTTCCTTCATGTCTATACACATGATGGCAACTTAATGACCTAAAAAAATAAAAAAAATAAACAAAAATCGTTTTTTTTTTTGTAAATCCGACTATGTTGCATATATGCATGCAACATATGAAAACATATAATGTTGCACATATGCAACATATGAAACATATAATGTTGCATATATGCAACATGGTATGTTGCATATAAAACATATGAAACATATGAAACATATCATGTTGCACATATAAAACATAAAATGTTGCATATATGCAACATTGTATGTTGCATATAAAACATATGAAACATACCATGTTGCACATATAAAACATAAAATGTTGCATATATATGCAACATTGTATGTTGCATATAAAACATATGAAACATAACATGTTGCATATATGCAACAGTGTATGTTTCATATGTTGCATATATGCAACATAGTCGGACAAACAAAAAAAAAAACTTTTTTTAAGTCATCGGGTGGATATGGGTGGATATACGTGAAATTAAATTTAAAAAAAATTTAAATTAACCAAAAAAAAATTTATTTGAAATAATTTTCCCTTGGTTCTTACAAGTTTGTACAATAGAAAACAATATATCTTTACCATAAATGTAGTGGAGGAATTAAAAAAAATGACAAAATTACTTAATTATCCCTCATTTAAGTTGGTTCTTAAGTTCTTACAATAGATAATGGTTCTTACATGAACTTTACCCTTATATATATAACAACCAAAATTGATAGATGAATAGTAAAGTTTTTGTTTTTTTATAGTTTAGTCATGTGACTTTGGTATTTTGACGCTTTCTACCCTTTAACTTTTTAACTTTCGTTTTTTATTCGAATATTTCGTTTTTAGTATACTTTTATATTTTATACTTTATCACAAGACTTTTAGACTTTTACGTTTTATACCCCTTCACTTTTTAACTCTCTAACTTTTAAAGTTTTTTATTTGTTTTAAGTTTTGTTGTCTTCTACTTTGACTACGAAATTTATAACTTTTTTAGTTTCGTTTTTAGTATACTTTTATAATTTTATACTTTCATCACGGGACTTTTACGTTTTATTCCACTTAACTTTTGTTGAGAATACAAATTCAACGCCGCACACCACGAGACTTTTAGACTTTTACGTTTTATACCCCTTAACATTTTAACTTTCGTTATAGTTTTATATTTTCACCACGAGACTTTTAGACTTTATGTATTATACCATTTAATTTTGACTTTCGTTTAGTATACAAATTCAACCACGCAACAACGCGCGGGGTGGTAACCATCTCGTTGGATTTATTGGGAATCCACAGTTATCTCCTAAGGAATAGTTGTCTCCCTTTTCTTGCTTCCTTGTACATAGCATCAGAATGCCTACATACAGGCACTTGTATTTTTGTGAATTGCAATTGAGATTACAGAATTCTTATATGCACAGCCTCCATACGGCAAAGTGTGGTGATAAAGCCCCATTAAGTTTTTTTTTTTTGACGTTTTTCACCATGTTACGGATAACGTGATAAGAGGCTTTGTGGGTATAAAGTGTGTAGTGATAATTCCCCCATGAAACCCCATGTAATCATTACTTAATTATTATTTTTTAAATTCAAATTAAAGTAAACTACATAAAAAATAATTTAATTAAAACTTTAAAAACATAACATAACATAACATAAATGAAAAAACCCAACATCTAAAACGTGACATTTAAATAAAAAATAAAAAACATAGTCAACCAATCTAGAGGCTATATCGTTCGATTATCTTTTTCCTTCGTTTCATTGCCATCGAACGTGCCATTTCATCGGTTGGAAATGATCGTTCGAGAAACTCCAAAGCTTTGTCGAATTGACGGTCTCGAAGGATGTCAAGTTGTACTTCCCTCAAACCTACTAAACGGTTAATATTCCCCAGAGATTTCTTCTTGATAGGCAGTGTTTGACATTTCTTGGTTGCTCGCTCCTCGGCTCGACGAAGCACCTCTCTTAGCCCTTGCTTTGTCCCGACCACCGGGCCTCACTTGTTATTCATACACATATGATTCATGTTAGAAATTCTAGTTTACTAATTAATGGCACTTTACGTGTAAGTTGTGTTGTAATCAATCGAAGAATTGAAGATAAACGATAAAGAAATCAAAGCTTGTTTTATTGAATTGAAACTGAGAGAAAGGATTACAAAGAAGAAATCGTAAAGAAAGATGAATGAGCTTAACCACCTAATAACTCTCCTAATACGAACGGTAAGAAACGACTTAACAAACTAACTATGAATGTGACAACTAACACCCTTGAACTTTCATGATCATGTCAGTTCTGCACCAAAGTTAAGTTCCGTGTAATAGAATTACAGTTAAGCCCCTAGAGTTTAACAAAGCATTAAACTCTATCCAAAATACCTTTCTCAACAAGCTTTGACCCATATAAAGTCTTCATCTCAACATTCTCCACCTTGAAGTCTTTATATATCAAGAGCTATTCAAGTCATAACAGTATCATTCTACACATCTCCGGGCAACAGTGATTCAACGAATTTGAATACCCTGGAGTGTAAGAACAACACCACCACAACTTGACTCTTGGTTCAATATTATCCAACACCTGCTTCACTTACACAAAAACTGAACTTAGCACCAGTTAACACTTTTGTAAGCATGTCAGCAGGATTCTTTTGAGTATCAATTTTCTCAACTAATAGTTCTTTAGCACTGATTACTTCCCTGATAAAATGCAGCTTCACAAGTATATGTTTTGTTTTCTCAGGATAGATAGCATTCTTTGACAGTAATACAGCACCTTGACTATCACAATGTATCACAGTATCATTTAACTGAATTCCCAATTCTGATACAAACCTTTGTAACCACAAACCTTCTTTAACTGCCTCTGTCAAGGCTATATACTCAGCTTCAGTTGTGCTAAGAGCAACAACTGACTGCAACTGAGCTTTCCAGCTTACCAAACTGCCTTCTACTTTGAACATATAACCAGTGATAGATCTTCCCTTATCAAGATCCTTTGCGAAATCAGAATCAACAAAGCCCTCTACACAACTTTCCACATTGCAAGTCTTACCAAACATCAAACCAGCAGCTCTAGTCCCAGATAAATATCTCAAAATCCATTTTACTGCTGTCCAATGTAACTTTCCAGGATTTGAGATATATCTACTAACCAAACTTACTGCATAACCAATGTCTGGTCTGGTACACACCATTAGGTACATTAAACTACACACAGCATTTGCATAAGGTACCTTAAGCATATATTCAACCTCTGCAGGACTTGTAGGACAATCTCTAGCTGACAATTTAAACTGCAGAGTTAATGGAGTAATCACAGGTTTACAACTAGACATACCATAGTTTACTAAAACCTTATTCAGATAAGATTCTTGAGTGAGCTTTAGTAACCTGTGCTCTCTGTCTCTCCTGATTTCCATCCCTAATATCTTTTTAGCATTTCCCAGTTCTTTCATATCAAACTCTTGCATTAACAATTGCTTAGTAGACCTGATCTCAGCCTTATCTTTACAAGCAAGTAGCATATCATCTACATACAGTAGAAGATACACATAACAGTTAACAGCATACTGCCTGTAATACACACAGCTATCATATTGACTCCTTGAAAACCCATGATTTACAATATACTCATCAAATCTTAGATACCATTGTCTTGGGGACTGTTTGAGCCCATAAAGTGACCTTTTTAACAAGCACACCTTACCCTCATTGCCTTTTTCAATAAACCCCTCAGGTTGAGTCATATATATTGTTTCTTCTAAATTACCATGAAGAAAGGCTGTTTTAACATCTAACTGTTCAAGTTCAAGATCATACTTAGCTGTTAGAGACAATATAATTCGAATAGAGGAATGTTTTACCACAGGAGAATAAATTTCTTTATAATCAACTCCAGCCTGTTGAGTAAAGCCCTTAGCTACCAGCCTTGCCTTGTATCTGGGTGGATCATTTTTGCTCACTCCTTCCTTTATTTTGAATAACCATTTGCAAGCAACTGGTTTTTGACCTCCTGGATTATCAACAAGTTCCCAGGTATCATTTTTCATCAAAGATTCCATCTCTTCCTCCATAGCATTAATCCACTTGTCTTTCTCAACAGAATTGATGGCCTCAATATATGACATAGGCTCATAAACACTTTCTTGCTCAGCAGCTATGAATGCTATAGCAGACACATCATCATTGTCCCTAAACCTAAATGGTTTTACAACAGTTCTCTTCCCTTTGTTTTTAGCTATTGAATAAGAACTATCAGCACTCACATCTGTATCACCTGCATGTGAAGTACTACCTTGATCATTTGGTTGCTTCACCTCAAATTGATCTTTCCCATTGAAGTCATCATCTTCAATTATTACTTCACTAGTGCTTCCTTTTTCTATGCCATGACCCATAACATCCTTGTACAATATATGCTCCTTAAAAACCACATTTCTACTAACAAATACCCTGGGTTTTGATTCATCAGTCCTCCACAACCGATAACCTTTCACACCATCTGGGTAGCCTAAAAATATACATTTATAGGCTCTAGGCTCAAGTTTACCTTGATTGACATGAGCATAACACAAAGATCCAAACACCCTTAGCCCTTGATAATCTTGTTTAAATCCTGTCCACACTTCCATTGGAGTTTTGTTCTCTATGGCTCTGGAAGGAGATCTGTTAATAAGATATGCTGCAGTATTAGCAGCTTCTGCCCAAAATTTCTTTGGCATACCTGCCCCTGTTAACATGCATCTAATCCTTTCAAGTAGTGTTCTATTCATTCTTTCTGCTAGCCCATTCTGTTGAGGTGTTCCAGGAATTGTAAGGTGCCTAGCAATGCCATGACTTTTACAATATTCATTAAACTCATTGCTACAAAATTCTAACCCATTGTCAGTTCTCAATTTCTTTACCCTCTTCTCTGTTTGGTTTTCAACTAAGTTTTTCCATTCTTTAAACTTAGCAAAAGCCTCATTTTTGTGTTTGAGCATATAAATCCATACTCTTCTGGAGTGATCATCAATAAGTGTCATAAAGTACCTTGCCCCTCCAATAGATTCAGTTCTTGAGGGCCCCCATAGATCAGAGTGTATGTAGTCTAGAATTCCCTTGGTTACATGCTTTCCAGGACTGAACTTGACTTTCTTGTGCTTGCCCATTATACAGTTTTCACAAAACTGAATGTCACAATGGCTGAGACCTTGCAGTACTTGTTGCTTATGTAGTTCTGCTAACCCTTGACCACTGATGTGGCCTAATCTTTTGTGCCACAACAGTGCTTGTTTATCCCCCTCTTCAGTGATTAAGGACATTGGATCAACACTTACATCCCCATCTAGTATGTAAATGTTATTATGCCTTCTAGTACCAGTAAGCATTACCATAGACCCCTTAATAACTCTGGCTTTACCTTCTTTTAAACTCACATTGTACCCTTCTCTTTCTAAGGTCCCTAGTGATAGCAAATTTCTCTTTAGAGTGGGAATATACCTTACATTTTCCAGGTTGAACACACTGCCACTTTTTAACTTCAATGTAACAGTACCATGCCCTTTAATTTGGCATGGCCTGTGATCTCCCAATTTAACAGTACCAAGATCACACTCTTCTAACCTCTGAAAATATTCTTTGTGTGGAGTCATATGAAATGATCCTCCACTATCCATCACCCACCCATCTTTGCATTCATCACTATATACCATCAAGACATCTGAACTCTCATATCCTTCAGAATTATCTTCTTGATCACTGTGACCACTATTACCTTTCTGATTCTTGAACTCATTTTTTCCTTTTCTTCCACTCTGGGCAATCCTTCTTGAAGTGTTTTTCAGACTGACAAACAAAACACCTCCTCTTAAACTTTGACCTGGATCTTGACTGAATCTTGTTAGCCCTGGAACTGTTTCTATGCTCAGGCCTGCCTCTTACATAAAGACCCTCTCCACCTTCATCTTTGGAGTCTGTCTTCTTCTTCAATTCCTTAGAATTGAGTGCTGCAATAACTTCATCCATGGAGAGGCTATCTCTTCCATATAAAAGTGTATCAACAAAGTGTTCATAAGATGCAGGTAATGAAGCCAAAAACAGAATAGCTTTGTCTTCATCCTCAAGGCTAACATCAATGTTTTCCAAATCTAAGATTAAACGGTTGAATTCATCAGAATGATCCTCCATACTCTTACCAGGGGTCATTTGAAACGTGTACACCTTCTTCTTTAGGTACAAACGGTTAGCCAGAGATTTGGTCATGTATAATGACTCCAATTTCAACCACAAGCCAGATGCTGACTTCTCTTTTGATACTTCCCTAAGAACACGATCACCTAAGCACAAAATAATTGCACTATGTGCTTTTTCCAGAGTGACCTTCCAATCCTTATCCTCTACATCCTCGGGTTTATTTGCTTCCCCCTGTAGAGCCTCAGCGAACCCTTGATGTACCAATAGAGCCTTCATCTTCACTCGCCACAGATTAAAATCGTTTCGGCCATCAAATTTCTCTAATTCGAACTTTGATGACACCATAACTGCGGAATAAACGATTTACCCCAAATTTTCAGACGAAGTCTTCGATCGAGAGCTATGAACGAAGCTCTGATACCAATTGTTGTAATCAATCGAAGAATTGAAGATAAACGATAAAGAAATCAAAGCTTGTTTTATTGAATTGAAACTGAGAGAAAGGATTACAAAGAAGAAATCGTAAAGAAAGATGAATGAGCTTAACCACCTAATAACTCTCCTAATACGAACGGTAAGAAACGACTTAACAAACTAACTATGAATGTGACAACTAACACCCTTGAACTTTCATGATCATGTCAGTTCTGCACCAAAGTTAAGTTCCGTGTAATAGAATTACAGTTAAGCCCCTAGAGTTTAACAAAGCATTAAACTCTATCCAAAATACCTTTCTCAACAAGCTTTGACCCATATAAAGTCTTCATCTCAACAAGTTGCTTTCTCCGTCTTAAATTAAATCTTTGTTTAATGATGGTACTTTACGTGTAAGTTCGCAAGATATTAAGATCACGATCTATGTGTTGAGAGACCTAGACTCTTCTTTCATCCATATTACAAGTTATTTTCTATTTTTACTCTTAGACCTTAGATAATTTGGTTAAAGATTGGTTTCCCATTCTCATTGATTACATCGAAATATATATACAACCATTGTAATAATCATTTACACATAATATCCTTTATGACTAGTATATTTACACTTGTGTCTATAACATATCTAATACACCCTCTCAGTCTAGGGTGGAGGATTTCAAAGGCTTAGACTGACACGAGGAAAGCCTTTGGTCAAAATGTCAGCAATCTGATAACGAGACGACATATGAAGCATGCGAACCCGACCCAGACGAACTTTTTCCCGAACATAGTGAATGTCAATCTCTATATGTTTGGTTTGGTGATGCTGGATAGGCTTTGCTGTCATGTAAATAGCACTCACGTCGTCACAGTAAACAAGTGATGTGCAAGCGGAGAGTCTGCCAAGCTCCAAAAGAAGGTTCCTAAGCCAACATAATTGTGCAACCACATGAGCGACACCTCTGTATTACGCATCAGCACTAGAGCGTGAAATGGTGGCCTGTCGTTAAGAAGACCACGAAATAAGATTGTCGCCTAGGAATATGCAGTAGCCAGAAGTGGAGCACCGTGCATCAGGGAACCCGACGCACTCGACATCAGTGTACGAGAAGAGATGAGACTGAGCCAGTATTTAACTGAAGACCATAGAGTATTGTTCCAATATTTAGCTTATGTTTTTTTATTGTTTTTTTATCTTTTTATTCCCTATGTCTTGTAAACATCTGGTGATTATGAAATGCAAAGAAGAAACAAAAGCTTTGAACCATCAATTTGAATATGACATTAAAGCGGTTTTTTATCCAAATTCCAAATATCAATACCCTAATTGAAGATCTACATCAGTTAGTGCCATGGTTGAAGAGAACCGTCTTATGTATTTTCGCGAAGTTTTTAAACGAAAATGCATACATGGTTGGGATGTCTAGCCATCTTTCAATCGCTCCCCAAATCCGGTGTGTGACCAGCCAAGCTATCAGTATATGCTCCACATCCCTGTCCCATTGTTACATAGTGGATAAACCGTGATGCTACCGGGACACTTCTTCTTGCTAAAGTCATCTTTGTAGGAAAATGATTCGATCTTGGACTCCAGTTTAACACGTTTACTTTGATAGTGGTGCAGTTGTTCCATCCCTCCTTTTGCATAGTGCCATCTTGTTGAGTGGAGAACTTCTCAATCTTCTTCATGATGTATCCCGAGCTTAACTCTTACTCTTCCCCATCAGTTCCTTTCGAAGTCCATTTGTCCGTCTCTGTACCTTCAAAATTATCACTAGAAAAGTTTTTCAACACAGATAGGCAGTTAGTTAAATCCACCAATTCCAAGGCAATGCTATGGTTTCTTTCCCATCTCAAGTCCACCTTTCAGGCCCATCAGCCTTGGTTATGCATTTAACAATCGAGACATCTTTGCTTTGTTCCAACTCGAAGAATAGTATAGGATATAAGCAAAAAAGCGGCTTATCCTCTAACTATATATCTAATCAAAATCTAATCTTATCCCCCTCTCTACCACTCTTTTAATGGAATCAACCAAATCAATATTATACTTTAAAATCAGTTTTCACTTTGGATATCACTTTCCAACCCCAACTATATTTGTATTAACCGGGATAGATCTCCAGTTTCCGTCCGATTGATGATGAATCAGAATAATCGTTTACTCCACAAGCCACCGGTGTCAATCTTGAACTTCTAAAACCTTTTTGCTAGTAAATCTAAGTTTGTTGCTTTTAAGGGGAGATGATGGAAGCCTAAAAGCATATAGGATTTTTTATAATATACTATTATAAACATAATTTCCATTAAATAACCAATAAAACATAATTAAACATAAACTAAACCATAAAAAAACAGTACATTGATTAAAAAAACTAAAAGACCTAAAAATTACAAGACAACCCAAATTTTGCAGCTACAAAGCATTTGCGTTGAAGGAGAAGTTCCAAAAATTATTTGAGGGCTTCCTCATGCAGATCGTAAATGTTTTCATGTCACAGTTTAGTTGTTCTTGCAGAAGTATTTGGGTACGGAGTTATTGATTTTTTTAGAAGTGGGACAATGATGGTTGAAATAGGTTAGACTCGGGTTGTGAAAGTACAAAATGGTCCGAAACTACTTGAATGAACATGTTTAGTGAAACTTGAGAGGGGTAGTATGGATTAGGTTGTTAATAATGAAATGAGTAGAGTGGACCTGCTTGTTGATATTGAAATGGTTGGGGATTGAGGGGGGGGGGGGGGGGGCTCGGTTGGGGTGGAGTCGGTTCACTCATATGGACTTTGGGTTTATATTTCTTGTGGATGGAGGTTGATCGATTTTTTCTTAGATCTATTTCTAGTAGAAGAATTGAGAAATGTATCAAGGAATATTATTTTTTAATGTGAAATTATTGTGTTAATTGGTTGTATGTTTACAGAATTCATAATAAACTTTTTTTTAATTCCAAATGACTGTTTACGGTCTTATTCTCACATCCAGTGTTTCAGTGTCACAATTTACAACAACTACTAGTAGTCGTGAAAGGAAGCAAAAGGGCTAGCCGTGAGATTGACGACGGTGTAGCCACAAAACTGTGAGGTAGCCGAACCCACCCCTCCATCCTTACTCATCATTATATATAGGTTAATTAAAAAATTATCCTTAAAATATGAAGAGCTTTTATAAACATTTCATATTTCATTTCTTATATTTATTTGTATTTAATAAAATAATACTTATTCATTTTTAAATTATTTTTATTTTTTCTATCGCTCATAACAGATCTAAAATAATTAATATTCAAATATGGAAAACCACTTTACATGAAACTAAAGTGTGAATGTTCTTACATCCAATTCCCCGTCCCAAATCCATCTTCAAATTTTAAAAAATCATTTATAAACCCACTAAATCTCACTCTCCACCCCCAATTCGTTATATCTCGTCCCATATATTTAAAGAAAACTAAACTCTTTGTAAAATTTTATGTTACACTATTTACCTCAGTATATATTATTTTATATTTTCTATGAGTGATGGTGAGAACAAAAAAATAATATTGAACTAAATAGAGATACGAATTAGATGTGAAAGATTTAAAAAGTACTAACTTTTTCTATAATATGAAGGAGTCTAAAATATTTTGGGCCAGTATGGATGGGCTTTGCTCCATTTGTTCGTCTCTTTCAGACTTTCAGTAATAACTGAAGGCCCAATTAGCATTATCAAATTCTCAGTTGTTCCATACGTTGAGAAATAGAGTAACTGATATTTTACGAAGCTAAAGTGAATAAAGTTTTTTTTTTCCTTAAAAAAAGATTGAATTGTTGGCTAAACCGGTTCTAGTTGTTTCAAAGATGGCAAAACATATTTTTATTTGAACCGGCTCGTGCTAAAATTGGTTTTCGGAGGACGAAACCAAATTTTAGCCGGTTTGGGTTTAGGTGGTTTAAGAGTGTATTTTGCAAACCGGTTAAATCTTACAATTTAGACCGGTTCCTAAGCGGTTCTTGCCAAACTGTAGTCGGTTTCATCCTAATTTTTTTCTTCTAACCCCAACTATAAGATGGTCATGACCCGATATTAGTAATTATATCCCTTTTATGTTTTATTATCTTCTAGAATCACACAAAAACCTCCGACTACAACAAATACCTAAAACAG
Organism: Deinandra increscens subsp. villosa; assembly: GCA_039602395.1. Taxonomy (NCBI): domain Eukaryota; kingdom Viridiplantae; phylum Streptophyta; class Magnoliopsida; order Asterales; family Asteraceae; genus Deinandra; species Deinandra increscens. Next base: position 16,675,152 of record JBCNJP010000019.1, on the reverse strand, counting down.
TAAAACTTAACCGTCCAATAAAAAGGGAATGAAAGTTTAGTGTTTGAAACTTTGAACCGGGCCGGGAAGGGATTAGTATTTTAGATCGAAAAAGATCTCAACAAGCTCTCGTAGCTCAGTTGGTTAGAGCACCCGTTTAGTAAGCGGGAGGTCTTGAGTTCGACTCTCAACGAGAGCATAATTTTTGCAAACCACGATAGACGAAACTTAAAAAACAAAGTCCAAGGTAAAAATTCTAAAACTGAGTTTCTTTCTACCCTCTAATGTAAATTTTTAGATTTCTGCCATATCAGTATTAATGGTGAATTTCTTGTATTTTTACAATTAACCGTAATTTTTAGTCTTTTACATATCGGTCACAATTGCCTTTGCTCTTTTATCACTTACGTTTATTTAATCCATGGTTGTAAAACTCTCTGAGCAATAGCGAAGCTTGAAAAAAAACCCCGAGGGGGTGGTGCTCAAAAATTCTATCGAGGGGTGATACTCAATACATTCGAGGGAACGATACTTAATACATATAAAGTTTTGTACATAAAATCATGAACATAGGTACTCCTGGACGAAAAAACCGCGGTGGCGCCCCCCCCCCCCCCCCGGTGTACGCGTCCCTCTTCTAACCTTCACCCATGTCCCCGAGTATTCCCCTATATATTCTCCGAGTACTCTCCCGACTATGGCGAGTACTCTCAACTCCCTAGTCGACTAACTTGGGAGTACTTAACGACTTTTACAACCATGATTTAACCTACAACAAAAATATTTAACTTTTTTTTCTCTTTTACATTTTTTTTTCCTTCTGAATCATCTCTGATCATATTATGACGACACACGACACCTTCACGTAGCGTTTAGGGTTACTGGAAACACCGCATCATCATTTCTGTTGCAGTAAGAAATGGTTGAATGCACGAGTATGGTGAGGATGAATTACTCTAACAAACAAGGAATGGTGAATTTGATAGAAAGGCTCTGGATGGAAGATGATAGGGTGACTTGTGCGCTGGCGAATACCACCCTATGGCCTATGTCGCTATCCTCTTCGATATAGTGTGTGATTTAGATTCATTAAGGTTCTGTTTGCAAACTTCACTCCTTGTAGGACTCGATCAAAGGTTTTAATACCTTGATCGGTCAGGGCAATATTAGTCGTAGGTTAGAGCGGCTTACTAGGTCCTGAGCTCGGTTAGAATCAAACAAGCGAAATACTTATCGGGTCAGTGATTAGATCTTATCGGATCCGTTAAGAGGTCATCAAACAGTCTCTAAGTGTTGTTCCGATTGCACTACTCAGTCTTATAATGCAGGGGCGGAACTAAAAAAGTTTTTGAGGAGGTCCACAATTTTTTTTTACAAAGTCACTATATTTAAATATTTGTGTTTCATAGAAACAAACATAAAGAAATTTGGTCCGGATCGGCTTGGTCACATAAAATAAATACGACACAAAAACAAAAACAAAAAATATCGTCATTAGAATGAATGTATTTGAAAAGGGGGGGGGGGGGGGTTGTTTAGGATGAATGTATTTGAAAATAAGGGGTGTAGAATGAAAGTAATTAAAAGATGAAAAATGAAAGAATAGTCAATAAATTTACAGATTTGTCCGAAACCCACGTGCGTTACCCCTTATTACTCTCCTGACTAAAATTAATAAAAAGATGGGAAAAAAGATACGTTACACCATTTATATAACACTAAATTTAATGAAAAAAAAAGGTTTGATAACAATACTTTAATGAGAAAAAAAGGTTGTGAAAGAAAAAATGGTTATGCTAACACTAAATTTGATTGAAAAAAAAGGTTGGGAATAAAGAAAAAGAAGGTTGGGAAAAAAGAAAAAGAAGGTTGGGAAAAAAAACGTCGTCGAGCGGAATTGCACTTGCGCCTCTTTAAATGCCGCGGACAATCTTACCAGTGGGCTATGAATGCTTTTGTTTCATTTTTCTAAACTTTATTTAATAACTACTCAAAACGAAACAAAATTAATTTAAAAACCGTTTACATAATTTCCACTTCACGTACAAAATTGAGGGGGTCCCCGGGGACCCCATGGGCCTATTATAAGTCCGCCCCTGTTATAATGTTGAGCTTTTAGTTAAGTGTTATTTGATCAAAAGTAGCATAAGTTGTAGCTAGAATTTATACAAAATGTTAAGTTTTATATATGAATTGGAATTTGCACTCTCGTTTCACGTTTGGGGCGGTGCGAAGTCAATCTACAAACAACAAGTTCATTTCATAAACTGGCGGTGATATGCAAAAATATATAGCAGCCAATATTAGTATATATACAACTAGATTAATAACCGGTATACTACACAGTTTGAATTTAGATTCATAATGTTAGATTAAAAAAAATGGTTAAGAGGTTAAAAATTATAGATGACGTAATTCATAATAAAACATTAATTGATACTTTAATACATTAAAGGAATTTTTAATTTTGACAAATTGTTGATTAGTTTCTTAAAACGACTCAAACTATTGTGTAAATTTATCAAATTTACATTAAGTTGCCAGTTTTTTAAATGAAAATTTAGTTTGGACACGGTTGGTAATTTAATAAATTGATAACTGAATATGATTTTGACATGTGACAGTGCTTATGTGGACTCGCTAGAAAAGAGACATGTGATAACCATTTTGGTGTTTAATTTATATTAAAGATAAAAAGGTGTAGATTATTTTCTTCCTTAAACAGATTTGAAAAACATGTTACATCATGTGCTTCATAAATTTATATTCATGTCAGAAATTGTATATATAATGGTGATAGGGTTAAGATAAATTAAGAACATTTTGTTTGGAGAATGCCACTCATTCTCTAGGGGACGACTCAAATTAACGGGGTATTTTCTTATATATAACTAATGGCTCAGAATGATTTTTAAAAGTTTTAAAAATCAAATGGTTCTTAAATGAAGCTCCCCCATTGATGATATATCATATATGCATAATTACCGTGAAGGCACAAAAGGTAAAAGGTGGTGGTAGAGATATCAAACTAGTACAAGCAATTATCCGATAGATAGGAAGTCGACACCTCAAATTCTCAAAAAGTAGTAGGGAACTAGTAGAATGAAAATGGTTGGAGAATTCAAGTACGTAGCTTCAAGTTTTTTTCTTTTTAATAATTAAATTAACATTAAAACAATATATTACTTAAAAAATACACTAGTTTAAAAAAACATAACGTTAACTAAAAAACACAACGTTAATTAAAAAAATACAACATTCAAATAAAAAAAAACATAACTTCTTCTCCTTGTATGTTAAATGAACATTCAAATAAAATTCATCAATGAGTTGGAGAAAATCCACTTAAATTTTCTATCGGGTGGTGAAGGGAATAAGGCTAAGATTCATTGGGTTACCAAGAGTAGTATTTTCAAACCTAAATCCGGGGGGGGGGGGGGGGGGGGCTTTAAACGTGGTTAACCAATGCCTTCTTGTGAAGTGGTTTTGGAGGTTTAAGAAAGAACTCGGTCATTTATAAAGGAAGGTGGTGCTTGCTATTCATCAAGAGAGGAGCAGGGGGTTTTTATTTATTATGCATCAATATTCATCTTGGTTCTTCGTTGCATGGTGAAGGTAACAATCTCACTTGGGTAGCAGATCCATCATGTGAGTTTTCGGTCAATTTGCTAAGGAGGCTTGTGGTTAAAGAGACTTATTGTCTTCTTGCAGGTCGTTGTTCGTTCTTGACAAGTGTAAGTTAGTCCCATACAAGGTTGCGTTGTTTTTATGGAGATCCAACTTAGGAGGATCGCTACTATTGACCCCTTGCTAGAAGGAACATCTTGACCCAGTTGATGTTTTGCCATAGACAAAGTACCTTTCAGATAACGCAAAATCTGTTTTAAAGCATTAAGATAACCAAGGCGGGGATCATGCATGTGCATGAAACTTGTTAGACGACATAGGATATGTCAGATCACGTGAATCTAAGATACTAAAGCCCTGCTAAGCTCCAAAAGTGTGTTGGGTCATCGACAGGAGGGCCGCGTCGGAGCCAACCTTCGTGACACTGTCAACCAGAGTGTATAATCCTATTTTCTACACATATCCTTATACAACGAATGTTTATATGATTGGATACAATCTATTCTAAGAGAAAGAGACTGAGCCTAAATTCCATTTTCAAAGAAATTAAACGTTTGAGTTTCTTATGATTCAAAGATAAAAGGATGTTTAAGAACTTTGTTTGAGATTATTTTTTTTTGAACAACAAATTAATATTTACAATTACACCAAATTACACCACTTGTTTGGGTTTGAACTTAGAACCTTCATCTAAGAGGACAATGCCTCTGTCAAGTGAGCTACTCTCACATTAACAAGAACTTAAGAACTTTGATTGAGATGTTTAGGATGATTGGCGTTTGTTTAAGATGTAGTGTTTTATAGTTAGTTGTGCCTCCCCTCTAGCTCCTTGCTATTGCTAATGGTTAGGTTGTTTTTAATGAAATTGTTGTTATATAAAGTAAAATAATAAAAAGTAAAATAAAATAAGAATATGGGTAGTTTTGATTGCAGTACTTGAATGATAATCCTCCATGCCCCACTCCGATCGTCTTCTCCTTTCTCCATATCGATCGATGTTTCGATTCATTCAATTCACACCTTCTTCCACCAACCACTCTCCAATGGAACCTTACTCCTGCTCACATCACCCCATTTATTGCCTCTGAAACTTTCCACAGTTTCGTACATTCCCTCTGTACCGTCGATATTCGTACGTTCTCGATCACTTCACTTTCCTCCATATTATTAACTCACCTCATCAATAAGCCATTAATATTTAATAACCGCAAGACGTAAGCCTTCGAAATCACCGTCAGAACTTTTCAGTTCGTTTACGATGGGGAATTGTCAAGCGGCGGAGGCGGAGACGGTGGTGATTATGCATCCAGGAACCAAGATCGAGAGGATTTACCGGCCGGTCACCGCTCGCCATGTCATGAATTCAAATCCCGGCCACTACGTCGCGGTTGTCGTCACGTCGCCGGGAGCCAGATCTGGAAACGGTTTGCCGGTGAAGCAGCTGAAGCTTCTCCGGCCAGACGATTCGTTGGTTACCGGTAAAGTTTACCGTCTCATCTGCTTCGAAGGTAAATAAAGTAACTAACTACTGCAGGAGTTTGTTAATTAGGATATTAATTATATGTAAGGGTGGAATTGAATTGGTGATTTGGTTTTAGATATAGTGAAAGAGTTTGCAGCTAAGAAGTGCGTGAAATTGGGGAAGTTGTTGAAGGAAAGAGGAGTAATGGTGATGGAGAAGAAAGGCCTCGCCGGTGCTCCGACGAAGGAATCAAATGCATCTTCCCTGAAGGTGATTGGTCTAGCTTTCGATATTGCTCTTTAATTTGGCCAGTAACCAAAAAATTTTTATCTACAAATTTGTTTTGATATATTGGTAAAAATTGGTTGGGTGAAAGAAAAACAATAAGCTTTAAACATTTCGATAAGGGATTATGGACATAAAAATAAAATTGAAAGTATTTTGATAGTTAATTGTTATCACGAGATAAATTATCAAAGTTTTGTAATAAATATGGTTTAGTTTTGTGAAACTCAACAAAAGTGAAGAAAAAAGTTATACTTTTGGTTTTGGTTAAGCATCTTACTCTGAAATTTACTTGAACATGTTCCCACATAAACTCTATAAGTTCTTTATAGCCAAGGGCGAATCTTTTAGTATACCAGCAGTGATCGGTCACTGCTGGTTTTTATCCAAAGCGACCGAATATACGTGTTTTACGATTTTTTTATATATACGTGTTTTACGAAGAAAATTTTTATATATATCGTCTCGGTCACCACTAAAAAAAATTTATATATTGATTCGGTCACCACTAATTTTCGGTCACCCACGAAAAAAATTTCAAGATCCGTCACTGTTTATAGCGTCCCATAGCGTCCGAAACACGACTCGGAACGCCGTGGGCCAAAATTTCTCCAAGGACATTTTCTACATGGCACCTCATGCAACAAGCTCAAAGATTACAAAAATGAAAATAAAATATAATAGTTGTGTAATCATAATAGGGGATTTATGGCTACATCAATTTGAAGCCATCAAGCTCTTGACGAGGTGGCCGCTATATGGCGCGTAATACCTCTTGAGGAGTTTTATGACTACACATGTCCTTACCATAAAAATATATACATAACGTGTCAAGTGCAGCTCACCGTCCCATAACATTGGATCAAGTTTCTTTGGTTCTTTAAACAATATATTCCGGCCATTAGTCGCTTACTTTGATCGGTTTTTGAAAACGTAAACATTCTTGATGGTGTTGGGAGTAAGGGGTAGTTTAGTAAATCCACAAGTTCTGCCATGGAAGTTGTACAAAACAATAATTTATGACACTCGTATCTTTGATCTGTGTGGTTCATCACACAATGGGCCAACGAATCTTTATGCCTTTATCACCTTTTACAAAATTGATCATGAAATGAAAGCTTGTTCTTCCATACTGGTCCTAAACTATTAATTAAAAGATATTCATATTCATCTTTGTACGCGACTGTTGACACATCAAAAGCTGTAAAACATTATTGCTGCATTTACAGTATAATCTTTTTCTCCCTTTTTGCCACTAGTTTAGAAATTTACCATTTTCAATTCCGATGATTAACTGTGGCGGTTATTTTGCTATCTTGTGACCTCCAAGAGCATCTTTTACATAAATGCGATAAGGAGATAAGGAGCGGGTTTGCTCAAACTCAATGATTTCGATCATTGAGATAGTTATGTTAAATAACGATTATATTTTGATAATCTTTCTTATGGCGTGCACTTTTGTAGCATGGTGGAAATAACAGCAATAGAAGCAGAAACAGAAGCTGCAGGATGAGGGGTAGAAAGCAAAATCAACATCAATGGAAACCGGCCCTGAAGAGTATTTCAGAAAATGAGAATTGAAACAAACTTCATCTTCAGTTGCCCATCATCTATCGTGAAAAAACTTGCAGTAGTTTGTAGATGATAATAGTCTAATGAATATGGAGATTTAGTTTAGTTGTGCTTAGAGGTGAATCAGATGATGTGTGTTTTGAAACTTTGTGTGATATACATTTTCTGGCTTTCTAGCATCACTAATCAGCTGATTAAAATATAATATTAGTTCTTTAGAGTTTAGACTATTTGATGAAGGGACCTTCACAATTTCCTTTAGAGGACCCTCGGCCTCACTGATAGCAGGTGATACAATCCACCGTTTAACTCAATAACTAGACCAAGCGGCTCATCTGAAAAACAAATCATTTATACTTTGACGGTTACAAGAAGAAAGTCAAATAAGAGGGTTGAATTCTTGGTTAAAGATAGACTAAAATTTAGCTTATAGATCTTATTTCTTTTATTGCATTTTTGTTTTTCTTTTTCACAAGTCACAAGACGATGAGATTTTAGTTGTGATTATGGAATAAAAATTTTCATTTGCATCTTCATTCTCTCTTATTTCTTTGGAGTTTAACCCGTTCTAAGGGTATATCAATTGGAAGATTAGTCATCTCGAATCAGCTTCCTAACAATGGTGCTCTCATATGTATATTAGAAATTTAAGTCTATAATGTACACAATAAATGTCTAATATGTATGTGCATAAGTCATTAATATACACATTAAGTCTTTAATATACAGATGTGTACATATACACATGTTTACAATAGGGGATTATACACATGTGCGTATGTACACATATTTATATTAGAGAGTTACACACATGTACACAAGTGTATGTGTACAAGTGTCTATACTCGTGTGTACAAGGCACGTGTGTAAAAGTACACATGTGTACGTTTACATATGTTTGCACTAAAGGCTTATACACATAATAATAACAAAATTCAAATCCATTTATTTAAATCATACATTCTCTAGTTATGTGTTACATACCTGTAAGTGTATTGGTTCATTTTTTTAACACATGTCTAACATATGTGTAAAAATAAATAAAAATACATATGGTTTACATAAAACAGTTTTTTTACACATATGTAAAGTTTTATATGCATTTGTAATGTTTGTTATATACATGTGTTATATTTGTTTTACACACGTTTAACCCTTGTTATACACATGTGTAACGTTTGTTATACACATCATCTATAACTTTGTTATACACATGATCACATTTGTTTTAGACACGTGTAATAGTTGTTTTACGCATTTGTGACCTTGTTTTACACATGTCACATGGTAACCCTTGTTTTACACGTTATAAAACTTGTATTTTTTTCTCTACATCTTGTGGTTTTTTCTATTATTTTTTTTTTATTTTATTTTTAGACTTTTTGTTTTTCACATTTTTATTTTTTAATTTAATTTTGATGAGTTTTATAATTTTTATTTGTTCCAGATTTTAAATTTTTTTAATAGTTTCTTTTTTTTGTTTTTTTGTTTTGTTTTCATTTTTTAACTCTTTTTTAATATTTTATTCAATTTTCATTTTTTCGTTCTTTTATTTTTTGTTTTTATATATATTTTTAATTTTTATTTATTATTATTTGCTAGTTTTTATGTTTTTTGTTTTTATGTGATAAAAAAGAGAAAAAAATTAGTGATTCAAAATGGTCCACGTCTTTTTCAGAACCATAAATATCGAGAACTATAACAACCTGCTTAAATTCTTATATTATTTATTACATTAAATTTCCAAACTGCATGTGATTTAATAGCTTCAAGATTTATTTTTAAATTTTTTGATATATAAAGTCTTTTGTGAAAATCATATATTATGCACCTACGCTATTTGCACATTTTATGTGCATACATGCATTTGTTATTGGTTTTTAAAAGAATTGAGGAAAAATAAATGAAATAATTGAAATATCAAAATAAACAATTATTTTTATTTTTTATATATTTTATTGAAATGGTATTACGTTTTATGCGGTTTCCCATAGTTCGTAACACCTCTATTGGGTACAGTGACACTCTTTTTTCGCCCTTTTAAAACTACAGATGCGCTGAACGAACACCCGTATTGGCCTATTGGTCGAACGCTCCAACACATTTGCTTGGTTTCAAAACGCCATTTGGTTTTTTTTTTCTCTCATTTGTTTCATCTTCATTGAAGACACTCTAAGCGAGGGACGTGTGTTGTTTTTCTAGTGACAAATAGTATTCTCGTCTTCTCATGATAATAGGAAAGGTGTTTAAGTGAATGAGTTGCTCAAGGCTACAAATAGAGAGTATACCCACGCCCTAATTATTTACCTTCTGTAATGTGGTGTGAATGACATCAACGGTGTGGGTTGGCGTGAAACACCACCCCTCCATGGCGTGGGTTTGGTAGCATGAGATTATTCACAGCGTGAAATGAAAGGGGTGAAAATTGGTTAATTTGTACCATGTGAAATGATTCTTGTACCGTACAAAAATTATTGTAATTATTGTACGTGCCCAATCACATCCCAACTCACATTGGTATACCCAGTCATTTGAGTTCCCATTTAGTCCAGTAATCACCTACGCGGCATAATTCACACCCCAACTCATAAGTCATAACCCATATACATCATGCCCTAACTTTGTTGGTAGGTATTTATCACAAGTGTTGGAAAATATAATATATGTTAAAAAAAGACTGAATAATAAATTAAAACTAAGGGTGTAAAGAGCCGAGCCGAGCTGAACATGAGTTTGACTCTGTTCACGAGGGTCAAGGAAACAAGAGGCAGCCACCACCAGCGGCTAGGGTTCCGCTGAATACACCGGCGAGGAAACAAGAGGCAGCCACTACCAGTGGTTAGGGTTCCGCTGCAAACGCCGGAGATGAAACAAGAGGCAGCCACCACCAGCGGTTAGGGTTCCGCTGCAAAAGTCGACGAGGAAGAACGTTGAGATGTGGCTGGAATTTGGATTTGGGATTTGGTTTGAGATGTGGCCGGTGAGGAAAAGGGGGGGGGGGGGTTAGGTTGGGTTTTCTTTTTTAGGTTTTTTTTTTGTTTAATATGTTTATATAAATGACGTTTCTAACCCTGCAAGTTTATTTAAAGAAAACATGTTTTGATAATAACACTATTAGTCCTTCACGTTAACGGTGTTAGTTTTTTTAACGTAAAGATTATTAGAAATAACATTGTGTAAAGGAAGGATCGTTTTTGGCCAAAAAATTACTTGGGGGATTATTATCCGCCAAATAGGAATATGTAGGATTATTAAAATCCATTTTTCCTATTTAAATTTGTATATATTTAGAATTATTCTTTTTTTATATAGAAAAGAATACATGTTATTTACTTATTTTATCATAATTTTATATATAATAATCATTATTTTTTATAATATTTAAAAATTATATAAATAAAAGCTCGTTAAGGCTCACGAGCTCGATATGTTAAGCTCGGCCCAAGCTCGTTTATTAAACGAGTCCTATTTCAAAGCTTGAGTTCGGCTCGAGCTCGTTAAAGCTCGGTTCGTTTCGAGCATTTTATCGAGTCGATCTCTAATAGCTCACGAGTGGCTTGACTCATTTAGACCCTTAATTAAAACTATAAAAAATAATACTATTAATTTTCTCATTGAATGGTATCAGAAATTCAGAATGAAAGCTTGGTGGCTTATTTTCTTATGGGGAAAATGAATTACGTAGCAAAGAGTTGGGGGTGGTGGATGTCACGTATCATCCATGCGGCGTCCTCCTCGGGAGCTTATCTATTCCGTAGCAGTACTCGAGTTTATCCATGAATAATCAAAACTTAATTTCTTTAATATAATTATATAAATAACCCCCTCACTTTACTAATTTACATAAAAATGGTTATTTGTATAAGTTGACTAAAGTGCCCTTGAATATAACAGAATAAATAGATGAAGTTAGTCCATTAAAGTGAAATGGTAAAAATTTATAAACGTTTAGATAAAAATGTTAGTTTTTAAGAATATAAAGGAAAATGGTAAAAGTGACAAACCATATGGAAAAAATTGACATTTAACTCAAAGTTTTATTTAATAGAAGAGAGATGAAAAACATGTTAGTTGCATTTGTACCCTATGTGATTATTATTTGTACCCCTCTCATATGTATATGGCCCGTATACTAAGCCGGATACAGTCACTGAAAACAAAGTGTCTGGAAAATGTATACGGTCCGGATAAAAAATATATACACCGTGTATTTTTCTATACGGCCCAAATGTTTATGCGTATAGTATTCAGGGCCGTATACATCTCAGAAATAAAATGTTATGTTTTCGAGTGTTTTCATGTGGAAAAAGTTATACGGTCCGAATAAAAAAAATATACAGCCCGGATAGTCTATACGGCCCGCATACATATCATATAAAAGCCCGTATAGGTTATACACCTGGATGTATTTTTCATAGGAGCCGAATAAATTGTAGAATTACGATAAAACGTGTTTTATTCAGGTCAGATATAATAACCATAATCAAGATGGAACTTTGAATATTTATTTAAAGTTTTAAAAAAAATTAAATTTAACCTTACTAAGAAATTAGTTTTAAATTTTATATAATTTCCAATATTTTAAATTTATTACGAATGTTTTGATATTGTTTTTTGGTGATGAGACGCAGTAACACATTGTGCAATGGGTTTGTTTCGTGACATCCTTGAAACAATTACCACATTCAACCGACGTAATAACGCACCGTGCAACGCATTAATTCTTGAGTTAAACTTCTTTTTTTGAATATATACGGGTCGTATATCATTGAATCAAGGCCTTATATATTATATGGACGATATATTTTTTTTATACAGCCCGTATACGTCACTTTTTTATTAAAACGACGTGTTGCAGCTTTTTTATATTTTGAAGTATACGGGCCATATATTTATTTACAACCCTTATATATTTTTATATCCAGGCGGTATAGAGTGTACAGAGTTTTCTAAATTCTATATAAGTACCAACCCGTATATTATATATATACGACCGATATGAGTGCATATATAAAAAGTGATTCAAATAGCACATCCCAAAAAATATAGTTAGAAACTAGTGTAAATTATGGATTTCGTCCCTGTGGTTTGCATGAATTTCGGGTTTAGTTCTTACGTTTCATTTATTACAGATATGGTCTCAAACGTTTGCCCAACCGTATCGGATTTAGTCATGAGCCTAACAGACACTAAAAAAACCTGTTAAATATATGTGAAAAGACCACTATACCCTCTTTTAAAAGACCAATATAAATATAAATTGAAAAAAATTAAAAAAAACATAAACCACCAATATTCATCATCGTCATTTCCGGCGATTCATCTTTCACAACCAATATTCATCATCATCATTTCCTTTTCGGCGATTCATCTTTCACCACCACCAATATTCAACCACCACCATCACCATGTGATCCGTTCCGGCGATTCATAGTTCCAGTGGTTGATTATATGTTCCCCTCTCATTCCAGTGTTTATACGTTTGAATTTTGGGATTTTACTAGAAATTTGTTCGATTGCAGATAGCTCTGTTTGATTTCGATTTCTATTGCGTTTTGTATACACTTTAATTGGATTAAGATAGCAGGATTTGTTCTCTTAATTGGATTAGGGTTGCGGGATTTCTATTGCGTTTTGTATACGCTTCGAATTTGGTCTCTTAATTTTCGGATTTCTTATGTGCTTATATTTCTTACGGCGGTGGAAAAGACGGAGGTGTAGCGGGATTACGCCTGTGAGTTTGTTGTGATTGAGATCTAACGTGTGGAGGTTTTTCAGTTCGTAGATTGACTCCGGGATGGTTCCGATGAGGCGGTTTTTTAACCGGCGGCCAATTTGGTCGGTGATAAACCCGTTGACGGGAACTGGATTTGGTTATCTTGCTTAATGTTTGCGGTGGTCATAGCACAACAGAAATTTAGTCGGGGTTAATTTCATCGTGTCACTGTCCTCTCCTCCACAGAAATTTGTCTCATCGTCACCAATTTCCTCTTCGGATTTCTTAGTAGCTAAAGCATTTGATTCCGGTGATACCAATTGTTCCGGCGACGTCTAATTCCGATGATATATATCAGAGAACGTGGTTTTAAAGAATGTGATTTTTAAAGGATGGTTCTGCGCCCACATTTTTTAATTAAATAATAAAATTAGTTTTTTATATATTTTTTTAAAAGAAGGGCATAATGGTCTTTCATAGGCATTTAACAGAATTTTTTAACGATCGTTTGGCTCAGGGATTAAATCCGATACGGTTTTACAAACTTTGAAGACCATATCTATAATAAATGAAACGTAAGTACTAAACCTGAATTTCGTACAAACCACATTGACTAAATTCGTAATTTACTCTAGAAACTAAGAAGATGTTCTCCAAACATTTTACTTATTAATATTAAATTATATATTTCGTAGTAAAGATAAGACAAAACAATATAAGATGAATTTTTTTTCTCTTACAAGGATTATTTAGATCCGAATAATATGCCATGGGATCAAAATAAAGAATATAGAATCATTCTTTTATATAAATGTAGGCAGCGTTTCCTTCAAACATTTAACTCATTCATCCACTACTCGATAAATAACCAAGTCTTTAGATACTTTGATACTGCTAAACTTAATCAATAAGCGACCCGTAATCAAAAGGTATATAATCTTCTGGTTTCACAAACCATTTTATTTGCAACTTAAAATAACTTTACTCTTAATACTTTCAGTATTTTATTTCACATATTTTTTTTATTTTTTTAACAGCTAACTAAATAAACACATTTATTTTTATAGGATTTGAACCCACGATCTTTTCAATGGGAATCTACTAATTTACCATCAAGCTATCCACTTTAAACACTTCACTTTAACTTTTATTCAAGATTAAAAGATAGTTTTTAAGTTTGAAAAAAAAAAAAAACTCGTCATTTATGACATTATTAATTTTGCACGTAAAACAGTTTTAAAAAGATTAAATGCAATAATTATGTATATTAATCACATAATCACTTGTTGTGATATATCAACATGATGGCACAACAATGAGAACATGATATGATGTTGTAGCTTTGTGCAGATGATAGTACATCGCTATTGATTTAAGGGACCCCACTATCTGACTACAAGATAATGAGCATGCATCTAGCCTTCAAAAGGGGTCGGATGCAATTTAAGCACAAACGTTTTTCTGCATTTTTGTGACACGACAAAACAGCAAACACCGTATTACACACACAATAACAAACCAATGTTTTTATGAAGACTATGATTCCGGTGGGTTCATTATCATGGCTATGATAAAACCTGCACTACCCTACTGCTTTCAAGTGCAAGAGCAAGTTCAAGTGAATGAAAAACACAGTTGGTGGAAACTGAAAACATCTGTTTGTTGGAGAGACTTTGGCGTCAAGAATAAGATCGGATCCAGTCTTGCAAAGAAATGCGAAGGAAGCGGAAGTTGTAGTTATTGTGGCAGAAGTGGATATGATGATGGCGGTGGTGGTGGAGGAAAAGGATGGAGTGATGTGTTTGTGGAGATGATGAGAGAAGGTAAACCTTATTTCCGGGCACATCGTGGTGGCGTATTTGTGGTTGTAGTGTGTGCGGAAGTGATCCAAGGTCCTAATTTGGACGCCATTTTAGAGGTAATACTATGTGGTATTTATCTTTTGAAACGTACACACACCCCTTAATTTTACTCCTAATTCATCATTATAAGGTTTAAATCATCTTTTAACCATTTGAGCACAGAAACCATCTTAACATCTTGGTAAGATGAAAGATGGTAATATTACCTTTTTTAGGCTATCATAATGCGTCACTTCATCTATTCTTCACTCCGTGTCATATCAGAACCTACTTCACAAAATTATTAAACCACTCTATCGGTTGGAAGAAAATATAAATTTTAACTTAAAGTTAAAGTTAGAAATGGAATTTTGAAAGTAATACCAAATGAAAATGGTGACTGAGACACTTCACGTGAAGTGTTCCACTCAGTGTGAAAGAGTAGAGGGTGATGGTGTTTCACTCTTTCTGCTCGGTCACATCATCACTTTGTATATGGCTCCATGACCTACTACTTATAGTCTTATATAATTGCAAACACCTAATCATTTAATGCTACTTCTAAATTTATACCATTATTTCTACCACAATACTAATAGGAAGAGAAATCATTATATACATAAGATGATACCTTTTAGTTAAAAACCTTTTGGTTGATAGTACCAATTAACTCAATGAATCGGTTTGCTTGAAACAATAGGTAAAACCTAAACCATAATAAAGAGAAACACCCAGACTTCATCATTAAAAATTATATATTATATACAGGTTTACATATATATATAAACACATGATTTTCTCAACCATAAACACATGTATCAAATCAATATATCAATAATTAGTTGATTTTGTAACATAAGCAATTCTCCACTAATGTTTGTTTACTGATAAACTAAAAACTCTGACGCTTGCTTTGGCTAAAAAATATACAAAAACAAAAACTTGTTCAAAATGATTCAATCATGGGTAAAGGGTATGTTTTGGCAGTTTTGCTCTCTATTGAAGGGCCTAGAGCTCTCTACCAGTTATAGGGCTTAGATCCCTCTGTCTGTTGTTGAATTCAGGAACTCACGTTTTAAAACATGTCATAGTAACATGTTGATAGTGATAGTAATGATACGTAATTCTATTCTAAAAATTGTTGAACTTGATTATTAAAAATTGTGTCTCAAGTAAAGTTGCCAGGCGTCAAACATTAGAAAGGAAGAAAATCATCATCTTTGACTTGACTTACCTAGACTTCTCTATTTCCACCGCCAAAAGGTGGAATCATTCTTGCGGTCCGTGGTTTTTCAATATAAATTAAGCTTTGACTGTATTTGGGATGTGAATTTTCGCACGATACAAAAATATGATACGAACCTAATTCGAAATTTACGGATTTGAGTTTAGTATAAATGGGTTGGTTAGCTACGGGTTGAACTCATAAACCCGTTTAGCTAAACGGGTTGTGTTCGGGTTTATACTTTTTAGTGTAAGATTGTAATTTTAACGTATTAATATGTTTAAAAAACTTAAAAAAGGTAAAAAAATCACGTCAAATGGATCGTGTTCGGGTCAACCCACAAACATTCACGTCGTGTTCGGGTTAATGTGTGACATGATTTTCAGTTTCAGGTTCGTGTCAAATTCTTTGGGTTCGGATCGGGTTGAGTCACCAACCTGCAAACGCAACCCGTTTAACACCCCTACAATGAATCCGCTTAATAAAGATTAGAATTGAAGATTCTTTTCGCAGTAAGTTTCAAGTATATAAGTTTTTATAAAAGTTTAGATGTTAAATTGCCAATTTCGGTTGGTTTGTTTTAATTTTCAGCACGGTTTGATTTTGATTTAGAAAAAACAATCGTTACTTTTATTAATCTTAGACCATAAATATTAAAAAGCCTGAATCCATGAAAAAAAAAAAGTCAGGGATCAAAATACACTTTTCTCCCCCAAAAGGACGCGTCTCGCTCCTCTAGATTGTCTCATTCTTACCCTAGGGCCGCCGGTCCCACAAGACCGCAAAATATCGTCTATTTCACCCCCTCCCTCAACAACCCTACCGTTAACTCCATTGCTATGGCCGTTTCATCCTCCGGTTCCTGCATCTCTCTCCACACCCTACGCCGTCAAGCCGCTAATTTCAGCTCCGTTAGCACGCCGGCGAATGTTGTTTCTCGATGCTTCATGACCGGATCGCTAAAAATGTCGGTTTTCAATTCGGATGTTAACTTGTGGAAGAAGAAGAAGCTTTCCTTTAGCATGTGTAACGTTTTGGGCGAATATGAGAGCGAAGGAGCCGATGAGTCCGGCATTAATGCTATTAGGGACGATGTTTTTGTGACTTTCTTCCGAGAAGCGTGGCCGTATTTCACGGCTCATCGAGGCAGTACCTTTGTTGTTCTTCTTTCCGCTGAAGTTCTCGATAGCTCACTTTTGGATCCTATTTTAATGGCAAGTCTACACTCTAATATTTTAATTTAAAATCATCCGATTGCTGTTGTGTGGTATCTGGCTAAACTTATGGAATCTTACACCCTGAAATTGTGCAATTTTATGTTCTGATGTTAGAGTGTTAGTACTTTATTTTGATTCATAGTAATCAGTCACACGAAGAGCTAAATTAATCGAGTGAAATGCAGGATATCTCTCTCCTTCATGGGCTGGGAATCAAATTTGTGCTTGTTCCAGGGACACATGTACAGATTGATCAGATTTTAGCTGAGAAGGGTTAGTGAAACCTAGCTCCTTTTTCAGCTTCTAGTCTTGTAAAGCACCTTGCATCCAGAGCGCCTCACTATGAGTATTGGCCAATTTTGTAAATTCCAGAGAAATTCTGCATTTTCTAGCCAAAATGATATAAAACATCCAAAAATGGTTTAAAACCAGCCTAAAATGTGTTTAAAACGCCTAAAATGGTAGGTTTATACTATGCACCTTACTTATCTAGGGTCTGTCTTCCTCCTATGCCGGCCAAAGTTCAATCTTTGTGCCGTGAGTGTGCGTTACGCCTTTGACAACGTCTCACCTGAATTGGGCATATGCAAGTGTAATTTAGCAAATACTTGTATAATATTCTTGAATGTATAAATAATATGCTATGAAATTCAGGATGTGAACCGAAATATGTTGGAAGATACAGAATTACAGACCCTGATTCTCTCAAGGCAGCCATGGATTCAGCTGGAAGAATCCGTCTGATGATAGAGGCAAAGCTGTCACCAGGGCCATCTTTATGTGGCATTCGTAGACATGGAGAAAACAGGCGGTGGCATGACAGTGTTAGCGTTGCAAGTGGTAATTTTCTTGCCGCCAAGGTAATCTCTTTCTATTCCCTGCAGTAATTGAAGCAAAATTCATCGCTCAGACTTTGTAAATTTGTTACAGAAAAGAGGAGTTGTTGAAGGAATTGATTATGAAGCAACAGGTGAAGTGAAGAAAGTGGATGTTCATCGCATACGGGAGAGGCTGGATAATGATTCTATTGTGATCTTAAGCAACCTTGGATATTCCAGCTCTGGAGATGTACTGAATTGCAAGTATGCTATGTAGTATATGGATTTTCTAATAGGTATTTTTTGTTACTGTTACGATCTAGTTGAGCGTAATGTAACAAGATTATAGTCCCTCTCTCCTAAGTATCTTAACACAAATAATCGAAATAGGTTTTGGGTGATCCAAGAATACGCTGAAGACATAGGTTGACCCGTGTATAGAGTCCACATGTAAACACTATGGCTTGAATTCTACTTATATTAGTAACCTATAAAAGTAAAGTATATATGTATATGCTCTTAATAAGCAAGTGACTTTTTAGCTGTAACTATATTGTAAACGTAATAATTATTAATGTTTCTTATGGTAAATAATGCAGCACATATGAAGTTGCTACTGCTTGTGCTCTAGCTCTTGGAGCGGAGAAGCTTATCTGCATTATAGATGGTCCAATTTTGGATGAGTGGGGCCGTTTAATTAGATTTTTGACTCTTGAAGATGCTGACATGTTAATACGTAGACGAGCCAAGCAAAGTGAGATTGCTGCTAATTATGTAAAAGCCATAGGTGAGGAGGAATCTAATTCCATTCTCCCAAAGATTGGAATGTCATCTAGTGACAGGTATACTGCAACGTTTCAAAATGGTGTTGGTTTTGATAATGGTAACGGGTTGTGGTCAAGTGAACAAGGGTTTGCCATTGGAGGGCAAGAAAGACTGAGTAGGTCAAATGGTTATTTATCAGAGTTGGCTGCCGCCGCTTTTGTTTGCAGAGTAAGTCCGTAAAGAAGTAATTGTAACTAAGATTGCTATTTAATTAATTTAACTAATTGTGTTTTGTCATATATATCACTAGGGAGGTGTCCAGAGAGTTCATCTGTTAGATGGGAACATAGCTGGAGTGCTATTGAAGGAACTGTTTCAAAGAGATGGGGTAGGGACTATGGTTGCTAGGTACGTATAACTATAATAAAAATCAAACCATTTCAAGAAATGTAAAAACTACTAAATATTTATTTGTACTTTGCAGTGATCTATATGAAGGTACGAGGATGGCAAAGGTGGATGACCTTCCTGGAATAAGACAAATTTTCAAACCATTAGAAGATTCTGGGACTTTGGTCAAACGGACTGATGAGGAGGTTTGTATTAAACGCTAATCTTGAATTCTTGAATTTACCGTTCAGTAACTTAATTGTACATTGTGCCATGTTTTTAGTTACTAAATGCATTGGATTCCTTCATTGTTGTGGAGAGAGAGGGGCAAATTATAGCATGTTCTGCTTTGTTTCCATTCTATGAATATAAATGTGGGGAGGTTGCTGCTATTGCTGTTTCTCCTGATTGTCGAGGACAAGGACAAGGAGACAAATTACTTGGTATGATTTTTAACTTGTGTTTGCATATGGGTCAAGTTGGGTTCACTTAAAACACTTTTTTTTCAAAGCTTCTAACTTTATTTTTAAAATAATGAGCCATGCACACAAGTGCTCAGTTTTTGCCTACATTTTTACTGTGGCAAACTGTTATTAATCCCCACTGCAAACTTGCAGATTATATTGAGAAAAAAGCATCCTCCATAGGACTGCAAAGGCTTTTTTTGTTGACAACTCGCACAGCAGACTGGTACGTTTTCACTTCCAATATGGTTAAATTCTTCAGTAATGAACAAATCTGTGAGTTTAGCTAGAAATCCTTACATTTTGACAGGTTTGTAAGGCGTGGGTTTACGGAGTGCTCAATTGAGTATATACCAGTGGAAAGGAGAAAAAGGATAAATCTGTCCCGTGGATCCAAGTATTACATGAAGCAGCTGCTACCAGACACGAGTGGTATTCGTGTTAATAGTATGTTTGCGTAAGTTAGTGGTTAATAGCACTGAAGACTCTCAGAAGGCAATGCTGGGTTTGAATCAAGCGGCTAATGTTGAGATGCTTTTGATGAATAAGTGAATGTAGTTAAATTTTTATGTGTGAAGTCTGTAGTGTTGTTTTCTAGCCTCATGAATAAGTCTTGAAGGAAAGCTTTGGGGCAGATGTAATGTTAAATTGTTAATCCTGGAGCCATGATTATGGGATTCGATTTCATGTTGTTTAGTAAATCCAATTCTAAATGTACCATCTGAGGGATGTGGCTATTTTTGTGTCCCTTATTAATAATTCATCCTTGGCTTTTCAAATTCAAGTCAAATGCCTTCTTTATCATCTTGAATTGCTATGGTTGTTTAATGTGTCATAATTTTTTTCTTAATTCAAGTGTCGACTTTTAGGCTATGTGTAATGAGGCTTGAAACCGCTTTTAGCGCCCCTCATAGCGCCCCCACCCACTACGGTGGGGTGCGAAAGCTTGAAAATGGGAGGGAGGCGTTGCATTCTTCACGCCGGATGGGTGAAGGTTTGTGTGGGTTGTGTAATGATTGTGGGGCTTGAAAGGGGCGGCTTGAAAGGGGCTTGAAACTGCCTTTAGCGCCCCTCATAGCGCCTCCACCCACTACGGTGGTGTGCGAAAGCTTGAAAATGGGAGGGAGGCGTTGGATTCTTCACGCCGGATGGGGGAAGGTTTGTGTAGGTTGTGTAATGATTGTGGGGCTTGAAAGGGGCTTTATCCCACTACACCTCTTTTGTTTTCAAGCCCCTAGGCCATGTCATTGTCCACGTGTTGGATCATGCCCAAGGATGAGGCTTGAAGGGGCTTGACCATTACGGTAGCCTTAAAACAATATGTTGGAAACATAGGGCATGAGTGAAGAAGTAAATAACCTGCCGTACCTACACACTTGCACTTTGCATATTGATTGTATTGTACAAGATGGTCTATATGAAAAGATACGAGTCATATTGTACAATATGATCTGTATGAAAAAAAAATTGGTCGTATTGTATCTTTTAATAAAAATATTTTTTCTTTATTCTTTTTTAATTATTTGACAATCTATAATTACTCAATATCCGTGTCAACTTAACGTAACGCATTATTTCTTCAAAACTTTCTATAAATCATTACATGTCGATTAATTTTATTGTTCAATTTTATGCATTCAACGCATTTTCGTTCCACCGACTGAAATTAAGCTATCGATTAATGTAAAAAGATTGAATTAATATAAAAAGTTTTAAGGATAATACATCATGCCAAATAACTTACATGGATATCAAGTAATAACAGATCATGTCAAATAATTTTAAAAAATAATAAAAAATCATAATTTCGTTTTACTACGGCTCATATTGTACAATATGACTAATATATTTTTTTAACAGATACGACTAATATTGTACAATATTATACAATACGACCTGTATGCAAAGTGTTTGGGTATCAAGTTTGGGTGTGTATCCCCTATTATAAATGTAAACACCATATTTTTATACCAACTATTTAGTAAGATTGTCATCTTATAAATAGTTTTTAAAATAAATGTGAACACCA
Organism: Deinandra increscens subsp. villosa; assembly: GCA_039602395.1. Classification (NCBI taxonomy): domain Eukaryota; kingdom Viridiplantae; phylum Streptophyta; class Magnoliopsida; order Asterales; family Asteraceae; genus Deinandra; species Deinandra increscens. Next base: position 16,653,762 of record JBCNJP010000019.1, on the reverse strand, counting down.
CATTTTTATGCTTGTTTAAATTATATAAATTCAAATCAATAGTGGGTCTAAACCTGTTAGTAACATCAACAATCATATCATAAGTACCCCATACAAAATATAAGAAAACACTCCATACATAGCCTTTTACCTGAAAATTTCTAACCTGCAAAAGTTACTTAAAAAGATTAGCATAAATCTACTGCATTTTGTCAAGTGTCAACGACCAAACATGAACCCTTGTAATATAGGAGGAAAACCATCTTACATCTTAATATCATTAGGTTAGAAGCTACTTGCTACTAAGATACATGCATAAGCAAAAACTCACTTGTAATACCAAACTGAACATTGGACTTGTACCAAACCTACCAGGATAAGATGAGCAGTGTAAGATTAGTAATCACTTATCCTGTTATCCATCATCAATTTTATAGATTCTTAAGTCTCTCAAGAACACACAATTTTTCATCTTGCTCAAATGAAATCCTCTTGTTTGTTCTATCCTTATAAGTTTTCCAAATAAATATATTTGGACCCTCAAGACTCAATCCATTAGATTTTTGAACCACAAAGCTAGTATTTACACAAACAACCCTATCATCAATATTTTATAACATTTCTACTTCACTTTTTATAACAATCATGATGAACTTATACCAACACTTCATAAACTAATATTCACAATATCATAATACAGGATTTAAAATCAAACTATGAGATATCTCACAATTGAAAATTGGTCTGATACTCTGATATGGTTCAATTTTGCTTATGATATTCACTTTCATGCATGATTTTGTCATTGATTTGGTTACATTGACCATTCACTAATGGTCCATCAATTCATAGCCACTTAAAAACCTGTCCTACTTCTTCACGTAGTCAGTTAAACCCATGCCAGTGACTAATATAGGGTGTATAGCCTTATATCACAAACCACAGCTAAATTCGACAAGAGTCGCACATTCTAGTCATGCTGCAATTGCAGGTTACAATGAGGTACATCCAACTATCCAATTGTGTTTATGTTAGCTGTTTTCTAGGATAACATGAGTAATGAGTTCATAGTTCCATACTTCATATAGCCTGATTAATAGTCTTACTTGGATCATACAGGTAAATCATAGCTACAGGATGAGACCAAAAATTGTATAAAAGGTGGCAAAATAAACAGAGAAGAGTATGCAGCCATTCATAACAAGGCCAAAATTTAAGTCTAACAGTCTAATGTCTAGATGCTTTTTGAGTACAACCTTCAATCCATGCGATACAAGCACACAAAGCAAGACTCTCGAAGCCTCAGGATCAATCCCCAAAGCAAGCAAATCAGCAGTCAAAAATCAATTTCACTTGTGACTCCTTAAAATTTATTGATTATGAAATTGGCGTACCAGTAGCAGCAGAAGAAGGATTGAACATTTTGAACCTCATTCCAATACCACAGTAGCACCTAAAACCTTGAGCTTCGCCATAATAGCTTCGGCCTCCTCCTTCGTGATCCCCTTCTTCACAACAATCGGCGCTTTCTCCACCAAATCCTTCGCTTCCTTCAATCCCAAATCCGTAAAGCTCCTCACCTCTTTTATGATTTTGATCTTCGACGCCGCGTCGAACTTCTCCAGTTTCACGTCAAATATCACCTTATCCGCAGCCTTCGTTTCCGCTTCCGCTCCGCCGGCGCCGGCGGAAGATGACGAGCCCAGGCCGGTTACGGAAGGTCCGTAGTTATGGAACCCCATCTTGTAGCGTAGCAGGACTGCGTAATCATTCCTCTCGAGTTTTGTAAGGCTGAGAATCTCGTCGGCGATCCTTTCAAGCTTCTCCGACCGATTTTCTGTGAGCGTGCAGAAATTGCTTGAATGAGATGTTGAGCGGGAAAGGGAACGGAGAATTGGAAGGGATCTGGGAGCTATTCTGGCCATCATTTTGGATTTTTGACAGGGGGCGGTTTAGGGTTCTAGATCTTAAAGAAGATGAAGATGTTACTTTTTGTTCCATAACCGAACCTTATAGTTTCCTTAATAGCACTTCACACCCCCGTTGTTTCACTTTAGCTGCAAATGTAGGTTTAAAGTTTACCTCACGTCAACCGGAGTTTAAAAAAAGTAGGGGTGTTAATAATTTCGAACTGACGAATACGGTATTCTAGGTTGACGGGTTGAATAGACGGGCTCAAATACGACTCAGGTGTTAAACATCAACCTTAGTCCTAACATTAAAACTACGTCATGTTTTGGATCAACATGTTTGTTGTTCGTTTACAAATATGAGTAGTATCAAGTAACTACATAAGAGTTTACTCAACCAAGTACTACTCTTTAAAATCACTAGGTTTGTCTTAGTAGTATGAGGTGATGATAGTGACACTTGTTGATCTACAGGTCACAAGTTTGATCCCTGGATCCTTCAAGTTTTTACCAAAGTGGCCTTTGGACAATAAGGTTTTCTTTGGGATAGGCTCAATTGATAGTGTCTGGGTTATCCAACACACACGAGAGTATGGCTTCACGATCCGCTCTCCAGGGTGTGGGCGCCCTTTCTCCATTGAGTTTGCCTTGTATAGCCGAGCGTTAATCATTGGCCATCCAAAGAAAGTACTACCGTTTAAATGATTTTCATATATTTTTTTTCTTAAAGCTAAATATAAATATGTATGTTACAGAACTTTTCTTACGCTATAAAGCCCACTTGTAACGGGATAATGAATAAAGAGACCCATGGGCGGCCTTGCCTACAACAAAGTGAGCCCATGATTGCTCTTGGGCACTGGACTAGGGCTATTAAATAGGCTAAACAGTCCATTGATAATGAACTCTTTATCTTCAATATCATCTCAAAATTTTAAAGTTTTCTTTTATATTCATCTCTATTAGAATCTTCATCTTTAAATATAGAGTTTGATAAATGAAGCATCCCGTGTTTTGAATATGTCGGGACCATCATGACATTTTTCTGAAAAATATCCAGATGAACTCATCGCAGCCACAAAAAAGGAGGGTGTTTTCACGTTCTGGACCCCTTCACGTCACTCCTCACTTTAGCTACACCCTCTCAATACCCTCCACCTTTAACACAATATTTTTATTTTCTTTTAGAATGTTCATTGTCTTATTCATACCTTCAGCAAAGATTGTGTGATTCCATAGTTCTATAACAACTGGTCGCTTGCAACCTTACCCTAAATGGTTTCAAGATCGGACGTCACTTGTATCTTTATTGTAAGAAGCAAATAGGGGTGTTTATTAATTCGGATATAAGTTTATCTGGTTTTAAAAATTATATGAGCCTATCCAAAAACTGATCATTTCAAATTGGAAATGCTTCTAATCAAAGTCATCTGATTTCAATTTAGATCAGTTTCAGTTAAACTTGAAATTAACCGATTTCAATTGAATTCTACCTAATAATACTTTTGCCTAATTTTGGTTTCGTGTTTGTTTTCTGGACCAAAGCAAAAAGTTAAAATAACATAGTTTTTAACATATCCTAAAGCCAAGAGTTTAGAGTTAAAATAGTATAGTTGTGCTAATTCATAATATCAGATAAATACAAAAGAAAAATATAATGATCAAGAAATTTGAAAATTATGATTGATATAAAATATTTATAATATATTAAATAAAACTTAATACATTTAAGAAATTATAATAACTATTGTTGCCAGCAGGTAGTTATCCCTGCTGGCACAAATCTGAACGTTGAAACCCAGTTTTTCAGATCATGTGGTCCGTTGATCAATTTTAGAAACCGAAATTTTGCAGTTTAGGTGGTTAATTTTAAGTAATTCAACTGCTGTGGAACATGGGTTAGTGACTTAGTGGGCATGTTGGTTACAGAAAAAACCACTGCCCCATGATCTCTAACCTTTTTTAATAGCAAATCCTGTTTAGTTTTTTTTTCATCACTATATTTTCATATTTTCGGCAATTTAATGCCAACCATACTGATTGTAGTATGGTCATTTGAACCAAAACCATAATAAATAAACAAAATTAAAATTAAGAGGCCAATTACAGAACCATGATATGCTGTAAAAACACACAGAATTGAAAAAAAAAGAAAAAAAAAACAGCGTTGCAGTATGAGATACCCGGTTGCACCTGATTGATGATTGACCTTTCCCATCATCCAGCAGTGGCTTATAAATTACCTGCGTTCATTAATGGTAACCAAAGTAAATTGCAAATTAAAATTGTATAGATATCATATATTGAAGTAAAAACTAAAAGATTTAAGGAAGAAATATGAATCAGGTTCAAAAATGTGATAAATATGGTCAGGTGGGCTTCGACAGTTTTTTTTCAATCGTGCTCAGGTGGTTTCTTTTTTCATTTCAGTTATAGATAGTGGTCAGTTGAGTGAAACTTCTCCACATTTTCAGCAGCCATTATCGATACCTGAAGGCTATATATACAACTAATTTATCCACATTTAAGAGTGTTGTGCCTCTCAGTAAACATGGTTCCCTCGATAGTAGTTCATGAAGGGCAGGCTACATGTTACAGGTCCAAATGGAGAAGTCGTAGTGATTCATAATTTCACCCAAGAAAAGGTATGCTATTGGTTATATTCATTTTGCAAATATAGAACTCAATTGTAGAATTTTTATGGTTTTTATAGATTGTGCAAGTAATTGAAGATCTATACTCATCGAAGGTATACAAACAACTCGGTTATAAGAATTTTATGTTTCATTTTTACCTTTTATATTGCATATCATAGACATAACAATGCTAGATTTACATTATTTATGATTTTTTATGAATTGCAGATTTATAAAAAAGCCAATCTTTCAAGTTAAGAAATCTACATGTTAAATAAAGATGGTTTAGAGGTTAGTAATAAAACAGTTTTTTTTAACAAACTTGAGTTAATGATATGTTATTGTTTCTGATATTTCTTTCTGATTTTGCAGGCAAATAAAATTGGAAGTAAACAATCAGATGATGCTCTGGATCCTAGCCCTAAAAAGGTATTACCTTTATTAATATAACTTGACAATTATTTTTCTTATTATATAAATATTTAAAAAAAATTAGCTCGGTGTATGCTCTGATGTGGCAACAAAAGCAAAGAAATTGGAGATGTTATCGTTGAAAATCAGGAAAAGGTATGACTTTACTTTTACCCTTTTTTTATAGTGTATTATTTTATACTTTAACTATTATATGTGCAGAAAACCCAAAGTGATTTAAATATAAGCCAAGATGTCAAAGATATTCTCTCTGTCATTGATGTGAGGTTAAAATGTACACTTTATTTTATATTAATCACTCCCTCTATACACCAAATTGTGTGCAAAGTATAGTATTTTATTTAGTTTTTATATTAAATGTGTTGAGAAAGTAAATGTGCTAAAACGATATAATTGGGTTGAGCTCGAGCTATAAAACTATAACCTGTCAAGTTTACTATTTGTTGTCTATTATTAATCTCTAGTTTCAAAATATTAATTTGATAGTAAAATAAAAGTGAGTTTGTGATGTTGATTTTGTCGTGAAGTGCAGATGAAGAATTGGGATGAACCCACTAACCCAAATACACAACAGATGAGAAAAAAATATAAAAAGACCAAAGTCGCATGGGAGACTGAATTAGGAGCAAAGCAAATAAATTGGAGAATAGGGAAAGCCACGTGAGGATGCATGTGACTCATATAAATTATTTCTCATGTGTGTGAACACAAGATCAAGGGCCGCAAGTGAATTCGGTAATTTGGATCTCGGGCGGTACGCCCAAACCCGAAGCTTTTAGGGCGGTACGCCTACGGTTCGAGTCGGTAGATTTTTATTATTTTTCTTTTCTAAACCTATTTAAAGGGTGTTTAGGCATTAGTTCGAACCCTAATCATCCCCAGCCGTTTTGGGGGTGAGGAATACGAATTTGGAGAGTTTTTTAGAGATTCTTTGAAGGTGTTCATCATTAGGTAATTGTTTCTTATGCAATCTTTAATTTTAATCGTGTTTGTTTTGTTCGTTATGTCCGGCTAATCACCACTAACCGCTTTTGGTGATTGGTTGGTGGATTCGTTCTATGACTAATTTATTGCTTATCTAGTTGTTCCGGAATACTTGCTACCGTTGAACACCCGCATGCGGAACTGTTTAATCTAACTAGTAACCTAGGGTTTTAGTGGTCCACTGTTTATTGATCTAGCACTTTCTTGCGGCAGGACTAATCAGCCCATTAGGAACTTAGGTTATTAGGTCAAGGAAGCAATTGGGGGGCATGTCTATGTGTCACTAGTTAGTAATTAGGTTTGTTTAGATCGGTAGCCAACCAGGATCCAGAAGTGGTTAGATTTGTCTCCTTTGATAGTTTAATCAATTTCCTTAGTTTTTAAGATTAGTTAATTTTTAGTTATTCAACTCACTTCATTCAAAACAGCCAAGAGGCAATTTAGTGTAATTCCTTTGATTAAATTAGTTTAGTTTAGTTTAGGTCAATCTAGGTTAGTGACAGTAATCTAGGTTTAGGTAGTTAATTTAGTTAGGTAGTTAAATTCTAAATCACTAGTAACCACTAACTCCCCTGGATTGATACCCTACTTACCCTATCTATAGGTTTAAGTTTAGGATTATTTGAAACGGCCTGACAAACCGTTATCAAATTGGCGCCGTTGCCGGGGAGTACGTGCGCTTATTAGTGATTTTAGTTTTTTTATTTAATTTTTGTTTTGTTGTTTTTCTTTAAAAAAAAAAAACCCAAAAATATCTAATTTTTTTTTCTTTTTTTTTCTTCGCAATTTTAATTTTGCTTTTCTATTCATTAAAAAAAAAAACCAAAAATATTTTTTATTTTCTGCAATTTTATTTCTTTTTATTAGTTTCGTTTAGTTTTCAAAAAAAAAAATCATAAAAAGTGTTCGGATTGACAGTCTTTGATTCCATTGCGTTATTTTGTCATCTCGATCAGTACTACGCAGTTGGTTTTGTTGTTTTTGATTGTTTGCAGGTGCTTTGAATATAATCATGGTGAAGGAGGAGAAATGCTATAACTGCGGGAGCTATTATCATAGGATGAAGTTTTGCCCAACATTGTCTGATGGGATCCGGGTTGTAGAGGACTCGGAAGATGAGGATGAGTATGAAGACCCACGAATTTATTCTCAATATCAAAGACCGTCATCATCATACAATCAGGGATATTCCCAATCCAGGAATTTTAATTATTTAAACCATGATGTTTATTCTAATAATAATTATAATTCTAACTTTGAATCATTTGCAGGATATGAAGATGGATATGGGAACAATTACTCCAAATCAGCATACGAGGATCCCCAATATCAGTCACAGCAGAATTACAATCAACCTCCTTGGGGTGTACCACAATTCCCTAACAACCGAGGAGGAAATCAGATACGGTTTGAACGCGGGGTACCAAGAGTTGTGACACCAGCCGAAGTGCAAAGGGAGGAGAAGTATGCACGCAGAAGAGAAGTTGCTCAAAGGCAGCATCGAACGGGATATGAACATCCAAAGTCAGTCTACTCGCGTTGTAGGGCACGTCCAGTGAAATCTCAAGGATATTATCAGTCAAGTTATCAGGAAGAGTGCAATAAATCTTATGAAGAATACGAGGACCGCCAGGCATATAGTCAAGCGAACTATTCTGAATATTCAACGAAACAACCATGGGCGGGTCCAAATTTTTATCAGAATGAAGGTGTTTTGAAATACCTAAGCAGATCACATTTGTCCCAAATCGAGAAAGAATTGGCTAAACCTCATCAATCAAGGCAAGACCGCATAAAGTTGTTGGATTACAAGTATGATATTTTGGTGAATGAACAACAAATTATTCCGCGAGGATTATTGGGTTTTGAGAGGTCTCAAGAAAAGCAAGAGTGGATATCATCACAAATTAGGGATCAAGATGTTGTGGCAGATAATGACACACCGGTTTTATCAAATGTTGAAGAATCGTGTTTCACACCGGTTGAGGTTAATGGGGAGTTAGAAGAAGTGGTTGAGAAAGAAATGCTGCTTTCAGAAGTTGTTGAGGAGATTGAATTAGAGGTTGAGAGTGATGTGGAGCAAGTTGATTGTGAGAGTGTAGCTAGAGAACTGACTGAAGATGAGCAGGAGGTAGAGGTTCCGAATCCTCCAGTACAAGTAGAGGAATGTTCAGAGCCGACAGAAGATGTGCATATTGAAGAATCCATGACTGAGAATCCACCAGGTAACACTAATCTCTCAATTTTAAATAATAATCAAATTGTTGAATGTGAGCAGGTACAATTGAGTTCGAGGAAAAGGAAGGTGGTTGAGGAAGATGTTGGGCAGGTAGTAATGAAAACACTCCGCAGTGATGATCTGGATGTGCCACGTGTGCAATTACAAGCTTGGATTCGATATATCAATTATCGAGCACATGTGGGCAATTCGGCAGGTAAGTGCGCAATTCATGATAAATTTATTTTTAATTTTCCATTTGATTTGTTTCACATGTTGAATTTGAAAAGAAAAATAAAGAGACGTGCGAATTACCGAGCCTTCATCGGTAATGTGATTGGCAAGTGCGGATGGAAGAAAGTGAAGTGGAGTGTCAAATACCGAGCGTTCATCGGGAACTCGGTTGAGAAGTGTGGACTGAAGCCACCGTGAGCAGAGAAGGAAGGATGGTCTGGCTGAAGACCATAAACTTAGCGCTTCCTGGGAGGCAACCCAGCGGTAAGTTTTTGTTCTTATTATTTTTCGGTTTTTATGTGTTTTTGTGTTTGTGTTTTTCAGGAGTCGGATCAGTTTTCGGTGATGGAATTGAGCAAAATCGGATGTTCCAGGTATGTTTAGGGTTAAATATTAATTGGAACAGGTTATGGTAAGAAATTTGGAGGTTTTGACAGAGAAGAGAAAAATTCTAAGTCTAAAAATTTTTTCACAAACTTTCTGTTGAAAACGGGGATGGGCGGTACGCCCCAGTTCTTCACGTTCTGGGCGGTACGCCCCGGAATGGCTGTGAGGAATTTTTGTTTTTTTCTTATCTCCAATTACCGGTACGTTTCCTATTTCTATTTATTTTTATTTCTTTGTTTTTAGTCTTCTTTATTTTTGTTGTTTCTTTGTTCACATTGAGGGCAATGTTGAACTCAAGTGTGGGGAGGGGAATAACGCGTTCTGTTTGTGTTTATTTATTTATTTATTGTGTGTGTGTTTAAAAAAAAAAAAATTTAAAAATCCAACAAAATTAAAAAAATTGAAAAAAAAATGTCTCTGGATTAATTGCAATTACATGGAAAATGATAGTACAATTGGGAGTCGATTTTCAGAATAAAATAAATTGTAAAGAAAGAAAGGGAAAAGTGGTAAGAAAAGGAGAGAATGGAAAATATATCTAATTTGTGATGTGTCGGTAGGCCCAGCTGATTTAGTAAAGCTTAATTATCCCTTGGTGTTTATTTTGTATAAAAATGTAATTAAATTAGTCTGCTAGTGGGTTCCCATTTTAGGAGTTAGAGTGAGATTGAAACTGATGATTAGGAGGAAAAAAACCTTTTTGAATTAGAGACTTATATATCCTCAGAATAACTGGCACGTTATGATCTTTTTGCGAAAGCAAATCCGAGAAATAACGGCGCCCCATCTTTCCATCTTTTGAGCATCTTAGGTAATAAATTGGTTAATAAATTAGAGTGAAGGGACAGAATACTCACGTACAAACTAAGGATAGTATCCCGTGGTAAGTGCCTCTGATGATGTTCCGGATCTCGCGGACAAAACACTCACGTATGATTTCGGGGGTAAGACCTTGTGAAAGAATGCCTCTGATGATGTCCGTTGGTAAGTATAGTTAAAATTAACCAATTATAAAAAAAAATGAAAATGAAAAAAAAAATGAAAATGAAAAAGGAAAAAAAAAGAAAGAAAAAGAAAAAATTTGATGAAAAGAGAAAAAGAAAAGAAAAAATTAGAAAGCAACAGTAGTTAAATAAATGCTCAACAACTTCACTATCCATTCAAATTCATCATTCTTAGGATATATGAGTATCTGGTTTAACTAGGGTGGGGAAAATATAAATATTTCATCTTTATTACCCTTTTACTTTGACCGAATTTGAGTCGGGATTAGATTGAGCTAGAATTTTCTGAATGTGGGACACATTGGCAGGTTAATACAAATGTTTGGTAATTTATATAAACACTTTGGGGGCTCAAAGATCAGTGGTTGGGTTTAGTCGGATAGAAATATCGGCAATTGCAATTAGCATATGTTATTACATTGGAAATGTGGAATTGGCATGGTTGTTGATTTGAAAAGTTCAATTTTTTTGAGATTGATTTCCCGATTATGATTCCATGGCAGTTTTTTCCGAGACGAAAAAAGATAAGTGTGGGGATGTGATGTGAGGTTAAAATGTACACTTTATTTTATATTAATCACTCCCTCTATACACCAAATTGTGTGCAAAGTATAGTATTTTATTTAGTTTTTATATTAAATGTGTTGAGAAAGTAAATGTGCTAAAACGATATAATTGGGTTGAGCTCGAGCTATAAAACTATAACCTGTCAAGTTTACTATTTGTTGTCTATTATTAATCTCTAGTTTCAAAATATTAATTTGATAGTAAAATAAAAGTGAGTTTGTGATGTTGATTTTGTCGTGAAGTGCAGATGAAGAATTGGGATGAACCCACTAACCCAAATACACAACAGATGAGAAAAAAATATAAAAAGACCAAAGTCGCATGGGAGACTGAATTAGGAGCAAAGCAAATAAATTGGAGAATAGGGAAAGCCACGTGAGGATGCATGTGACTCATATAAATTATTTCTCATGTGTGTGAACACAAGATCAAGGGCCGCAAGTGAATTCGGTAATTTGGATCTCGGGCGGTACGCCCAAACCCGAAGCTTTTAGGGCGGTACGCCTACGGTTCGAGTCGGTAGATTTTTATTATTTTTCTTTTCTAAACCTATTTAAAGGGTGTTTAGGCATTAGTTCGAACCCTAATCATCCCCAGCCGTTTTGGGGGTGAGGAATACGAATTTGGAGAGTTTTTTAGAGATTCTTTGAAGGTGTTCATCATTAGGTAATTGTTTCTTATGCAATCTTTAATTTTAATCGTGTTTGTTTTGTTCGTTATGTCCGGCTAATCACCACTAACCGCTTTTGGTGATTGGTTGGTGGATTCGTTCTATGACTAATTTATTGCTTATCTAGTTGTTCCGGAATACTTGCTACCGTTGAACACCCGCATGCGGAACTGTTTAATCTAACTAGTAACCTAGGGTTTTAGTGGTCCACTGTTTATTGATCTAGCACTTTCTTGCGGCAGGACTAATCAGCCCATTAGGAACTTAGGTTATTAGGTCAAGGAAGCAATTGGGGGGCATGTCTATGTGTCACTAGTTAGTAATTAGGTTTGTTTAGATCGGTAGCCAACCAGGATCCAGAAGTGGTTAGATTTGTCTCCTTTGATAGTTTAATCAATTTCCTTAGTTTTTAAGATTAGTTAATTTTTAGTTATTCAACTCACTTCATTCAAAACAGCCAAGAGGCAATTTAGTGTAATTCCTTTGATTAAATTAGTTTAGTTTAGTTTAGGTCAATCTAGGTTAGTGACAGTAATCTAGGTTTAGGTAGTTAATTTAGTTAGGTAGTTAAATTCTAAATCACTAGTAACCACTAACTCCCCTGGATTGATACCCTACTTACCCTATCTATAGGTTTAAGTTTAGGATTATTTGAAACGGCCTGACAAACCGTTATCAGTCATGTGTATATATATATATATATGTATATATTTACACTTATATAGATATATTAATTAAATACATATATAAAAAAAGTATATCTACTTCTTAAAATATTTCTTAAAGTTAATATCTATATAAGATAATTACATATTTTGGTTAGTAAAATAAATGATTTACTTATTCAAAATATTTGTATCTTTAAAAATAACGTATTTAAATGTAAAATTTCAAATGCTTGAGTTAAGCAGTTAGGAGAAAAAACAGTCCACTAAGTCCATGAACTCCAACAATATTGGCTATGAGGTTTTAAACCGCTTTACTTCATTATAAATACACACTAATAATCCCATTGTCTTCTTTACACTCTGCAATCGTTTCAAGCAGGTAAGATAAGTTATCTTGTATTTTTTTCATTTGTTGTTTTAATTATTTTAATTAATATTTTGTTTATCACAGAAGGAACAATTTGATACAAGCTTTCTCACCATTCTCGAAAGAAACAAGCAGGTAATCTACTACTTTATATATATATATAAACTGTATGTGTTAGTTTAAGTTCATTTGTGTTTTATATTTATGCGTGTGCTTATCAAATAAAGTAGTTTAAAAAAGATGTAATTGATAATCACATATAACAGGTTCATATATAACAGTATCTACATAGACACACTAAATTCATGGCAATCAAATAGATAACAGTCTGCACATAGTATTCATGTATGGAAGCAAGAATAAATAAAAACATTAGATCCAAGTCTAACTATCAAGGCCCTATCCAGGTTTTCACACCACTTATAGTGGCATATTGGTTGACCATGATGCAAGACTAACACCTTTTATAGTTGCGGATAAAATGTGAAACATAATGCAAGCAGAACACCAGAAGTATAACACATATTTAAACATCATAATAACTAATCACAGCCACATATAGTAACAAGCAGGGCATTAAAATAAACAAATGATGACTAACGCATACTCGCACACGCGTCCAACTCAAGTTGCGACCCATATCATATAAATTACATACTAAATTGAAACAGAATATAGGAACAATCTCACCAGGAGTTTTTTCCCAAGTTAGGGATCGCCAAATAAATAAACTAGCTGTATAACCTTCACTTAGGGTTATTGTAGGTCCTGAAAACTCCCAAACACACGATATACTAATCAAACACGAGTGCGGAATCCTCGTGAGAGACTGATTCAAGAAGAATAGTAGAATAGAAGACTAGATCTAGAGAAAAGATGAAGTCTTGAATGAGAATCGTCTACTATCCGAAGCTATGAAGATCTGATCGTAAACTCTCCAAGGATGAAGAAATCGTGAACACCCAAACTCAAATCAAAGCTCGCATTGATCATAAACATGAGGTGGTATTTATACCACCTCTTACATGCACATGGGCCAATCATAAACACTAACAAGCCCAAAAGTAAACCCAATTAAACTAGCCTATGAAACTAAATGAAACCCACTAAGCCCAGCCCAACTTATTTAATATTACAAGCCTCATAATCTAGCCTCTACAATCTTCCCCTAGGCTTGTGATATTAAATGTCTTCGATCTTTGAAAAACTTCTTCTTCACTGGCTGGCAAAGACATTGATGAAGATTCTTTCCGCAGAAATCTTCATTGGGTTTCATGACGGGCACTTGGGACTTCCTCTTGATTAGCATCAGCTCGAACTTCTTGAAATTGAACAAGCAATGAGATGGAGGATTCTCAATGACTTGCTTCTTTTGAAAGAACTGGTTCTTGCTGAATCTTCGGTAACTGTCTTGAATCTCCAAAAATTAGAGGGTAAATTTTGAAAACCTCCTAAC